>JAULJL010000018.1:24053609-24471023 GCA_030761205.1 Fremontodendron californicum | reverse complement strand
ATAATCTTCTTTTTTAAATTTTAATAAGAATTATAATTTTATTTTTATAAAATTTTAATAATAAATTAAATTACATTTTAATATATATTTTTAAAAAATAAATAACCAAACTTAGAAAATATTTTTAATTTAATTTATAAATTTTAAAATTAAAATACAAAATTTAAAAATTTAAAAATAAAATTACAATTTTTTTTTAAAATTTAAGTAAAAAAAAATATATTGTATCAAGGGAAACCGCCACCTCCCATGGCGATTTCCTTGATCAATTTTGCAAAATTTGCAAAAGTACCAAGGGAAATCGCCATGGGGGGGTGGCGATTTCCCTTGGTATTTTTTGCAAATTTGATAAAAAAATACCAAGGAAATCGCATCCCTCATGACGATTTCCCTTGGTGTTTTTTGCCAAAATGCAAATTTTACACTAGGAAATCGTCATGGGAGATGGCGATTTCCCAGCTAGTAAAAAAAGAAGCGAATTTTGAGAATTAATCTGAAAAGATCGGTATTTTGGGATATAATTTTTTTTTGCTATATTTGGATAAAAAAAACCCTAAACCACCCAATTTATTTTTTTATCAAAATAGATAATAGCAAAAAAAAAAAAAAAAGTTTATCTGGATTCCTTGCCAGATCTGCCAATCCAGATCTCCCCTTTCTTTCCTCTCATTTTTTGATTTGTTTGTTTCAGAAGAAACACATTCAAATTTTGATCTCAAAAAAATCAGGCGGTTTCACCAACACAAAAAATGCAGGCGGTTGAGGCTTGTTGTTTTTGTCGAGGGGGACTAGGTTGAGAACTATGGAGGTTTTGTGGCCATTGACGACGGCAGCGAGGTGGTCAGAGGCGGAGGGAGGAGTGGATTTGTCCCCGAAATCTTTGTCCTGACAAATGACTTTGCTAGAGAGTGTAGACACCTAATTTTGTCCGGACCACTAAACAGGTATGTTTTCTTCCCATATTGATGTTCCCAAGTGTAAAAAGACTGTTTTCATCCTGCAGGTGGTACTCCGAGACTTAGTTTAAGAGGGCGAGCACAAAAAGTCAAACTTGAAAAAAAGTCAACCCCAAAAAAAGTCAACCCCGAAAAAGTCAACCCCAGAAAGGTCAACTACTAAAAAAGTCAACCCACTTTCAAAATCAAGATTTTAAGTTCAATTGAAAAATGGCAAAAAGAATTTTGATAATCCGAGGTCTACATTGAAAGATATGGAGTTCGGAAGTTGGGATTTGGAGATTCAGTAGAAAAGAAACCCTAATCCGAGAAATTTGGGGAAAAGTGCTTAAACGATCAAACTGGTCGGAATTGAAGGTTCCAAATGAAAGATAAGCACTGACTACGGGTAATGGAGAAGTCACTTGCAAGAAAAACCGAAAGAAAAGTCAATCCGGGAGAAAACCGAGAATTAGGGTTTTTAGTGGATTTCTGTGAAATCGGGAAGAATCACAGAAATGGCCCGACTTGTTAAGACCAAAGCCCCCCAATGGATGAAGAATGGTTAAAAAGGATGGCCCAAGGCTCAGATTGAAGAAAATCTGAAAATCGGATTTGTTTTGAGCAAAACCGGGTTTCGGAGGTAAAAGGGCAAAATTGGAAAAATTTGGGAAAAATAGCAAATGGACTCCGAAAATTATGGAAAATTTGTCAATCTCATTCTTAAATCATTTGAAGGAGATTGACGAAAGAAAATCTTGATTCCGAGTTCGTTTGCAAAATGGCCAAATCCCGGGCTTCTTATGCAGTAATTCAAAAAGGAAAATCCCGGAAAAATAGCAAATGGACTCCAAAAATTCTGAAATTTGGCAAATCTCATTTTTAAATTATTTGGAAGATATTGGCGAAAGAAAATCTTGATTCCGAGTTCGTTTGCAAAATGGCCAAATCCCGGGCCTCCTATGCAGTAATTCAAGCCGATAAATCCCGAAAAAATACCAAATGAGCTCCAAAAATTATGAAAACTTCCAGATCACACTTTTTAATTATTTTGAAGATATTGGTGAAGAAAAATCTTGATTTGGAGCTCGTTTAAAAAATGGTAAAATGTAGGGGCATAAAAGGGCATTTTTGGAAGAAAAAATCCAAATAAATAGCAAACGGACTCGGATAATTTTGAAAACTTCCAGAACTCAATATTTTATTATTTTGGAAGTATTAAAAAAAGAAAAATTGAATTTGGAGTCCGTTTGATATTTACTTGCATCCGGGGGGCAAAATGGTCATTTCACCCAAGCAACCGAAAAGGACTTTTTTTGGCCCTTCAAAAAATCAGAGTTGGGCTGGAAAAGAGATGTGCTGGCATACCCAAGCCCAAAGAAAGGAGGAAGCTTCTAATTTTTTTTTTTTTAATCAAGTGGTTAAAAATCAAGAGTTAGTTAACCATCATTCTCTTTGATCAAGCCATGGTGATTAAACCACATAGGTTAAGAAAGATGTCAACATTATTTTTGCATAGCTGTAATTTGAGAGGGCTGAGATGCTAATCTAAAGGTGGTAATTTCATGACTTTTCATCTTGAATTATTGGCCATTTGATGGAAATTAGGTTACACAAAAATGACAACATCTTGGAGGCTATATAACCATGCATTAAGGCCTAGCCCTAAGGAGAGGGGAGGCAGATTTTGTTTTTTCTTTTCCATTTTGGCTGATTTCTCTTAGTTTTTCTTAGTTTTTATCTTCTTGGTTGAGAGCAAAAAAAGAAAAGTTTAGAAAAAAGGAAAGTTTGAAGAGAAAAGCTTGAAATATTAGCTTCTTGAGGTTGCTCTTGAGCACCAACTCTTGCACTTTCATTTTCTATTCTTATTTTTTGCTATTTTAATCTCTACTTGGTGAGTTTTCATTTAAAATAATGTTTCTTGTTCTTTCTTCATTTCCTTTCTTAAGTATATTTTTTTTTACATTTTTGTTTTTACAATAAACTCACCATGGCCAAATGGCCTACATTATTTATTTTAAGTTGTTGTTTCGATTCATTTTACCATATTGTTTATGCTATTTTCTTTGTTTTGATGTTTTAAATGTTATGTTATTTCATGTTCTTGAGTTATATTTTAATTTGGTTGCTTTGTTTGTTGCCATTTATGTCTTAGATATCATGTTTTTGCATTTTTAATTTTCTGTTTTCATGTTGTTTAAATTTGAGCATGTTTTAAAGTTAGCATATTAAGTGTTTGTGAAAATGCTTGTGTGATTCTTTGCATGATTCTTGTTTTATATCTAGTTGAGCATGTTTTAGATTTAGCATATTAAGTGTTTGTGAAAATGCTTGTGTGATTTTTGTGTTATGACTTAGTTTTTCATGCTAGTATGCCAAGTGTTTGAGAAAATGCCATGCTTGTTGGAGCTTGAGGCCATTTGGCTACTCCATGTGTTTTGCATTGTGTGTTGCATTTTTTGTCATGCTAGTTGTTAGGTTTTTGCATTTGCATGATATTTGGTTGGATTTTTGAATTAAGCATGCCTTGTGTTTGTGAAAATGCCATGCATATCTTAGGTCTAGGTTGCATTTATTGCCATGCAAGTTCATGTTAGGTCTAGGCCATATTATTTATGTCATGCATTTTCCTTACATTTAGTTTTAAATCCATGCATTTCATGCATTATGTTTGCTGCATTATTTCATGCATTTCATGCTCATACCACTTGAATAATGACTTGAGCCAATTGATGGTTCAAAGTCATACTCTCTTGAGCACACTTGTGGAAAATTAAGTTTGTCAAGTTGATTATTCTACCTTTGTGATTTTTTTTACTTAGCCATTTTTTATCTAACTTTCAAAAAGTCCTAGCTACTGCTTTCAAGTCATTTTATGAGTTTCAAATATTTTTACTTTGGTTTTTAAATGATTTTATCAAAGACAAAAAAATGTGCTGGCAAAGCAGTTTTTTCTCCTCCAAAAACTCGTACATCTCTGATTTTTCTGGGAATTCATCTTTGATCAGAAAATTAAGCCGATTTTTTATCGTGTAGTTTTACATGTCCTAAGTCTCCAGTAATTTTTTCAGAATTTTGGAATTTTTAAAAATAGGGTACAAAATCGTGGATTAAAACTGGACAGTGGAGTCAGAATTGAATTTAAAGAAAAACAAAGCAGTTTTTTCTCATCCAAAAACTCGTACATCTCTGATTTTTCTGGGAATTCATTTTTGATCAGAAAATTAAGCCGATTTTTTATCGTATAGTTTTACATGTCCTGAGTCTCCATTAATTTTTTCAGAATTTTTGGAATTTTTAAAAAATAGGGTAAAAAATCGTGGATTAAAACTGGACAGTGGAGTCAGAATTGAATTTAAAGAAAAACAAAGCAGTTTTTTCTCCTCCAAAAACTCGTACATCTCTGATTTTTCTGGGAATTCATCTTTGATTCGAAAATTAAGCCGATTTTTTCTCGTGTAGTTTTACATGTCCTGAGTCTCCAGTATTGTTTTCAGAATTTTTGGAATTTTTAAAAATAGGGTAAAAAATCGTGGATTAAAACTGGACAGTGGAGTCAGAATTGAATTTAAAGAGAAACCATTTTTCTGTTTTGGTTAATTTACTTAGAGTGGGCTGATTAGGAGGGTTAGCTACTGACTTAGGGTAGTTTCTAAGCCTTTTTAAACTCTAAAAATGGTTTTTCAAGTCCCGGGTTAAGGGTAGTCAAGTCCGGATTTTTAAACTTAGGAAATTAGAGCCATTTTAAAGAAATTAGCCCAGTTTTTATTTTTAATTCAAGCTTTTCAAAATTGTTTTCAAACAATCACAAAGTATTTTGGTTTTAGAATATTTAATTTGACATATTTTCCTAAGGTAGCCGGATATCTTTTTAGATATACGGATTTCCTTAATTAAAGGAAAAAATACATTTCATGCATTGCATTTTTATATTCATGCATTTTATATAATATGTGATTCTTGCTATAATAATTTCTATGATATTGTTGTTATTTTGATTTATATTTTTTGATGTTACATGGTTTATTATATGGTTTCGAATATTTCATGATATCCTATGCTTTTATTTAGTTATCTTTATTTAGCATATACATATTCATTTATTTTAAATGTTTCCAAAAAAGGATAATGGTTTTCAATAAAAAAAAAAATATAAAGATATTCCCGAGTTAAAATAATTCATGAGTTCTCTACCGGGTTTGCTGGAGGGAATATCATCAATTATCATTAATAAAGGAATATCTTTCTTTCAAAAAAGAGAATGATTCGGAAAGTTTTCCAAAACTAACAAAAATTTCTATATTTTGCCACGTTTGTTGGGGAATATAGGAAAATTTTGAATTTATAAATTCCGGATCATTTTCAATAAAAAAAATGGAATTATTTTTCTTTAAATTGGGAATTAATTTGAAATACTGAATTTAAAACCAACTTTTACCGAGACTTGAGATAACACACGATTAATAAGGTACCGATTTATACGGGCGTTGTGGGGGTGCTAATCCTTCCCCACACGTAACCGACTCCCGAACCCGCTTTTTGATTTCTCTGGTTTAAAACGCAGACTTGAAATTGGTTTTTAAAATGTTTTAATTAATTTTTAAAATATTTTATAAAACCGGTTTTAATAGGTGGCCGATCACACCTAGCTAAAAAAGATTGGTGGCGACTCCATGTCTTTTTTAAGGTCATTTTCAAAACCTTCATTTTTCTAGAGGAATTAAGTCGACTTTTCCTCGGTTTTTTTTTAATGTCACGCTTAACGAATAATGAAGTCTTGCGATGAGACGTCGTTATTTTTTAGGTTGCGACAGCTTGGCGACTCCGCTGGGGACATATTAGAGAGTCAGGCCTAGAATTAGTCGTGTATTATCAAAGTCTCGGTTTTTGTTGGTTTAATTGGTATTTGATTTTAATTCCCACATTTTTTTAATAAGGAGAATTTTGAAAATAATAAATTGTTTTTAAATATGTTCATACTCATGTGCATGCATTTTATTTTTGTTCTCTAGTTATTTAAGGTTGTATATTATAATTGCTTGTTGGTTAATGCGTTACACTATTCTTGAATGTTTTAATTGCTAGGGCATTTAGAATAAGGTTTGTAGAATAGGTGGTGAAAGGTTTATTATTCCTCCACACACACTACACGTGCATTTGCATAACATGAATCCTATACCCGGGTTTCGTCCTTTTAAGTGGGAGTAAAGTAACTACGCCTTCGTGATGATCCTCCGTATGGGCTAGTGAAACACTTTCAGAGTATAAAGTACCTAATGCCTTCGTGATGATCCTCCGCATGGGCATAGGAAAATATACTCTAACGAATTGAACCCGCTTTCATCGGGGTACCTTACTAGCCTTCACCGGCGACAGTGAGGAACAATTCGGGGCCTTAGAACCGATTCACCCTCATATAGTGAACCTAGGCGAAGCCATGCCGAATTTCCGTTAGACATACCGAAAATAGGAACACATGGAGGGACATTTCAAAACTTTTTGTTACCTATTTTACACTCCGAGTAAGTGTGGTAGATCGGGCAACGATGTACGTACATCGCCCGTAATAAATGTGATACTCCGCCTCGATGGCATCGTGATGCCTAAATAAGCAGATATTGCTGGGGCAGATGTTCATTAGCTGTTTTTAAAAAAAAAAAAAAAAATCCTTTTTCAAGCATTTTTGCATGTTGCACATTTCATGCATGTGTGAATGGGGCATGTACATTTTGGTTGTATTATTGATCTCGTTTTTGCAAAAAATGGATGGTGATAATAGTTTCATTTCATGATTTCATAAAACTAGTAGTATCACATGAACATTTGCATATTGTACCATAGTGGGATCTACCCTGAAATTCTTTTGAAAATAATGTGATTGGTTTTTCAAAACAAAAAAAAAACAAAAAAAATGTAAAAAAAAAAACATGTTAAAAAAAAATCATAAATTTGGAGGCAAATCTTGCATAATGAGATTTTTTAATTAAGATTTAGGTCCCATCAATTTCGTGTAATCATTGATTTCTTTGTATATACCTTGGTGTTAATTCATTTATTTTTTGCATGTATCATTTTGACATCATGTTATAGTCATAGCATGCATGATCATTCATTGTAGGACACGTTTATGACATGCATAGTCATTATCTGTATATACCTGGCATTAGATTGCATCCATAGCATACATAGTCATCATAATTTCTCTGTATATGTTCATGCATTAATCATCAGTTTATTCATGCACATAGGAATAGAGCATGTACATTCATAATTGTATTCCTAATCTCATGACATTTTCATTTGCATGAAAGGGATTCGAGATATGAGGAATGAATCGGAGGAACGATTGGGTGCTTTGGAACGCAATCAAGAGGAATATGGACATGAAATCCGAGAGGTGGAGGAACAACTTGCCAAATTACTGAAAATGGTTGAGGATATGGGTAACAGTAAATGTGAACTTTCTCAGGGCTTCGCATCATCTTCGGATCAACCAAAACCATTAGGTCCAGAACATACAATCCTTGCTGGATCCTGCACTTGTCAATGCCACAAAGGTTGCAATCCTGATGAAATTGTAGACAAAATCATGAAAATAATTAAACATGAAAGCCTGATACCAAAGACAGAAACCTCGAATCCAGTACCATACCTGCAAACTGTTCTAGGTCCAAACCGGTATCCCCACCCTACTATGGTCCAATCGTCCATTGGGACGACCACTACGGGATTCCTGAATCCCACTCCATCGTTACCAACTACCAGTTCATACTATTTCCCTCATCAATCACCTTATCCAGTACCTGAGATAGGAACCTCGAGCTATGTACAACCTCCAAAGGCCCCGTGTCCAAATCCATACCCTTACCATGCTGTTCCGCCACATCCCCATGTAAACACTCCGGTTCGAACCTTAGTGCTACCACCAAGTGCCCCAACTCCTAGGCCATGTGTGACTAAGAAACGATCCCAGAATAAGACCCAAATGCATTTTGATCCCATTCCAATCAGCTACCAAGAGCTCCTCCCTATACTGATCCAAAATCACATGGTTGCCTGTGTTCCATTGAAACCCCTGTTACCACCATATCCAATGTGGTATAATCCAAATGAAAGATGTGATTATCACTGTGGAATTGTTGGCCATAGCATCGAAGATTGTATAGCAGTCAAAAGGAAAGTGCAAGCTCTCATAGATGCCAAGTGGTTGGATCCAACGACACTGATTGATAAAGGACTGGGAAAACGCCATTAGGATTGGGAGATTTACAGCATTGAGGTGGAAAGACTTCGGTCTTATATGATGTAATAGGATTTCACTTTTTCAGTAGCCGGCTTTTATAGCCTTAGGATGCTAGGAAGAATAAAGTGCTTGTAAAGACAGTTTTAACTACTGCTCAAATTTTAAAACATGGTTTATACCATTGTGAACATTGATATGGGAATGAATTGAGTATGCTTCAAATTTATAAGATGTTGATGATTAAGTTCCTCCGATTCTTATTTCCTCCGTGATATCTTCCCCTTTGCATTTTGCATCCCATCAATTATTTGTCAGGTTGCATTCATGCATTCATAATCAGCATGATTTTTCTGTATATATCCATGCATTAATTTGCTTATTACATACATCATGATTAGCATTAGGTCACATTCATGACACACATGGTTAGCATGATTTTCTTTGTATATACTCTGTATCAACCATTCATTGTTTGCATAATTGACACCGTGTTGCATTCATAGTGTATGTGATCATTCATTGGGAAACATGCTAAAATACATGAGCAGTCATTGCATATATCCATGTGTTGATTTGTTTATTCTTTGTTTGCAACATGTTGGCATTGTGATTGCATTTATCACATATATGGTCAGCATGTTTCCATTGTACATATCCATACATCATATTGTTTAGGCTTCACATGCATGAAATTGCATTCATGGCTCATTCATCATGACATACATTTGGGGGAAATAAAATAGAAGTTGGCTTGGCTTTAGGAGTCTTTGAAAGAATTTCCATTTCAAATCAGAAGAAGTACTGAGTACACTTTTAATACAGGCCGGTGCTATGGAGGATGAACAAGTTGCCCGAATGGAAAAAATGGAAAGGGAACAGAGAGAATTGCGAGAACAGCTAGCAAAATCTCAAGCAGAATCTAAGGATCAGATGACTAAACTGATGGAGCTAATGTCTGCTGTAATGAAGGGAAAAGGATACACCGAAAATTTTGTCGCCGGAGAAGGGTTAGAGGTACAAAAGGGCCAAGATGAGGTAGCAATAAGTGATGCCCAGAACACTGTTAACCCCGTCAATGTCCTAAAATCAGATGATCCGGCTGAACAGGCAAAGTTGAAAAGGGTTGCAGTAAATGAGGTTGAGTTGGCAGATTCCCAAGGGAAATATCAGTTGTTAGATGAAAGGCTCCGGGCAATAGAAAGAAAAGATGTATTCGGGAGTGTGGAGGCGAAAGAACGATGCTTGGTCCTCGATTTAGTCATTCCTCCTAAGTTCAAGATCCCTGACTTTGTGAAATATGACGGGACGACCGATCCATCAGCCCACATCACTATGTTCTGCCGAAAGATGACAAGTCAGATAGATAATGATAAGCTTTTGATTCACTGCTTTCAGGATAGCCTCAGCGGGTCCGCAATTAGGTGGTATAGTCAGTTGAGCAAGGATCAGATTCGCTCTTGGAATGATTTGGCTGGGGCTTTTCTAAACCAGTACAAGCATATGACCGACAGGACACTTGATCGTCTCACTTTGCAAAATATGGAGAAAAAAGCTACTGAGAGCTTCAAAGAATATGCACAACGGTGGATGAGCCTGGCTGCCCAAGTACAACCGCCCTTGACACAAAAGGAAATCACTATCCTTTTTGTGAATACACTGCAGGCCCCGTACTATGACAGACTCGTCGGCAATGCTTCGAAGAATTTTGCGGACATGGTAATTTCAGGGGAGATGATTGAGAATGCTATCAAGAATGGGAAACTTGAAAGAGAAGGAATATCCAATACCGAGAGAAATAAGGCACCAAGAAAGAAAGAGGAAGATGTCCAAACTATGGAAGATTTCATCCCATATTCCCAATTTCTCTCATACCAATCATGTTACCCTACTGAGGTATCTCCAAGCCTTTATCCTTACCTACCTACCCAAACACCTAATCCTATACCAGCCCTTGCAACAAGGCCTACTTCTAGAAAACGACCGCGAGAAAATCAAGAAAGAATTCCAATCCCCATCCCTGACTTACTGCCATTACTAATAAAGAATCAGTACCTTACCCCGGTACCTTTGAAAATAGCTCCGAATCCATCAGCAAGGAGTTATGACCCTGACAGCAAGTGTGATTATCACCTAGGGGTAGTTGGGCATTCAACTGAAAAATGCAGACAACTGAAGGAAATGATTGAAAGTTTTATCCGTGATGGTATTTTGACACCGGAGCTTATCGATCAATGGAAGGCCACTTAGCCCTAAATCAATTTCTTTCAGGGTTTTAGGGGGAGAATTACTACCTTTGAAGGATGTCAATAGGAGCATTTTTGACGCATGTAGTTTTATACACTGTGATGATGAAAGCACTTGTCTCATGTTAACATCTACATGAATTAAATGAATTTTAAATGCTTTGTGTTTGTTGTGTTTTAAATAAACGTGAATTTACAAAAACAAGCATTAAGGAAGTTTTAATAATGGATAGTCTCAAGAAGATTGATGATCAGTGTTAGAAATGACCCAACACCATCCCCCTCTTTTTTGGGCTTCTCTATACCTAAACCTTGAATCAATAACACTTGAAAGACCTAATGCTTCAAGGAAAAATGAATGAAAAAAGAGAAGCATTGTCATTGCAAAATAAGCAAGGATGTAAATCCTAGTCTAGGCTATGAACAAAGGAACAAACTTTTTGAATTTTTTTTGAATTCCTTGAAAATCAAACAAATGAGACATTCTTTCAAGAATCCAGATTTTGATAATTTGGTGTGTGTCAGGATTGTGCTAAAACCATTCATGACCTTTCCCAATGACCACAAAACACTAATTGCCCAGACATCACTTCATGATTGACACCTTGGGGCACAATGATCAAAGGTAGCACCTTCGTCAGTATTATGAATTTGGTCATTATAGTAGACCAATGCGATCACTCTATTGCTCATGTTGTGTAGTAATGAAACTAAGAAATATGAGAATGTAGGTATTATCACTCCGCAAAAGAAAGAAGAAATATAGAAGGATGAGAATGAGGAGGTTTTAGCACTCAGGAAAAATCTGATTGAAAAACTGTTGTAGGGGGTATTGTAAACCTTCATAAGTATTATGAATTTATAATGGTTCATTATGTTGTACCAGATGACAAATCCCATCCTTTGTATAGGATGGAATCTGATTCTCATATTCTGCCTAGGGTTATTTGACTGAAAAAGTGATAACTTATTCAATGCAAAATCTGATTGATAAATCCCATCATTTGTACTGGACTGTCCAATAGTCCTATCCATTGCAGAAGGAATCCAATTTCAATATTTTATGCAGCATTTCATTGACTAGAAAATAGCTGAAACCTATCCCTAACCCTAAATCATTAGTCTCATCCATTGCAGAAAGAATCCAATTCCAATATTTTCTGCAGCATTTGATTGACTGAAAAATAACTGAAACCTATCCCTAACTCTAAATCATCAGTCTCATCCATTGCAGAAAGAATCCAATTCCAATATTTTCTACAACATTTGATTGACTGGAAAATAGCTGAAACCTATCCCTAACTCTAAACCATCAGTCTCATCCATTGCAGAAGGAATCCAATTCCAATATTTTATGCAGTATTTGATGGACTGGAAAATAACTGAAACCTATCCCTAACTCTAAACCATCAGTCTCATCCATTGCAGAGGGAATCCAATTCCAATATTTTCTGCAGTATTTGATGGACTGGAAAATAGTTGTAAGCTATCCCTAACTCTAAACCATCAGTCTCATCCATTGTAAAAGGAATCCAATTCCAATATTTTCTGCAGCATTTGGTGGACTGAAAAATAGCTGAAACCTCTCTCAAACCCTAAATCATCAGTCTCATCCATTGTAGAAGGAATCCAATTCCAATATTTTCTGCAGTATTTGATGGACTGGAAAATAGTTGTAAGCTATCCCTAACTCTAAACCATCAGTCTCATCCATTGCAGAAGGAATCCAATTCCCATATTTTCTGCAGCATTTGATGGACTGAAAAATAGCTGAAACCTCTCCCAAACCCTAAATCATTAGTCTCATCAATTGCTGAAGGAATCCAATTCCAATATTTTCTACATCATAAAAAATTGTATAACAAATATAATTTTATTTTTAAAATTTTTATAAGTAATAAAATAGTATATTTAATAAATTAAATTTTATTTTTTATAAATTTAAAAAATTATAAGAAATAAAATTTTTGATATAAAAATTTTATAAGAAATATAATTTTATTTTTAAAATTTTAATAAGCAATAAAATAGTATATTTTATAAATTTTTAATAATAAATTAAATTTTATTTTTTATAATATTAAAAAAGTATAACAAAAAAAGTTTTTAATATAAAAATTTAAGAAGAAATATAATTTTCTTTTTTTAATTTTAATAAGAAAAAAAATTTACCATATTTAAATTTAATAAGAAATTTAATTTTCTATTTTAAATTTTAATAAGAAATAAAATTTTATTTTTATAAAATTTTAATCATAAATTAAATTTTGCTTTTTATAATATTAAAAAATTATAAGAAATACAATTTTTGATATAAAAATTTAATAAGAAATATAATCTTCTTTTTTAAATTTTAATAAGAATTATAATTTTATTTTTTATAAAATTTTAATAATAAATTAAATTACATTTTTAATATATATTTTTAAAAAATAAATAACCAAACTTAGAAAATATTTTTAATTTAATTTATAAATTTTAAAATTAAAATACAAAATTTAAAAATTTAAAAATAAAATTACAATTTTTTTTTTAAATTTAAGTAAAAAAAAATATATTGTATCAAGGGAAACCGCCACCTCCCATGGCGATTTCCCTTGATCAATTTTGCAAAATTTGCAAAAAGTACCAAGGGAAATCGCCATGGGGGGGTGGCGATTTCCCTTGGTATTTTTTGCAAATTTGATAAAAAAATACCAAGGGAAATCGCATCCCTCATGACGATTTCCCTTGGTGTTTTTTGCCAAAATGCAAATTTTTACACTGGGAAATCGTCATGGGAGATGGCGATTTCCCAGCTAGTAAAAAAAGAAGCGAATTTTGAGAATTAATCTGAAAAGATCGGTATTTTGGGATATAATTTTTTTTGGCTATATTTGGATAAAAAAACCCTAAACCACCCAATTTATTTTTTTATCAAAATAGATAATAGCAAAAAAAAAAAAAAAAAGTTTATCTGGATTCCTTGCCAGATCTGCCAATCCAGATCTCCCCTTTCTTTCCTCTCATTTTTTGATTTGTTTGTTTCAGAAGAAACACATTCAAATTTTGATCTCAAAAAAATCAGGCGATTTCACCAACACAAAAAATGCAGGCGGTTGAGGCTTGTTGTTTTTGTCGAGGGGGACTAGGTTGAGAACTATGGAGGTTTTGTGGCCATTGACGACGGCAGCGAGGTGGTCAGAGGCGGAGGGAGGAGTGGATTTGTCCCCGAAATCTTTGTCCTGACAAATGACTTTGCTAGAGAGAATAGCACAGGAGCTTTGACGGACGAATTATAGAAGAGTTAAGATTTTGTATTGGTGAAACCGTCTGCAATTTTTGGAGATCAAAATTTGAATGTGTTTCTTTCAAAACAACAAATAAAAAAATGAGAGGAAAGAAAGAGGAGATCTGGATTGACAGATCTGGCAAGGAATCCAGATAAACTCTAAATTTTTCATTTTTTTTTCGTTATCTACTTTGACAAAAAAAATAAATTCGGTGGTTTGGAAGCTAATGTTTATTTGTAAATATGACATAATTTTTTTTTTAATTTAGATTAATTTAATTGATTGAACTTATAGTTTAGATGATGAAAATGGTTTATAAAATAATTTCTCGTTCTTAACAGGTTTTTCTACTGAGATATAGCCAAAAACAAAAATACTAAAATACCGTTGTTTTTGGATTAATTCCCAAAATCCCTTTTTTTTCTAGCTGGGAAATCGCTTTGAAAATTTGTAAAAAAACACAAAGAGAAATCGCCATGGGGGGTGGCGATTTCCCTTGGTGTATTTTGCAAATTTTGCAAATTTAACCAAGGGAAATCGCCACCCCCCATGGCGATTTCCCTTGGTTAAATTTGCAAAATTTGCAAATTTGATGAAGGGAAACCGCCATGGGGGGTGGCGATTTCCCTTCATGTATTATTATTTTTTTAAATTAATAAACAAAAATTAAAATTATTTTTTAATTTGATAATTTTATTTTTTTTATTTTTAAAAATTAAAAATTAAATTAAAATATTTTTTTTATAATTAAAAAAAAGGTATATTTTAGGTTTTTTTATAATTTAATATTATGAAATTTGTTTTTTAAAATTTGTTAAAAACAAATTAGATAAAAAAAAATTTGAAATTTAAAGAAGGCAACGGTCATATGACCGTTGCCCCCCCTCCCCCCACCCCCCCACCGCCCCACCCACTATTTTTCTCTATAAATAAATCCCTCATTTCCTTCATTTTTTCATTCTTCTTTCAACAATTACATCTCTTTCTACCAAAAAAATTTCTTTCTACAACAATTTTTTTTTCTACAACAATATTTAGAAATGGCTTCATCATCACTATTGAAGTTACAAGAAAATCACATATCGGAGGTTATATTTAACGAGGTAAGTAAATTGTTATATTATTATTGTTTTTTATATTATTATTGTTTTATATTATATTATTATTGTTTATATTATATTATATTATTATTGTTTTTTATATTATTATTGTTTATATTATATTATATTATTATTGTTTTATATTATATTATATTATTATTGTTTATATTATATTATATTATTATTGTTTTTTATATTATTATTGTTTTATATTATATTATATTATTATTGTTTATATTATATTATACTATATTATATTATTACAATAATTTTGTAATTTTAATTTTTTATATTATATTATATTATTATTGTTTTATAATTTTGTAATTATTATTGTCTTTTAATTTTAATTTTATAGTTATTTATTTATTATATAATTGAATTATTTAATAATTATATAAAAAAATTGAAATTTTTTATTATTATTGTTTTGTTATTTTATAGTTTTATTTATTAATTTTTAATTGTTATAGTTTTATAATATATTAATTTTTATTATTATAACAGGAAACTCGTCGCGTGTTACGTGCGAGGAAATTTACATTGGAGGACCCGCATCCATCTATTATCGACCACTTAAGAAGAGCCGGATTTTATCACGCAAGTCAAATTCGACTACTTTTGATACAACCCGACTTAATCAGTGCGTTGATCGAACGATGGAGACCCGAGACGCACACTTTTCATTTTCCATGTGGTGAATGCACGGTCACTCTCGAAGATGTTGCGCTGCAACTTGGACTTCTGGTCCATGGCGATGCAGTTACAGGCGGAAGCCTGCTAGATTGGAATGAAGTGTGTCAAGATCTATTGGGCTCGGTACCTCCAGATGAGTATGTATATGGCTCAACGGTGAGACTAACTTGGTTGAAATCGTTTCAAAATCTTCCATTACATGCAACCGAACAACAAATACAATATGCTGCTAGAGCATATATTTTACGTTTGATTGGAGGATTACTGATGCCTGACAAATCGAGCAGTCGGGTACATTTAATGTATCTTCCATTGCTACGTGATTTAGAGCATGCGGCAAATTATAGTTTTGGCGGTTTTGTATAGAGAACTTTGCCGACTTTGCCGAGCTACAGTTCCAAAAAGCCATGACATAGGTGGATGTTTAGTGTTTCTACAATCATGGGCTTGGTATCGGCTACCATTTCTTGCTCAGCGCGTGGACATTTCGGCTGTATACCCCCTTGCAAGCAGGTAATAATCTTTACTATTTTATTAATTTTGTACGAACTTGTATTTTTATAGGTCATTAAGATATTATTTGCATTTTAATAGGTGGAGTAGGAGTACGAGTAGAGATTTTACAGAGACTCCGAACGATCTTGCAAGTATAAGAGTACGACTAGATCGACTAGGATATGATAAGGTAAATATTTCGATTGTTACATTGAAGTTTTTTTTTTTTTTTATTTAATCCATATGAAACTAATAATTTGTAATAATTATTCGTAGTTTCTGTGGATGCCATATTCCTCGCGTGAAATTATGGCATGCCTCCCATCGGATGCCTACAATAATTTCAATATATGGAAAGCAAACACAGCATTGATATGCTTTTCATATGCAGAGTGGCACCAAACTGACCGGGTGTTGCGACAATTTGGGATGCAACAACCAATTCCTGCAGCCCCGGTGAACCTTGATAAGCTTCACAAGGTCGACATGCGTGGTCGTAATGATGAATTATGGCCTGCGAAGCATGAACATTGGATCCAATGGTGGAACATACGTTTTCAAAGAATTCCGACAGGTTACCCGATTGTTGGTAATAATTTCAACCCATCTGCTGATTACATAAGATGGTATAGAAATGAAGGTCGGCCTTTCGTTTGTCCACCGTCGATGTATGAGGATGTTAGGAGTATGCCATTTATCGAACAAACTTCAGCTCCAGTCCCTCCTACACAGGATATGGATGCTCCTAGACCTCGCCGACAACGTGGGCGAACGCGTCAACCAACCTCATCGGAGTTCACAGCACCGAGGATGTCATTTGATCATCCTGAACCTGAACGGGATCATGGAGTACCATCCAGTCATCATTATTCCGTAAGTCACCCCGGATATGACGTTGATGAGTGTTACCGACCATCACCGCCAAGACCGAGGTTAGATGACCAGCTCCCCATCCTAAGTCCAAGTTCAGCATATCTAACATCCATGTATCAGTTTGGAACCCCTTCGTCAGCATTTGATGGTACATCATTTATGGGTGCATCTAGTAGTCAGGTTCCCGTTATGGGTGAACTAGGTGTTGGCTCATCCAGCAGTGGGTTTCAAATTTTTGATACGGAAGAAAGGACTGATGACATACAACCGGAACCAGTGGCGGTTATAGCAAGAGGTCGTGGTGGACCGCGAATACGTGCCACTGACGAGGTTGAACGACGGGTGCAACCACCACGCACTAGAAGAGCTCGACACTGTTGCTCTACACCACGCAATAATTAGAATAATTGTAATGTGTTTTAAATTTCTAATATAAATATATATGTTTTGCATTTCATGTTATTTATTTTAAATTTGTTCGGAAATTAATTGTTATATTTTATTTTAATTTATATCTTAATGTTGTTATTTAATTTTAATATAATAATCCAAATTACATGATAAGTTGATTTTCTTTTTTTTTTTTCAGTTTAATTTAATTTTCTTTTTAAATTTTAATAAGAAATAAAATTTTAATCATAAATTAAATTAAAATTATTTTATCAAATATCCAGTTTTAAACTGTAACAATCTATACTATTATTAAAAATAATGATTAAATTGATGTCACGAGTTAATCGAATACCAACTCAAAAAAACTAATCAAATGAAAAAAATTATTTTACGATACCAACTTAAAAATAACTTCTTTATTTAAAAAAGTGACTCGATAATTTTCTTTAAACAAAAATTTTATTTACATTTTACATCATTAAATTTTTTTTGATATAAATTAAATTTTCCTTTTTATAATATTACAAAATTATAAAAAATACAATTTTTGATATAAAAATTTAATAAAAAATATAATCTTCTTTTTAAATTTTAATAAGAAATATATTTTTATTTTTTATAAAACTGCAATAATAAATTAAATTACATTTTTAATATATATTTAAAAAAAAAAATAACCAAACCTATAAAAAAATATTTTAATTTAATTTATAATTTTTAAAAATAAAAAATAAAATTATCAAATTAAAAAATAATTTTAATTTTTGTTTATTAATTCAAAAAAAAATAAAAATAATACATGAAGGGAAATCGCCACCCCCCATGGCGATTTCCCTTGGTGTTTTTTACAAATTTTCAAATTTTAACGCTGGGAAATCGCCATCCCCATGGTGATTTCCCAGCTACAAAAAAAAAAAAAAACGTATTTTGAGAATTAATCCGAAAACAACGATAATAATTTGATATTTTTTTTTGGCTATATCTCAATAAAAAAACCTTCTTAACATTGTTAATAGAAACAAGATTTCTGAAGTTTTTTTTTTTCTTTCCTTTTTCTTTTTTAGTTTTTTTTTGGGTGCATAGTCACAGTGAAAAGAGGAAAAAAAAAATCGAAATAATGATGATGTGACATGAAGTATCTCATTTAGAGAAATAAGATTAAAAATACTCTTGTTGGAAATAAAGATTTTATTTTATCTTAGTGCAGGAAAAAACTCCTCAGTGTCATAAGTGTTGGCAGATGGCAGATCCTAAGCCTTCTTTTAAAATCCACATATTAAGCTAGATATGAGATAGGGGTAAATTGAGAATTTTTTTTTAAAAAAAATAGATAAAAGAATTAAAAAAAAATACTCCTAAATTTAGGATGATAATAGATAGTAAAAAACTAAATATTCAATATTATCCAATCCGTTTTTGTAGATTCGGATATTATAAATTCGAATAATTTTCAGATTCAAATATTAAATTTATTATCCGCAATAAATTTAGAAAGGATTCAGCTATTAATCTTTGGATATCCGTTATCAAATTCGTTTTGGTTTTGATGCAGATATTATCGGATATCCGAATTTATTATCTGAATATCCGAATCCCGATATCCGTTTATATATTTAATTTTTATTTACTTTTAAATTTTTATATATTTAAAAAAAAATAATTTAAAAAGTTCAAATATTTAGCAGATTCGGATATTCGATGGATATTGCTATTTAAATCAGATGCGGATTCAGATAATAATATTTGAATATTAAGCGGATAATAAACGAAATCGGATATCAAATAAATTAAGCGAATTCAAATTCAAATATTTCAAAAATTATAAATATCCGATCCGCTATCATCTCTATCCAAATCCCATCATTATCTATTCATAATAATTGGACGGCACAAGTCCTAGACCTGTTCATGGGCCGAGATCACTGTTTAAATAATACAAAAAATAATTTTTTATTTAAATTTAATTATAAAAATATATTAATATTAATGAACAGTGAAACGGATCAGCAAAACGACTCGAGCCGAACTTGGCTAAGATTGAAAAAAAAAAAAATCAAATCGCGGCCCGACTCGACCCATAAGTAGATCTAGGCACAACCGCTTCTAAAATATTAGTAGTCCAATGACATCAATAATTACACTAAAATATATACTCCTTCCATCCCTTTTTCATATTTTTTTATGTTTCAAACTAAAATTATCTCTTTTTAGCATCTAATTTTCTTACTATCTTAATGTTACGAATTTGTATCTTATGATTCTCTTAAAGTTAATTTTAAAAATTATGATAATTCACAATTTCATAAAAAAATTTATTTAATACTAAATGTATTGAAATCAAGAAAAAGATTTTAACCCTTAGAACTTCTTTTATATACACTAGTGTTTGAATTTTTGCATTGCTTCGGTTTTATTGTTATTGATAATACATTGGATACGATTATGACATAAAAAAATTAACTTAAATTTAGAGTTAAAATTGAATTAGTATAATAAATTATACAAAATATCCCAACTAGATGACAACTTTTAAAGTAAGGTATATATATAAAATAACACAAATACAACACGAATACACGAATCTAATTTATTATATGTACATAAAAAAAATAAGATGGATATCAAAATTTAATTCATTTAGATTATATTGATATCCATAACTTTTATTCATTTTAAGAAATAAAAAATATAAACCTAACAACTATCATACAATAACTCATAACTTATAACATAGTTTTTTTACTATTTAATCATCATGATATTTTTTTCTTTTGATTCAATATCAAAAAATTTTAAAAAATTACTTACATCAACTTATCTCATATTATTATTCAACATTTTAATTTTTATTGATAATCAATACAATAATTTTTTATTCAATAATATAAAAATCAAAAAATTAATATGATTTTATTTTTCAAAAATAAAAATAAAGAACCAATCATTATACAATAGTGACACAAAATTAAGAGTTATTCGAATAGTGTCACACACGAACATGACATAGAAAAATAACTAAAATATAATACGACACGAATAAAAACATGACCACGACATGAATACACGAACGTGTCGAAATTTATATGAAACAAACTTGACACAAAATTGAGAATTATTTGAATAGTGTCAATTAGACCTGACAATTTCGGACACGAAACGAACATGAAAAAAAAAACTAAAACACAATACAACACGAAAAAATAACACTAACACAACATGAATGTATGAATGTGTCAAAATCTATCAACACGACACAAAAAAATAATGTGACACAAAATGGGAAGTTATTTGAATAGTGCTAATTAGATCCGGCAATTTCGGACACGACACGAATACGAAAAAATAATTAAAACACAACACAACATGAATGTACGAATATATCAAAATCTATATCTAACGTATATATGTAATACTGTTAAAACGATTATAACACGAAAAAATAAAATAAATAATACGCAATAATTATTAAATAAAATTATAAAATTATCTGTCGATTAAGAAAAAGTTATAAAATTACCCCTCAATTGAGGAAGCAATTGCTCCTTAATTGAGGGATAACTTTAATAGTATTGTATATGATATATATATATATATATATATATCATATATATATATATAAAGAGAAATCTAAGTGTCTTATAGAGTTGGTGGTATATACTAAACGGTACTGATTGGAAGGTTCTACTCAAATCTACTATAATAATTTTTGAGTGTTTAGGATTCATGGGATATTTTTGAAATGTTTTTAGGGACTATTTTGTCCTACTTTATAATACAAAAAAGAAGTTGGTGGCTTTTTTTTTTAGTATTTTTTTTATTTATTTTAGATTTTTAGATTTTTAGTTTTAATTTTTTTTAAATGATGTATTTAAAGGGGTTGGTCTGCACGATAATTCACAAGTCGATTTAAGATCAATACCCAATCCGTTTGAGAAAACAAATTAAAAAAATTATTTTATTAATTATTTTTATTTTATTTTTAAATGATGTATTTAAAAGGGTTGGTTCGTATGTTGACTGACAGGTCGATTTACGATCAATATCGGACCCATTCGGGAAAAAAAATAAAAAACGAAATTTATTTTATTAATTACTTTATTTTTTTTTTAGTTTTTATTTTATTTTTAAATGATGTATTTAAAACAGTTGGTCTACATGTTAACTCGCAGGTCGATTTAAGATCCATACCCGACCCGATCGAAAAAAAAAAGAAATTTATTTTATTAATTAGTTTTAGTTTTTATTTTTTTTTCAAATGATGCATTTAAAGGAGTTGATTTGCACGTTGACTCGCGGATTGATTTAGGATCTGTATCTGACCCGCTCGAGAAAAAAGTTAAAATAAAAAATTTATTTTATTAATTACTTTCATTTTAATTTTAAATAGTGTATTTCAAGGGTTGACCTATACGTTCACTCGCGGGTCGATTTAAAATCCGTAATCGATCCGCTTAGAAAAAAATTATTTTATTAATTATTTTTAGTTTTTTATTTTAGTTTACTTTATTTTTAAATGATATATTTAAAGGGGTTGATCTGCACGTTGACTCGCGGGTCGGTTTAAGATCCTTATCCGCACAGAAAAAAGTTTAAAAATTTTATTTTATTTTTAAATAATGTATCTAAAAGGATTAGTCCGCACGTTGACTCGCGGGGCGATTTATGATCCGTACCTACTGGTTCAGGAAAAAATTTAAAATTTTTTTATTCATTTTTTATTTTTTTTATTTTAAATGATGTATTTAAAGAGGTTGGTCTGCATGTTGATTCGTGAGTCGATTTAGGATCCGTACCCGATCGGCTCAGGAAAAAAGTTAAAAAAATATATATTTTATTATTTATTTTAATTTTAAACAATATATTTAAAGGGGTTGGTCAGCACGTTGAGTCGCGAGTTGGTTTAGGATCCGAACTCGACCCGCTTGAAAGCACAAAAAGAAAAAAGAAAGAAGAACTTGCTGTTAACCTATGTGAGAAAATCGATTCTACGAAAGAATAAAATATAAACCATAATTTTATTTTCTTATTTATTATTTTTTACCTCTTATAAATAAAAATATATAGCATACAATAAAAGTTAAACATATATATAATTAACATTTGAAAATGCATTTATATTACGTAATTTATAAATAAACAATTATCATAAATTTAATCTTTATAATTAACAAAATATAATTATATTAATATTATTACAATTTAAAAATAAAAAAATTAAATAAATAATTATTATTTAATAAAATTAACGGGGTATTTTTTTCTAGTGCAAATGAAAATTGGCTTCAAATTGATGATAAAATGAGCATAGCAAGTTTGATAAAACAAGTATGATAAACAATATCTTTATTCTAAAGAAACTAACATTATCTTAATTTAAGAGCCTACTTTGACCACTAAATTTGATGCACTGATTTGGACTTAAACTTTTGAGTTTACTAGATAATGTCCGTGCTTTGTTGCAGAATGTTATTGGATTTAAATTAATATTTTGTAATAAATTTGAAAAATAAAAAATAGGAGTAGTAAATATAATAATTTAGAAAAATAATAATTCTTATTTTTATAAGATAGCTGGTATAAAATTGAGAGTTATTTTAATATTATTAATTACATCCGGCAATTTCAGACACAACATAATTATACGATACGAACATAACATGGAAAAAATAATTATAACACGACATGTCACAAAAATAACATGAACACGACACAAATACACGAACGTGTCAAAATCTACATAAAATGAATTATTAACGTGTCAAAATTTATATAAATATATAATACCCTGAATACGATTATAACAGGAAAAACAACACGAACATAACGACGCGTGACATAAATTTGAGAGTTATTTGAATAGTGTCAATTAGACTTGGAGATTTCGGACACAGCATGATTATACGACACAAACACAACATGAAAAAAATAATTAAAATATGACACAAAAAATAATATGAACACGACAAAAATACATGAACGTATCAAAATCTACATAAAATGAATTATTAATGTGTAAAAATTTATATAAATTTATAATACTTTAAACACGAACATGTTATGAATATACAATTTTTTTTTCTAAATTAAATCATTATAACAAATTATGCAAAATATGGGCTAAATTGAGACACGACATGAATACACAATTTGTTCTAAATTGAATCATCACGACAAGTTATGCAAAATTTTTGGATGATTTGAAACATGACACGAACACATGAAAAAATAATTAAAATACGACACGACACGAAAATAACATGAACACAACACAAATACACGAACGTGTCAAAATTCACATAAAATGAGTTATTAATATGTAAAAATTTATATAAATTTATAATACTTTGAACATACGAAAAAATAACACGAGCATGACAAAAAAATAATATGAACATGAACGAATATCCTAACGTTTCAAAATCTACATAAAACGAATTATTAACGTGTAAAAATTGTATAAATTTACAATATTTTGAACACACAAAAATAACACGAACACAAAAACGACACGAACACACCATTTTTTTTTTCCTTTCCTTTCCCTTTTTCTTTTTTCCTTTTTTTTCTTCCTTCCCTTCTTAATAAAAAAAATATATATATAATAATAAAAATATCCAAACTAATCCTCCGATCTCTTAATACTTATGCTTAGTTGTCAACTAAGCATGAATTCAAAATCCTTAATTTTTTTCTCCCATGCATTCTAAGAATAGCTTTTATAATAAGTAATAGATTTAATCTGAAATCACTTTAGACTCGGGATTAAGTACGAAATTTTCTTTCTTAGAATCGGGGTTACTTTTTTAGTTTTGGACTTGTCAATTTTGATATGACAAAAATACCCTTGAACTGCATGAACAAGGTTAAATTTGGGCAATTGGAACCGATTAGCCTTGATAGACAAAAGCTTGTGTAGATCAAGCTTGTTTTAGGTTCGATCAACACTCTCCTATGTCGATTGACCTAGCTCCCATCTCAATCGACAACATGGCTATCGATTGAGTGAGGATTTTGAGAGGAAAGTTGGAAATGCTCTTAATTTTTCTTCAGATTTTTTAGATTCTTCTTAGATTCGATTCAGTGACACCATTGTCAATCGGACCTTGCTTGCATTGTCGATTGATAGGGTCCTTTGTGGATTGAAACTAGCTCAATTGGATCAAACCACATCCATTTCAATCAAACGAGTCCTTTTCTTTTTCTCAAGAGTGAGTATCGATCGACACTCCTTTATCTCGATCGACACTCCCATTCTTAATTTTCATAATTATCTGATTTCCATTTGATTTATTTGGTAATTATCTTCATCTTGATAATTGATCTCAATAAACAATTGAACAGATTTTTTATCCAATCTAAATCATTCATCCACTTTAATCTCAACCGTCCATTTCATTTCACTCCATGCTATAAATAGATAGCTCCATTTCACTTTCAAAACATACCAAAACATTTTGAAAACCCAGAGACTTGTTCTTTACTCACTTCTCTTTTTTTTTTTGGTAAAAATATTCTTAAGAATTCTTAACCTAAGCAAAAGCTTCTGTCCAAGTCAGAAGAGTCTGAAGCAGTTTGAGCCATAAGGAGTCAACGAGCAAAAAGGATACTACGGTGTTCAAGGTTCATAAGAGTTCTTGTCCACGAAAGAATCAACAACCAAAAAGGATACTACGGTCCAAAAGTGTCCCAGTTGCAAAGGAGTCTCTAGCCTAGAGTCCTGAGGAATCCCAGTTCCACCTAAATTCTTACAAAGGAGTCCTGATCTAGCTGAAACTATGCCCAACGATCGATCAGAATTTGGAGAGTCATAGTTAAAGTGAAACTATACCCTATCATTTGCATCAACCATTCTTGACCTACCAAAGGTATAGTTTATTCTTTTATAGCCTGCTCACGAAATATATATGCCATGTAGACATTAATCATGCTTGTCATCTATGCTTAGCTATAGGTTTATTTTCACCATGTTAAACTTATAAACAATGTTATGATATCATTATGCTGCCCAAATGATTTATCTAAGGTAAGACATTTTGGTAAATTTGCATGATAGTTATGATTATGATATTACCATGCATCATGATAAGTGTTATCTAGAATTAGGTACCTTTTGTCATAAATATACCTAGGTGGTATTTTTCTTTCAAGTAATCTCACATGCCATATGACAATATGCCATCTATTATCAAATATGTCATTTAGCTTTAGGCACATTATATTATAAATATGCATGTGCTCGTAAGCTACTTGAGTTAAGTTAAAAAAAAACTCGAATTTGACTCGATCATTGTCGAACCGAGCAAGAGCTCAAGCAGCTCGAGTTATCGAGCGAGTCGAATTCAAATATCCTAATGTTCGACTTAGTAGCTCGCGAGCCTAATTGAGTTATTTATTTATTTTTAATATATATATATATTTATTTTTAATTAGTTTTAAAAAATCTCAATTCTAACTCTAGCTCAAACACAATAATCAAGTTTGAAATCGAGAATAGAAATCTACCTCATTTTTTACTTGATAAATGAGCCTAATTGAGCGAGTTCGAGTAGTTAGGTTTTATCTCAAATCGAACTCGAGCCGAACTTCGAGCTGCGAGTTTCGAATCGAACTGAAGCTAGAGCTCAAACTCTTTACTGCTTGAGCTTGAGCTTGAGCTCGACTCGACTCATCTTGATTATACCTCTACTTGACACCAAGGGCCATCCAAGAGAGACCGTCTCCTACTTAGATCCCAAGCATTGCCTACAACAGTCTGCCACATCTCAGCAGAACCATAATTAGGGGATAAGGTAATCTGCATCACAAAAAATAGGATCAGTGAAGCAAACTCTCAAGGTGTTGTTCTAAAAAAGCATGAGAGAAATAATTAACCAGATTGTCA
Organism: Fremontodendron californicum; assembly: GCA_030761205.1. NCBI lineage: Eukaryota > Viridiplantae > Streptophyta > Magnoliopsida > Malvales > Malvaceae > Fremontodendron > Fremontodendron californicum. The sequence goes on along the minus strand of JAULJL010000018.1, from coordinate 24,444,892 downwards.
ACTCGTCTAGACGTTGACAAAAGATAGTAATCAGTGTATGTTAGCCACCAGATTCTCCCTCCATTTCCTCAGCCGAGGAAGACATGTTCACTATCTGCTATAGGCGTGGGATAGAAAAGGTATGTAGGAACCATGTACTCAAAAGTACAGATTTTTGCACAAAAATATTAACATATTCTCACCTAGCTATTAAATAAATTTTAACTTAATTTTGCATAGAAGTTAATATCATTTCAAACAAATTATTCTTTACTTATTATTGGCGTACCTATTATTATTTTAACAGGTCAGCGGTTTTGGATTTCAATATATATATATATATATATATATATATATATATATATATACACTAATGTTTGTTAGTACATGCATTTGCACGTAAATGCTCATTGTTTTATATTTATTTTTGAATATATAATTGTATATTCTAAAAATAAATAGAACTAATAAAATATATATTAATTAAAATTTGCATTTGTATGTAAAGTTTGTTTCATATGCAAATTATATCAAAGTATTATAAAATTATTTTTAATATTAATGCAAAATTAATTATGAAGATAAAAAAATTATGTATTTTAACTCTTTTTTATTTGTATCAAATAAATTGATTTACTTTTGAAGATTAGTGAAAATTTAAAAATTTTAAGATAAAGCAATTTCATATATAAATTTTTTATTTTTTAGTAAATTAATCCATTTAATAAAAGTGTTTTAGTGAAATTAAACTACTTATTTATAAATTAAATAAATATTATTAATAATAAAAAAATATTTATAATGGTAATTTAGAAATATAATGAACAATAATGATTATTTTCATTAGTTCAAAAGATTTTTCATATTCGTGCTTTTATATATGTTATAAGTTATAAATAAATATATAGATTACAGATATATATTAATGATCTTAATTAAACACATATAGCCAAGAGTACTAGCATCTTAATTACGTTGAATATTTTCAAAATAAGTATGGGATAGAATCCCACGTTGGAAAAGAATAAAAAAAAATAATGTTCTTTAAATATAGATGTCGCAACCTAAAAAATAACAAGTCCCATCTCGAGACATTACTCGTTAAGTATGACATTGGAAAAACAAAGAAAAAGACGACTTAATTCTTCTTGAAATAAAATGAGGGTTTGAAAACAACTTCGAAAAAGACATGAAGTCGCCACCAATCTTTTTTGGCTAGGTGTGATCGGCCACCCATTAAAACCAAATTTTATAAAACATTTTAAAATTAATTAAAATATTTTTTAAGAAAACCAATTTCGAAGTCTGCGCTTTTGATCCAGAGAAAACAAGAAGCGGGTTCGGGAGTCGGTTATGTGCGGAAAAGGATTAGCAGCCCCACAACGTCTGTATAATATGGTACCTTATTAATCGTGCGTTATCTCGAGTCTCAATAAAAGTCAATTTTGAATTTGGAATTTTAAAATAATTCCCAATTTAAAGATAAATAATCCCATTTTTAACTTGAAAATGATCCAGAATTCATTAGCATAAAATTTTTTATTTATTTGGAAAATCTCCAAACACTACAAACAAATTGCCATATAGTGACGGTTCAAAAAGCGTCAGTAAATCTTCAAAATCCGTCGCTAAAAGTCCTAAAACCCTATACCGACGGTCAAAATGACTATTCCGACAAAAAATTAAGCGACGGTAAAACCCTCGTCGGTATAGACCTATACAGACGGAAATGGTGACCGTCGGAATAGGATGTATAGCCTATACCGACGGTTTTATGCGTCACTAATGTCACTACCGTCGGTATAGCCTATGTTGGGGTAGCCCCTTTTACACCTTACCTATACCGACGGATTTTGTATCCGTCGGTATAGATATCGTATCTATACCGACGGATTTTGTATCCGTCGGTATAGATGCGATATCTATACCGACGGATTTTGTATCCGTCGGTATAGATATCGAATCTATACCGACGGATTTTGTATCCGTCAGTATAGATATCGAATCTATACCGACGAATTTTGTATCCGTCAGTATAGATATCGAATCTATACCGACGGATACAAAATCCGTCGGTATAGATATCGCATCTATACCGACGGCTTTTTTAACCGTCGGTATAGATACCGTATCTATACTGACGGATTCTGTTTCCGTCGGTATAGATACCATTGATATACGTATACCGACGGTTTTTTTGTGTGTCCGTCGGTATAGATTAAAATGTAAAATATACAATTAACCTATAGCGACCGTTTGTCGTAAATTAACTGACGGTTTACTCGATCAGTATACTATACATTTTTTGTTGTTATATGAACTGTCAGTATAGAGGTCAGTAAAAATAAATTTTTTTCATATTTTCAATTACTAATATTGATATATTTATAATTTAATCCAAGATAAAAAATCCATTATAAGAAAGTACAAAAACCATTATAAGAAAGTACAAAATATTTCATAATATTAAAAATAAAATTAAAAATAAATTGTCTTAATTATATAAGTTTTACAAGCTAAATAGAAGTCGCAAGCTAAAGTCATAATACAGTGAAATAAGCAATCCAAATCTCATGAATATTCCTATCAAGCAACATCTGCATAAAATTGACAAATATTAACCAATGTGCAGCAATTAAGTAATGAAGTCAACATAGAAGAATAAAATAATCAAGTAGTTTACCGTCTTCATTTTCATTAACTTGATGACTAGAAGTTGAAGACCTTATTATTGGTGACAAATTTGGAGCACTACCAGCATCAGGTACCTAAAAAGTATATGTTATGTCAATATATATTTATTGAATTAAGCTCAAAAGGTAAAAATATAATTAAATAAAAATAGTAACTTAATTTGCATAAAGCTCAAAAGTATATGTTTATAATTCAACTGACAGAGAGCTTCTTTCATTGAATGTTGACCAATGGATCACAGCACCTCTGCTAAAATTACTTATGTTACTCGGATGTGAGTATCGTATACGGATATGTGTTTGATACGAGTTTGTTCAATTTTTTCTAAGTTTTTCTATGTATTTAGAAGATTCTTGGAGAGCCACATCTCCATACCCATGCCCAGATATATGTCGGACAAGAATGTTGGACACGAATACTTCAAAAAAAATGAACTGTCGGAACAACATAGAAAAATACTATTAGTTATCCATCAGACTAACATCTGAACCTCATCAAATGGATATATTGTCTCAAATAAATTCTGGTTTGTAAGCAAATATTGATCCGTAGCTAGCATTTATAGTTCTATGAAGCTGGGGTATATAATATTCCTTGCTAGTTGTTACCTGACAGCTATTTTCAAGCACACAAGTAAGAAATAACAACGTTGTATATACTGTCTGTTTCCATTTGCTGGCAATTAGCAACCTACAAGAAAAATGAAAAGGACATTCCAACCGACCAAACACCTCTATCCCTATGGCAAACCTCGCAACATCTCCAAGGTCCAAGCCCAAAATTGAAGTGGACTGGTCTAGTCCAAGTCAGCACGGATGTAGCGATTTAAAGGTCGATGAGAGAAGCTATGTGAGAATTAGGCTAGATTTTTTTTTCCTATCCCTATTCTATGATTGATAAAAAATTAATTTGTATTCAGACCGGGAAGAATGATGGTAAAGTCTTCCCAACATTGGTCACTCTCAATACTCGAACATTTGTCCCATAGTGCTAATTATTACTCACTACTTAACCAAACTATGAAACAGAGTAAGCACCAGTCTTTTCATTCAATTAGCCACTAGCTTTGTTAGAAACGCAATTGACTGAATGCTCCACCTCTAAAATTTATTTCCATTTCCAAATTCACCACTTCTCAACTTTTCATTATCATAAAAACTTTAAAATGACAATACATAAAATGGACCGACACTTTTCACTGTTTGAAATTTTTATTAAAAAAGTTTATATTCATCTTATTAAACATCTAATTTAAAGTCAACTGATAATAAATGAAATAATTTAAAATTTAATAAATATGAGATAATACGACTTAAATTTCTTCCAGTATGCTAGGATAATTCAACAATGACTTATGTTCTGCTGAAGTTGTAAGAGTATGCTAGGATAATCCAACACATGATTTCTGATCTACGATCACAGCCAAAACACAAAAGGGTTCCTTAGTCTTTACTTTCCTCGAGCACAATTTTTTTTTTTAAGGAAATTGAAGCCAATAGCAACATTACTTTTAGTGCACTATCTTAGAGACATGACCACATTCTCATAACTTACATGAAGTTTCCACGATCTTCAAATGCAATTATCACTCAATTTCATCACAATAAGAAGTATTAACCTCTAAATGTCATGTACAGTCACCTATTTATATATCTATGAAGTACTAAAGACACATACGGATGCTCCTTTTTCCATCACCTATTTTTATTTCAAGTTCCACAATCCTACCACAATCAAGCAACATACCTAACCTAGATATTATCTGAAAGATGATCTACATTTCAAGTTCCACAATCCTACCACAATGAAGCAGATGAATATATTTTAAAAGATGAATTTATTCTACATTAACGCTGCTATAGAAATATATTACCTCTTTATTGGCTACGCGAGTAGCAGAAGCCAAAATATCTACGTTCTCGTTAGGAAATTGTCTTTGAAACACTGATAAAACATTACCCAAAGCTGCCTTCAATTCTTCAACCTGAGCCTCTAACCCTAGTACCTTTTCATCACGCTGCATTGTTCGAGAACATGATGAAGTCGATTTCTGCGATGAAGTAGATATTGTTCCCAAACAACGAACACGGCCTTTTTTCTCTGGTCCTTTAACTTTTGAATACACATCATCTTTCCATGAGCATTCTTGAGAATTTTCAGATCCAATTTCATCCAAACCTTTTTTCATGAGTTCCTATAACGAAAGTGTTACATGAAACAAAATCTCAGTTCAATTAACATAAGCATAGTCGTAGGGCAGATAAATAAAGAAAAAAAAAAGGATAGAATACCACAATTTCTGCTGCCTTCTCATTCACAACACTTCCATCTTTACGTGTACGAGTATGAATATACACCTCAGCACGTGATGGTTGAACTCCATTAGCTTGTTCGGTCTACAAAAATCATCCATTAACTATCTAGATAACAAAACCACAAATACATAAAGTAGACTTCATATAAATTTAACTGAAAGAGTGATAAAAAATTGATGTAAGTACCAAAGTTTGGATGATCCTAGGGAATGATTTTGTTCCACTACAATGAGGCTCATCTAACTTTGAACGATTTGTTTTGTTTAAATCACTTTGTTCCTATAAAAGCAAAATAAAATAAAAGAAAAGGTTGTAATTAATCAATGTGCAACAATTTCTACCTTCGATTAATAAAAGAAAATTAAAATATAGTTTATAAATATCTACCTTCGCTTTACCAGTCAACCAATGTGCAGCAATTAAAATAAATTGCTCTTTGTCAATCCGGGGATCATCAACCTTAGCAGCCATTTCCTCTGGTGTTGTGTGTTCATCATAGAATTTAGACTTCAAATCATTCTTCCATTGCCTCCACTTTGTACTCATGTTCTTTATTGTCCAAGTCTTAATTTCTTGAATAGTTTCTTCATTAACAGGTGCATCAGAATCGAATTTCTGAAATTCAAACTTGGACTAAAATTTTGAAAAAGGAAAATACAAAATAAAGAAAATCATGTCAAGTTGTGTGAATACTGTAAGAACACATTAACTACAAACTAAAACATTTAATATCTTCTACCTCTATTGTTTCCCACATTTCTTCTTTCTTCAAATCCGGCATTTCATGCCAATTTTGGTAACTAATAGGTGCAAAACTAGGCATTCTCACCAATGTACCAATGAATCGTGTTAAAGTGCAAGATTCTTTACCAATTGGTATATTGTGATCATTCACCTTAACAACAACATGCCCCCCTTCTTCTAAATCCCAAATATCGGCCATACGTGTGGCACCTCGAACATTTCTACGTGGAGCATTGTCTACATATAACAATTATATAATATAAAACAATTTAATACATTAATAATTTAAACTACAATACTGGAATAGTACATTAAGAATGAGGGTTACCCAATGTAGCATCTTCAGTTGGATTAGGGGTAGAAGAAGAAGTTGGTGGCATTGATTGTTGTGGAGGCTCTTGCAAAGGCTGATGTTGTGGAGGCTCGGATGTTGCTGGCATTGATTGTTGTTCAGATTGCCTTTGCAATTGAGAGTTAGAGCTTTGATCTGCCCTAATGATATTCAATCGTCTACGCTTTGCCATCTCAAGTAACTGGAACAGAACCGAAAAACAACAGCTGAAAAAAGCTTTCTTGGCATCAGATCTACATTTACCACTTACTCTATTTTGAGTTTCAACAGATAATACAATAGTAGACACTCAATAACAGAGAATAGAAGCTAAGTAAGAATGCAATAACATTAGGCACTCAATAACATTAAGTGAAATCCAAGCCAAGCTAAGCAAGAATGCAATATGTTCATCTATGGCAAATGGAAAAGGAAAGAACAAGAAAATACAAAGTCACAATGTTTATAATCCAAATCCATTACATATAATTAAACTATTTTCTATAAAATTAAAAAATGTCCTCCCCATTATGTTCATCTATGGGATCTTCTTCTACATGCTCATTCTCCATCTCTGGTGTGACGTCCACTCCTTCATCATCAGCTTCATTTCTAACCCAATTTGAAGCACTACGCGTATCATCATGCATTTCTCCATTCCCTTGCTCTTTATCGAAGGATAATAGATCACCCATATCAAATACATCCCTAAGTTTTGCATGCTTTACAAGAACCCAACCTTGATAACCTTCATCATTAACATAGTATACTTTCTTAGCTTGTGATGCCAAAATAAAAGGATCATGAACCAAATTAGTTCCACTGTGGGCTAGATGTGAAAAATTCACAAGTGTGAAACCAAACTTATCTTTCTTGCAACCTCTATTGATATCAATCCAATCACATTTAAATAACACAATCTTAAATCTACCAGAATAATTCAACTGAATGATGTCTGTTAAAGCCCCGTAATAATTAACTTCTCCTGCAATAGGTTGTGCATCTCTTGCACTTGCATAACTCTCTATTTTGGTTGTTACAACGACTCCACTATTTTGAGTTTTCAAGCATCTCTCACGTGCTTTGGTATGGAATCTAAAACCATTAACAATATAACCAGTGTATCTCCTAGCCGTATCTGTTGGACCACGAGCAAGCCATCGAAGTTGATCTGTGATGTCTGCATTTCCTTGTTGATCCAAATATGCAACCTAGGTAATTGCAGACGTAATTAAAATACTTATCTAACTACACGAAACTGAAAATGCGTGGTCCAAACATGATGCAAAACTTACATGATCACGAAACCAATCATGAAAAGTTTCACTTTGTAACTTTTGTATCTCATATGGCAAAAGACGAGGGGAGCGGTTACGCCTTTTAATAATTTGCTCGTGTTTCCTATAAGCAAAAAGTTTTATAAAACCTTAAAATATTAGACAAAAGAAAGTTATGAGGTAATATAGAAAAGCACAAAGATATGTGTGTTCTTACTTTAAAAATGGAGCAACTACATCACTATTAAATAGCACATAGCGATGTGCTTGCACCCATGTTTGCCTATCAAGAACAACACGAGAGACCCTTTTACGCTTATTAACATTAAATCCTTTATGTTTTTTCCTTCCCAAAGGTCTTCCTATAGTAGAAAGAATAGATACTTCTTCTTCATCAAAAGGATTCTTTTCTTCTTCATTTCGGATGGGTCGATTAAAAGCAGTCTCAATACCCACAAAGTATCGTGAACAAAAAGTTAAGCATTCATTTGCTATGTATCCTTCCGCAATTGAACCCTCCGGATAAGCTCTATTGCGCACAAAATTCTTAAGCCGAAGAAGAAACCTATTTAAAGAATAGAGATCATTAGCAAAATCAATTTAAAATTTAGGTGTAAACAATAGTCACTATATGGTAACACTTGACCATATACCTCTCAATGGGATACATCCACCGATATATGACTGGACCGGCAATTTTTGCTTTATTTGCCAAATGGATAACTAAATGCACCATCACTGTGAAAAAAGATGGAGGAAAAATCTTCTCCATTTCACATAGAATTAATGCAGCCCGAGACTCAAGTAATTGAAGCTCACGTTCTTCAAGAACTTTAGAACAAAGGTCTTTAAACCAATTGCACAAGTCTATTAGAACCGAGCTTACCTTATCAGGTAAAGAATCTCGTATTGCTATAGGAAGAAATTCTTGCATTAAGAGATGGCAATCATAACTTTTGAGACCTGTAAGCCTCCGTTGTTTAAGTTGCATACAACGTGAGACATTGGAAGAGTATTCATCTGGAGTTCTCATTTCCTTGAGAATCTTCAAAAAGACATTTTTTTCATTCAAGCTCATTTGATAAGAAGCTTGAGGCAAGTATTGGGTGTTAGTCCCAGGACGAGTCCTTGGATGAAGAACGCTCCTTAAACCCAGTTCTACAAGGTCAAGTCGTGCTTTATAGTTATCCTTTGACTTCCCCTCTTGTCCAAGCAATGTGCCAAGAATGTTATCACAAACATTCTTCTCTATATGCATGACATCGAGATTGTGACGCAATAAAAGATGTTCCCAGTAAGGTAATGTGAAGAAAATGCTCTTTTTCTTCCAAGGTCCATTTTCATTACCACTCCAGTTCTCCAATTGTCTCAAGACAACACTACCGGAAGGTGGTGAAGGAGCACTTCTAAATTCTCGACTCCCATCAAAAGATTGTTTATCATTTCGGAACTTATGATCAGCTTCTAACCACCTGCGATGACACATATAACAATACTTTCTACCATGCCGTAACCACTTGGATTCAGTATCGTATCCACAACAAGGACATGCGTATTCCCCCTTGTACTCCATCCAGAAAAATTGGCATATGCAGGAAAGTCATTAATGGTCCAAAGTAATGCTGCACGTAGTCCGAAGTTTTCATTTTTGGAAGCATCAAAAGTGTCAACACCAATTTCCCAAAGTTCTTTCAATTCTTCTATCAAAGGCTGAAGGTATACATCTAGATTGTTTCCAGGACCTTTTGGACCAGGAATGAGTAGGGAAAGCATAAAGTTTGATTGTTTCATGCACATCCATAAAGGAAAATTATAAGGTATCAAGATAACAGGCCAAGTGCTATGAATCACACTCATTGTTTTGAAAGGGTTAAAGCCATCAGAAGCTAATCCTAAGCGAACGTTGCGAGGGTCAAACGAAAATTGAGGATATCGAGAGTCTAATTCTTTCCAAGCAGGAGAATCTGCCGGATGTCTTAGACGTCCATCCTTAGTTCGCTCATGCTCATGCCAAGTCATTAAAGGAGCAGTTTTTGAAGACATGAATAACCTTTGTAGTCTTGGAATTAGAGGAAACCAACGCAAAATCTTTGCAGCTTTCTTCTTTTTTACAAAAGTATCTTCAATATCACTTTCTACATCACTCACGCTCTCTTTCCACCTAGAAGCACCACATTTACAGCAAATTTCTTCATTTGCCTTATCCTTCCAAAACAACATGCAATCATTGGGACAAGCATGAATTTTTTCATATCCCAAACTTAAGGAAGAAATCATCTTTTTCAATTCTTTATAAGACCCTGGCAATGTATTACCTTCTGGTAGAGCAAGTTTCAAAACCTCCAATAATGTATTGAAAGAATTGTTAGACCATCCATTAAAACACTTAATGTGGAACAAATAGACTACAAAAGAGAACTTTGTGAAGTTTTTGCAATTTGGATATAGTTTCTCCTCTGCATCTTTAAGTAAATCATAGAAGTTGTCACTATTAATTCTTCGACCATGATGTTGGTCTCCATAAGCATCTCCCGATTCTATGCTACCCACATCAATATTCCTACCTCTTTCGGCCATAATATCATGCAATATTTCATTCACATCATGACCTAACTCTCTATCTTCCTCATTAGTTCTAATAGTAGCAGAGCTAGCATCTAAGACCTCCCCATGAAAAATCCATCGAACATATCCTTTCAGAAAACCTTTACATATAATGTGATCAAATGCCTCTACCCTAGATACCCTATATGTGTTGGCACATTGAACACAAGGACACCAAATTTTTCCATTTTCAGATGATCTTGCAAAGGAAAATTCTAAGAAATTGATGACCCCATTAATGTATTCTTCACTTGCTCTGGACGTAAGATTTATCCACCTCTTATCCATGGAATGTGAAATGATTAAAACTGTAATATACAGACATTTAGTTATCTCACATTCCAACTAGATATATTGCACAAACATGAAACCTATTGCTATGAATAATCCTACGCAATCATATAAAAGACAAACATTTTATACAAAGTAAAAAGAGGGAAGGCACGTTTGGTTAATATGCAAACAGTTGTTTGTTTACATTTCATATTTGGCAAAGAGAGCTTTTTAGCTGTGCTCTCAAGGTAAATGCTAAAGCTTTTCTAATCTCTAAAATGTGGCCAAAAAAGCACGATGCCTCATTCAATTTTGCATGTTAAAGCATGATGTTATTACAGCCTAGTCTTTAAAAAGATACATATCATCAAACTTTCATGGAGCCATATTAAGAAAGAAATGGAAAATAATCTTAAGTTTAGTGTCAAATATAATTTTACAATTTTATACAATTTTCACAAACTCAATAGCTCTAAAAGTACCTTGTCTCCTTATGCACTAAGAAATGAAGAATAGGACAGCTCAGAACCTCCAACCTACAAGACAACTCAAAACCTCCAACCTGTAAGAATAGGACAGCAGAATAGGCAAATGGTATAAACAACAATGAAACTAAAAACATTTTTCACAAGTACAATTTCAGAAATAAGGCATGCCTATTCACTCACAAGTAGTTCTCACAAGTTTGAATTTTCACAACTTATAATATCCAGATTTTGACAACTACTTTTCCCCCATATGTCCCCCTGACTTAATTATTTTCTTAATTTCAAGAAACTCCACTTGTATATATGAGAAAGTCTCGAGTTCTTCAGTTACCCCAAACTGATTCAAGCACTCAATTAGTGGATGTGAAGACTAAAAAAAAAAAACAAATTCACGAGGCTTTTCAAGAAATTAAATCGTTTTCCTGACTACCTAGTGTAGGTATGGCTATAGCTAGCTAGTACAATGACTTTTTGATCACCAATGTGATAGAAAATAAAGAGGCCCAAGTCAATCGTCTTGCCAATGAAACGTTGAAAGCAAAGATTAAAGAACTAGCCAATAAAATTAGACAAGGGTTGAAATACGAAAGGCTTTAGTAGATAGGAGTTGGATCAAAATATATCCAACCTTTGCACTAAAATGTTGACTATTGATCAATCTACAAAGCAAAGATTTAATATCCCATGTGCTTTATCCTTTGCTCGTTTCATATAACATATAACATATAACATACCAGTTGCTCATGTTAACGTAATTATTGTAATTATATTCTCACTAATCTAGGAGAAAATCAAATTAATCATATCATAATCATAGTGTAATTAATTACATTAACAGCTCAATCTCAATAAATCAAATTTTGCTAGTTGTAAATGAAAATATTAGCAGATTGCAAAACTTATGCAAGCATCCTATATATCATAGTTTTCAATAGATTAGGAGAAGATCACTTTTTTATTTTTAGTTCTCTTATCTGAGATCAAATTTTGATTTAAGTTTCATCCTGAACCAAAATAGAAAGCTTGCTGTATCTTTCAAAGGCCCCATTAGGCATATATACAAGACTTGCTCTTTCTTGTGGACCATAAAAGTTCTTCATGTCAGTTTCATACCAACATGAAAATATAATAGTATTTTTTAATGGTATCCCTCAATTAGATCAATCTTCCCACAACATCATTTTCCCAAAGAAAGTCGAAAACCTTTTTACTTTTATAATATGTCCAAGAATTCATTGATCAGTCTCATCATTTTCTGAGGTTTACTAAACTGTATGAAACCAAAACTGTTCTGGCCCATGAAACTTTCCATTAATTCCTCTTCATTACATTTGTTTCCTTTACTTCTCAAAGTGACAGCAAACAGAAGTAGCAAGTTTTCTCGGAAAAAAGCAATGAAAGGGGAAAAAAAGAAAATTAATATTAATAAAAATATTAAACTGAGGAGGATGTTAACAAAAAATTACAATAAATCTGAAATAAAACAAAAAACAACAACAACCCATTCACTTAATATTAATAAAAATAAAAATATCAAGCCTCCAGGAGGATGTTAACAAAAAATTACAATAAATCTGAAATAAAACTCCTAATTGCATGAGTTTTTAAGCAAATTTTAAATAAATAAATAAACAGAAAAAGAATGGTAATCTTAAACTAAAGATGCAAAGAAAATAGTATTATTAAAAATACCTGAAAGTTAAGCAGAGGCTTGGAAGTGTTTGGTTTGCAGAGGAAAAATTGGGAAGGGAGTGAGAGCGGCGTGGAAGGGAGGATGGAGGAAAGAGGGTTTTTTTGGGGTTTGGGGGAATCGGCAAATGGACTTTTTGATTGAAACTGAAGTTTAAGTAATCAAAGAAGAAACTAAGTGATGATTCATGAGTTGATAGTCAAAGGCTACCTCTGACTCAGAGCTCCAAAGCTTGATCAAGAAGAAGATTCTGAAAAATGAAGGACAAAAAAAACAAAGAGAGAGGGCGATTTTGTTTGGATTAGCATTTTGTAGCTTTTCAATTTTACTTGGACCTTTCTTTAACTACCCTTGCATTTGTTCTTTTATTGCAGTTATGCCATTGGTATGAAAATCTAGTTTATGATCCAAAAACAAATTCTCTCACATGCTATTGCCGATTACTTTAGTAATTAATCATTCAGTCAAAACAAAAATACTGTTCAAAATAAAAACTATTAATCAACTCAATTGAACCAAAACTACAATGAAAACATAAGAGTAAGGTGAATTAATGAATACAATTACACCATGTTAAGATTTTTTTTTTTTATTTGAGGTCCAATTTACCATTGATGATATTCAATTTGATTTTAAATATAAATTATGATTAACGTATAATATTTTGATTTTTAAAAATCGAATTGAATAAACTCTTGACCCTAACCAAATTTCATCAATCAGGATTGGTTTAATTCATTGTTTTTTAAATTTTAGAAAATTATTATTTTTATAGTATTTTTTTAGTTATTTTGCTAAATTAAAAATTGAAATTCCCGACTTTTACTGACGGAAAAAAATAAAAAACCGTCGGTAAAAGATATCCCTATACCAACGGTTTTTTATAAACCGTCAGTATATATATATCTATAGCAACGGAGATTCTTTGCGTCGGTATATTCTGACGGTGACAAAAATCCGTCGGAATAGACAGTTTTTACCAACGGAACAGACCGTCGGTATATATGAGTGTCAGTATAAACCCTAAATTTGCTTGTGGTGTATATACCAACGGTTTTCTAATGACCGTCGGTATAGGTATACCTATAGCAACGGATACTTTGGGCGTCGGTATATGTTATGTATATTCTGACGGTCAAAAGAATCCGTCGGAATAGATACTTTTTACCGACGGATTTCGACCGTCGGTATAGATGAGTGTCAGTATTTTACCATTTGTTTGTAGTATATACCAACGGTTTTTCATTGACCGTCGGTATAGGTATACCTATAGCAACGGACTAGTGGGGCGTCGGTATATGTTATGTATATTCTGACGGTTAAAAAAATCCGTCGGAATAGATACTTTTTACCGACGGATTTTGACCGTCGGTATAGATAACCGTCAGTATATGACAATTTGTTTGTAGTGAAATCACTCTCTTTTTGAAAGAAAGATATTCCGTTGTTAATGATAATTGATGATATCCTCCCCGACAAACCTAGCAGAGAACTCATGAATTATTTTTACTCGAGAATAACCTTGTTTTAAAAAGCATGATTATCTTTATTGTATTAGAAATCATTTTTTAAAAAAAGATGGTTATGAATATGCAAATCATTACTAATGACATGGCAAAAGAGTGAATGACATGGCCTACAGATTAATGACATGACATGCTTGACATGGCAAAATCTAGATGACATAGTGACATGGCAAGAGCAATGATGACAAGGGAAAAAGCACAAAATGACATTATCATAGAATATTCATGTTTACATCATAACCAATATAACAATATGAAATTTAAATCAAAGCAATGACATCACTATGGAATATTCATACATATAGAATTTACATGACTAAAATAGCAAAAATTAGATATCATAGAATAGACATGAACATGGAAAATGTAATGCATGAAAATGTATTTCTCCCATGAAGCAAGGATATTCGTATACCTAAAAAAGTATTCGACTACCTTTGGAAGAGACCTAAGTTGGATTTTCTAACTAAGAGACTTTGGGCTCGGATTTTAAAAAAAAAAATTGAAATTTTTGGGATGAAAAAGGCTTCATGGCCGAACCCCCCTTTTAAAGGCTCTATTTTCCTAGTTTTGAAACCCGGGTTGACCACCCTTGACCCAACTTTTATAAAATCAATTTTATGATGGAAATGACATGGATATCACTCTAAAACAGAAAATTGTATTTTCCTAACAAACAAATCTGACTCTCACAGGAAGTTTTGAAAACTGATTTTTTTACCCTTCTAGAAAATTTCAAAAAATTATGAAAACATTATAGCAGACCTAGAACATGTTGATCTCCATGAAAAAAAAAAATCAGCTTAATTTTTGGAGTAAGGATACTATGACCAAAATTTACCAAAATCAAGACAGTGAGTTAAAAACTGCTTTGTCAAAATTCATTTTTTCAACCATGATAAAAAATCTAAAAATCATGAAAAAGAATATCATGGCATCCTATAAATGACTACTGCATGTGGTAAAAAAATTATTTTATTTTGACCATGGCTGAGTAGTGAAAAAAATTCCACAGTCAGAAAATACAACTAGTGCAACCTTTAATTTTCCACAAGCATGCTCAAAAGAGCTTGGCTTTGAGCCATTGATTAGCTTAAGTCAAAAATCAAGTGGGGAATGTAGAAATGCATGAACAACAAGCAAGATAAATGCATGAAATAAGTTGCATGGCATATGGATGACCTAGGTTCTAAGTGACATAGCAAAATAACCTAGAATGTTAAACGACATGGAAAAATGACACGGCACAAGAAAATAACCTAATGTCTAAATGTCAAAGAAAATGACATGTCATATGAAAAATGACCTAATATCTAAATGACATGGAAAATGTCATGGCATAATGAAAATAACGTAAAGTCTAAATGTCATGGAAAATGACATGTCATATGAAAAATGACCTAATATCTAAATGACATGGAAAATGTCATGGCATAATGAAAATAACCTAAAGTCTAAATGTCATGAAAAATGACATGTCATATGAAAAATGACCTAATATCTAAATGACATGGAAAATGTCATGGCATAATGAAAATAACCTAATATCTAAATGTCATGGAAAATGATATGTCATATGAAAAATGATCTAATATCTAAATGACATGGAAAATGTCATGGCATAATGAAAATAACATAAAATTTAAATGTCATGAAAAATGACATGTCATATGAAAAATTACCTAATATCTAAATGACATGGAAAATGTCATAAAATAATGAAAACAATCTAAAGTTTAAATGTCATGGAAAATGACATGTCATATGAAAAATGACGTAATATCTAAATGACATGGAAAATGTCATGGCATAATGAAAATAACCTAAACTCTATGATGCAAAACATAGTATAGCAAGGATGCTAAATGACATAGCCACAAGAAGCAAAGGCATGGATGACTTGGCATGAACAAAATAGTATAGCAAGGATACACATGAAAAAAAAAAGCAAGTGAAAGCAAGCAAATAAAGAAAATAGAGGTGAGCTCTATGGTTGGTGCCTTGGACATAGTCCCCCCTAACCATAATCTCTTGATTTTCATCAAGGTCATGAAGTCTTTCCATCTCTTTATTTTTGTTTATTTTTGAAAACTGAACCAGCAAAATAAATTATCCTACCACAACCATGCAAACCAAAAATCAGACACAAGGTAGGCACAAAAACACCTACTATTCGGCAAAGGTAAAAAGATGTAACAACCGAAGTTACATACAATCATGTAAAGTTAAATCCCGAAAATTTTAAGGACAAACTTGGAAATTGGTAAGAAGTTATAAGTGAAGGAATTAAAGAAGAAAGGATCAAATTGAATAAACTAAAAAAAAAGTTTAGGGGCTTAATGGTTATTATAAAAAGTTGAGGGACCAATGGGCAATTATACCAAAAGTTGAAAAATATCTTTTAGTCATCTTATTATCTTGAAATTTCTAGAAAATTTTCTTCATTTCTTTATAAGCTAGCTGGCCACCCTCCCCTCTCATTCTTTCAAATTCTCTTCATCTCCTCCAACATTTCTTTTCAAGTATTCCACTAAAATCTCAACAACACATCCAAGGTTAGTTTCTTGATAAATTCTTCCTTTTCTTTAGATATTCTACTTGAGCATGCTAAGATCTTCGCTCCATAAACATGTTAAGGTCTGAAATCCATCTATTAAGTGTAAGTTTTACTCACCTTTGGTAAGAATTAAAAGGATTTCAAAGCATGAACAAGAAAATGGGAAGAAAAAGCAAAACAGGGGAAGTTGAGCATGCTTACTCTTCGGATTATCTGGGTTAGGCACGTCTGGGTTTGTATTTTTTTGATATTTCTTTCTAGAAACCAGACTTCAATACAAGAATTTTGGTTTTTTAATCACCCAAAACTAATAAGCGGTTAAAAAGATAAAATTCGGTGAATTGGCTGTTCTGTGTTGACCCCTGTTTCGGCATAGTTTCGGGATTTATCAAATTTGATCAAGATTTTGTTCTAATTGTCTAAGTTAGTTATTTTCTTCATAAATTAGACTTATTTATTGAAGTAAAGCAATTGGAATCACTTCAAAATTCCTTACCAAACTCAAGTTATGATTTTCTAATCTAGCTTGATTGTAAGGAATTTATTGCTTAAGAGAAATATAGTACTAAATGATGGTTATGGATTATGAAAATCTCTAAGGCATGGAGTTCTAGAAAGGAATTTGATAAAGGACATGAATATGGAGTTGAATTATGGAGAAAATGATTATGAAAATGATATTAAAAATTAAGGATATGTTGTTTTGAGTATGAGAAATTAGTATTGACTATGGGGTAGATTAATGGGACTTAAGTTGCATTCATAATTGTGTAATGCTTTGAGCATGTATAGATACTAATTATCATTAATCTCTAGGCCACGTAGATCTGACGTCACCTGTGGATCCCAAAGTTTCAGATCGAGGTGTACAGTGAGATTATCTCAAGGATTGTGAGTAGACAACAACTATAGTTATTTGAAATTTCTTTAATTATAATTATAATTTTTTTTAGCATGATAATTATTTTACGTATTAAAGGTATATACGATATATAATCATATGAATTTATTTGTTATTAAAGTACATTTATTTCAAGAAATATTATATCGAGTAAGTTGGTTGATTTATGAAATATGATTATACATAAAATTTGACGTACATGGTTTTGGCTCCACCTGACTTAATGTATGAGATTATTCCCTTGACCGAAATACGGGAGCTGCGTGCTACGCCTTTGTGGCGGGAGCCACCTCCAGAGTCCCAATTTCGTGATATTAGACTAGGGTATGGGAGCTGCGTGCTACCCCTTTATGGTGGGAGCCACCTCCAGAGTCCCTATCCCGTTGTATTTGCCTTTTGGGGGCACATCATAGTGACACATATGCCTTTGGGGCGTCCTATGGTGGTATTGGCCTTTGGGGCCGGCTACTAGTATGCCTACATGGATATTACCTGGTTATTTCATGGATGTATTCTTATGCATGACAGTAAGTTGGAGCCCAACTATACGTAACCTGATTTACTTTACAGATTTTATACATTGATTTAATATTATAATATTGTTATACATTTGAAAACTTTGCTACATCTTTGAATTACTCATTATGGTTTTACTATTATTTATTTTGAAAATGTCAATTATGCTTTACAGGTTACCATTATAGTTTTCACACGCTTTAAATGTTGTCTACTCATTGAGATATTCATATATCTCACCTCTTCTTATTTCTCATTTTCAGGTCACAGTTAGGTGTCGGGATTGCTGCCTTCCTCTACTCTCCGCTTCAAGAGTATATTGACGTGGTGGGCATCATATCTAAATTTATAGAAGATTTGATCTCTTGATGTTTTTATCTAGTAAACCTTGCTAAGATAGGTTTGCTTCTGGATATATTATATATATTTGAAGATATGAGACAATAGATCAATATGTTTTGACTTGAGCATAGATTGATCGTGGATAATTTTTGAATATGCATGGATATATGTGATAATAGTATTGAGAAATATTGCTGGTTGAGGATATGAATTGAGTGTTATTTGCAGGAGGGTTATAGTTGAGATAGAAAGAAAATTCTACCGGATTTTAGGTAGATTATCTGGACATGGTGTTTCAATTTGATATCAGAGCAAGGTTATAGGCCCTGTAGACTTAGAAACTATTTGTTGAAGTATTAAAATATTGTCACTTGTGCAGGAAATCAGACATGATGCCACCACGTCGAAAAGGAAGGCCTAGAATTAATCCCCTACCCCAAAATAGGGATAGGAATATAAATTAGAATATTGATGAGCAAATTGGAGAACAAGCTTCAGCTACTGGTTCATCTTCTGTTACTGCACCCACAGCAGCACCCCCAGCGACTGATCTTAATTTAGCTGAGGCAGTTGCGGCCTTGGCAAGAGTAGTTCCCGCTTTGACTGCCCCTGCTGAAAAGGGGATAGTTGATTACTGTAAAGATCTGAAGAATATGGGTTGCGAGACTTTCACGGGATCTTTGGAATCAGATTTAGCCTGGTCATGGCTACAAAAAATTGAGACTACTTTCATTACTCTTCAGATTCCCGAGCCTATGAGTTTACCATGTGCGGTGCAATTTTTGGAGGATCATGCACACACTTGATGGAAAACTACAGTGCAAAGGTATGTTGGACGTCCTACCATAACCTGGGCAGACTTTCGAAGAGAGTTTAAAAAAAAATACTATTCTCGGGCCTTGAGAGAAAAAAATGGATTGAGTTTATGAATTTAAAACAGGGTAGTATGTCAGTAGCAGAGTATGAGAAAAAAGTTAGGGAACTGTCAGAATTTGCTCCATCAGTAGTAGCCAACGATGCTGACAGATGCAAGAAATTCCAAGATGGGCTACATGTTAGTATTTGAGATAGGTTGACGACCTTGGATACAGATGACTTTAATAAATGGGTCAACATGGCAATCAAAGCTGAACAGAATCTGAAAGAAATGAAAGATAGAGAAAAGAAGTTCAGAAAAAGAAAAGGGTAGTCCTCCAGTGAGGACGTGAGGCCTAAGAAAAGTTATGTAGAGAGCAGTGTCAGTGGTTACAAACCCTCGAGATTTCAAAAGGGATTAGACAGAAAACCTTTTAGTGGTTCTTCTAGCAGATTTATCATTGGACCTCAACAGCAGACTAGATCGCTGCCTGGGAGGTTAGGAGAACCTCGTACATTGACTTATCCTCAGTGTCCCCATTGTGGGAGGAATCACCCTGGTGAATGTTGGAGACTATAGGGTGTATGTTTTTACTGCAAAGAACCGAGAAACATGAAACGGGATTGTCCCAAGCTGGAGAACAAGGGAGTTACTAGTCAGTTATCAGTGGGTCAAAGGGAAAGGACCCAACCTACTGCTGCACCTCAGCCGACAGCAGTTAGAGATAGAATTGGGGCACAATCTCAAGTTGGTTCATCTACTGGCCCTCGACAGAGTGGACAGCCTGGTAAACCTCGAATTGCAGCCAGAATTTATGCTATGACCTAACAACAGGCTCAGGCTACTCCTGAAGTGGTTATAGGTACTCTCCCAAATTTTAAGGCAAATGCTAGGATCTTAATAGATCCAGGTGCAACTCATTCTTTTGTTGCTAATTCATATGTCATGAATTTGAGTAGAGAGTCTAGAAGGTTAGACATCCCTATGGTCGTTAGTACCACAGTGGGAGAAACTTTGAAAATTGATGTGGTTTATCTGGATTTTATTGTTATGGTTCAGGAGCACGAATTACCAGTTAATTTGTTTCCATTAGGAATGTATGATTTTGATATGATTTTGGGAATGGATTGGTTGTCTAAACACAATGCAGTGATAGATTGCTATTCCAAAACTGTGACTTTTAAGAAGTCGGGAGACTTAAAGTTTACCTTTCAAGGAGAAAGGAAAGTTTTACCTACTTGCCTTATCTCCAAGATGGCAGCCAATAGATACTTGCAGAAAGGGTATTCTGCTTACCTTGCTTATGTGATTAACAAGGACATACATGAGGCAAAGTTGGAAATTATACCTGTGGTCAAAGAGTTTCCTGAGATCTTTCCTGAAGAATTGGTAGGTTTACCTCCTGACAAGGAATTGGAGTTTACTATCGACTTAATCCCTGGAAGTGCTCCTATTTCTCAGGCACCCTATAGAATGGCACCTTCGAAGCTAAAGGAATTGAAAGTGCAGTTGCAAGACCTAGTTGACTGAGGTTTCATTTGGCCTAGTACTTCACGTGGGGAGCACCGATTTTATTTGTAAAGAAAAAGGATGGATCTTTACGATTGTGTATCGACTACTGGCAACTGAACAAGGTCACCATTAAGAATAAGTATCCTTTGCCAAGGATTGATGACTTGTTTGATCAGTTGCAAGGTGCAAGAGTGTTCTCCAAAATAGACCTAAGATCGGGTTATATCAATTGAAGATCAAAGAATGTGATATTCCAAAGACTGCTTTCAGAACTTGATATGGTCATTATGAATTTTTAGTTATGCCTTTTGGGCTAACTAATGCACCTGCAGTCTTTATGGATTTGATGAATATGGTGTTTTGACCCTACTTAGATAAGTTTGTTATTGTGTTCATCAATGACATCCTAGTTTATTCCAGGAATAAGGATGATCATGTAAACCATTTGAGAACGGAGCTGCAGACTATGCGTGAAAATCAACTTTATGCTAAATTTTCCAAGTGTGAATTCTGGCTGGACAAAGTAGCATTCCTTGGTCACGTAGTATCTAAGAAAAGGATTTTTGTGGATCCACAAAAGATAGAAGTTGTAGTTGCTTGGGAAAGACCCATGAATGTCACAGAAGTTAGAAGCTTTCTCGGATTGGCAGGGTACTATCGAAGATTCGTGGAAGGATTTTCTATGATTGCCTCTCCTTTGTCAAAACTAACAAGGAAGCATGCTAAGTTTGAGTGGACTGACGAATGTGAGCAAACTTTCCAAGAGCTCAAGCGTAGATTGACTACAGCACCAGTTCTTACACTACCATCAGGGACTGGAAGCTTTGTGGTATACAATGATGCCTCGAGGCGAGGTTTGGGTAGCGTTTTGATGCAACATGGGAAGGTGATAGCTTATGCTTCTCGGCAACTGAAACAGCATGAGCAGAATTATCCCACTAACGATTTAGAGTTGGCGGCAGTGGTGTTTGCACTGAAAATTTGGAGGCATTATTTATTTGGAGAAAAATGTACAATCTACACTGATCATAAGAGTCTGAAATATTTGATGGATCAGAAGGAACTAAATTTAAGGCAAAGGAGATGGTTGGAATTGATAAAAGATTATGACTGTGTAATTGACTATCACCCAGTAAAAACCAATGTAGTGGCCGATGCTCTTAGTCGAAAGTCTTCTAGTTCTCTTGCTCATATCCGAGAGATTCAGAAACCCTTTCAAAATGAGTTGAAGTCTTTACCTTTAGAATTGATGATTGATGAGAATGATCTCCTAATAGCCCACTTGAAGGTTAAACCGATTCATATTGATTGGATACGTGAAGCACAGAATAATGACCCTATGCTGGTAAAGTTAAAGCAAGAAGTAAGGGATGGTGTGAGGACTGACTTTCAAATAAAGGATGATGATGTAGTGATAATGAAAAATAGGCTTTGTGTGCCTCAGGATGAAGAACTCCGGAAGGTGATTTTGGAGGAAGCTCATAATGCACCATACGCGTTACATCCCGGTAGTGTGAGGATGTATCAAACCTTAAGAGAACATTATTGGTGGCAAGGTATGAAACGGGACATAGCTGAGTTTGTTTCTAGATTCTTGGTATGCCAACAAATTAAAGCCGAGCATCAAAAACCTTCAGGGAAATTGAACCCCCTACCTATTCCTCAATGGAAGTGGGAAGATATTGCTATGGATTTCGTTTCGGGATTGCTAAGAACGCAGTCTGGTTATGACAGCATTTGGGTGATTGTTGATCGTTTAACAAAATCAGTTCACTTTTTGCCAGTCAAGAAGACTTTTTCCATGGAAAGACCGACTAAACTTTATTTGAATGAAATTGTTAGGTTACATGGTGCCCCAGTATCGGTTGTATCTAATCGAGTCCCCCGATTCACATCTCTATTTTTGCCAAGTTTACAGAATGCTATGGGCACTAAACCCAAGTTCAGTACCACTTTTCATCCCCAGACGGATGGACAATCTGAACGGACAATTCAAATTCTGGAAGATATGCTCAGATATTGTATTATGAAACTCAAAGGAAACTGGGATGAACACTTGCCTCTAGCGGAGTTTGCATATAACAATAGTTATCAGTCCAGCATCGACATGGCTCCGTTTGAAGCTTTGTATTGAAGGAAGTGCAGAACTCCGGTATGTTGGGATGATACAGATGAAATGAAATTGCTAGGTCCAGAAATTGTTATGATGACTGCAAAAAAAGTTAAAGTAATCTGGGAAAAGACAAAAATTGCTCAAGATCGACAAAAGAGCTATGCAGATAATCGGAGAAAAGATTTAGAGTTTGAAGTTGGTGATATGGTGTTTTTGAAAGTGACTCCTTGGAAGGGAGTAATCCGGTTTGGAAGATGAGGAAAGTTGGGTCCTCGATATATAGGTCTGTATGAGATCATTAAACGGATTGGCCAGTTGTTTATAGATTGGCCTTACTGGAAGAATTGTCACGAATTCATAATGTGTTCCATGTTTCTATGCTCCGAAAGTACATTTTCGATTCTTCACATATATTGAAGGACTTGCCTATGGAAATTGAGGAAAATTTAACTTATGAAGAGCAACCGGTTGAGATTTTGGATAAAAAGGACCAAGTTCTAAGGACTAAGACAATTCCATTAGTGAAAGTTCTTTGGAGGAATCATTCATATGAAAAAGCTACATGGGAAATGGAGGAAGATATGCGGACTCAATATCCTCACTTGTTCAATCAAGTTGGTAAGTAAATTTCGAGGACGAAATTTTTCTAAGGGGGGTAAGTTGTAACAACCGAGGTTACGTACAATCATGTAAAGTTAAATCCCGAAAATTTTAAGGACAAACTTGGAAATTGGTAAGAAGTTATAAGTGAAGGAATTAAAAGAAGAAAGGATCAAACTGAACAAGCTAAAAAAAAGTTTAGGGGCTTAATGGTTATTATAAAAAGTTGAGGGACCAATGGACAATTATACCAAAAGTTGAAAAATATCTTTTAGTCATCTTATTATCTTGAAATTTCTTGAAAATTTTCTTCATTTTTTTATGAGCTAGCCAGCCACCCTCCCTTCTCATTCTCTCAAATTCTCTTCATCTCCTCCAACATTTCTCTTCAAGTATTCCACTAAAATCTCAACAACAATCACATCCAAGGTTAGTTTCTTGATAAATTCTTCCTTTTCTTTAGATATTCTACTTGAGCATGCTAAGATCTTAGCTCCATAAACATGTTAAGATCTGAAATCCATCCATTAAGTATAAGTTTTACTCACCTTTGGTAAGAATTAATAGGATTTGAAAGCATGAACAAGAAAATGGGAAGAAAAAGCAAAACAGGGGAAGTTGAGCATGCTTGCTGTTCGGATTTTCTGGGTTTGGTACAGCTGGGTTTGTATTTTTTGATATTTTTTCTAGAAATTAGACTTCAATACGAGAATTTTAGTATTTTAATCACCCATAACCAATAAGCGGTTAAAAAGATAAAATTCGGTGAAGTTGGCTATTCTGTGTTGACCCCTGTTTCGGTATAGTTTCGGGATTTATCAAATTTGATCAAGATTTTGTTCTAATTGTCTAAGTTAGTTATTTTATTCATAAATTAAACTTATTTATTGAAATAAAACAATTATAATCACTTCAAAATTCCTTACCAAACTCAATTTATGATTTTCTAATCTAGCTTGATCGTAAGGAATTTATTGCTTAATAGAAATATAGTACTAAATGATGGTTATGGATTATAAAAATCTCTAAGGCATGGAGTACTAGAAAGGAATTTGATAAGGACATGAATATGGAGTTGAATTATGGAGAAAATGATTATGAAAATGATATTAAAAATTAAGGATATGTTGTTTTGAGTATGAGAAATTAGTATTGACTATTGGGTAGATTAATGGGACTTAAGTTGCATTCATAATTGTGTAATGCTTTGAGCATGTATATATACTAATTATCGTTAATCTCTAGGGCACGTAGATCCGACGTCACCTGTGGATCCCGAAGTTTCAGATCGAGATGTACAGTGAGATCATCTCAAGGATTGTGTGTAGACGACAACTATAGTTATTTGAAATTTTTTTAATTATAATTTTTTTTAGCATGATAATTATTTTACGTATTAAAGGTATATAATCATATGAATAGATATATAATCATATGAATTGATTCGTTATTAAAGTACATTTATTTCCAGAAATATTATATCAAGTAAGTTGGTTGATTTATGAAATATGATTATACATAGAATTTGACGTACATGGTTTTGGCTCCACCTGACTTAATGTATGAGATTATTTCCTTGACCGGAATAAGGGAGCTGCGTGCTATGCCTTTGTGGCGGGAGCCACCTCCAAAGTCCCAATTCCGTGATATTAGACTGGGGTATGGGAGCTGTGTGCTACCCCTTTGTGGTGGGAGCCACCTCCAGAGTTCCTATCCCGTTGTATTTGCCTTTTGGGGGCATATCATAGTGACACATATGCCTTTGGGGCGTCCTATGGTGATATTGGCCTTTGGGGCCGGCTACTAGTATGCCTACATGGATATTACTTGGTTATTTCATGGATGTATTCTTATGCATGACAGTAAGTTAGAGCCCAACTATACGTAACCTGATTTACTTTACAGATTTTATACATTGATTTAATATTATAATATTGTTATACATTTGAAAACTTCGCTACATCTTTGAATTACTCATTATGGTTTTACTATTATTTATTTTGAAAATGTCAATTATGCTTTATAGGTTACCATTATAGCTTTCACACGCTTTAAATGTTGTCTACTCATTGAGATATTCATACATCTCACATCTTCTTATTTCTCATTTTTAGGTCACATTTAGGTGTCGAGATTGCTGCCTTCCTCTACTCTCCGCTTCAAGAGTATGTTGACGTGGTGGGTATCATATCTAAATTTCTAGAAGATTTGATCTCTTGATGTTTTTATCTAGTAAACCTTGCTGAGATAGGTTTACTTCTGGATATATTATATATATTTGAAGATATGAGACAATAGATCAATATGTTTTGACTTGAGCATAAATTGATCATAGATAATTTTTGAATATGCATGGATATATGTGATAATAGTATTGAGAAATATTGCTGGTTGAGGATATGAATTGAGTGTTATTTGCAGGAGGGTTATAGTTGAGATAGAAAGGAAACTCTATAGGATTTTAGGTAGATTATCCGGACAGGGTGTTTCAAAAGAAGTGCTAATTTTTTTTTTTTTTTGATGAAAAGAAGAGATGAAAACCTTCAAAAAAAACTTTCAAAACCTTTATTTACATAAGAAAAAGATTGGAAGTCACATGAAAAATAATAAGAAACATGGAAAGGAAAGAAAAGAAAAACGCAAGAGAGTGGTGCCAATGGCTACCTTCAAGCTTTCTCAAGCTAGTTTTCTCTTCAAAAATTTTCTTTTCCTTTTCCTCTAAGTTTAGCTATTGTCTTCCCCTTGTAAAATGACCAGCCAAATGAAAAATAAAGACCCCTTAACCCTCTCATTGTGCTGGCCGAATCCCCCATTGATGAGTAGATGTGCTCATATTTTTTTCCATCTAAGACATGTGGCATCCATCACATGGTATACTAGCCAAAGAAATAAAAATGCAATCTTGCAACCTCATCTTGACCCTTGGATGAAAATGATCAGCCTTCCCTTCATAAGCTGGCTGAAAATGCTAGCTAAGAATGTGCTAATCCTTTTACAAAATATCTTGGCCACTTGGCATGATCACAAGGAAACTATCAAAGATTAAAAATGTCTTCTTGCAACTCAATCTTAGCCAATGAATAAAATTAATCAAATCTCAGCCTTCATTCCCTCATGAGCTAGTCGAATGGCCTGGAATGTTCCAGCAACTTCCTCATTTTTAATTTGCAAAATGGCTCTTTTCGATTTTTTCGGTAAAATTGCATTTTAGCCTCCACACTTAATTTAATTGCAAACGGACCCCAATTATGAATTTTCTTTCTCCAATCCCTCCAATAAATGTCAAATTCAGTTCTGGAGATTTTCATAACTTTTGGAACTCGTTTTTCATTTTTCCTGGATTTTTCATTAAAATTGCGGATTAGGCCTCCCCGAACTTTTCCCTTTTTCAAATCAGCTCCAATTTGAGATTTTTCTTTTCCAATACCTCCAAATCAATATAAAATTCAGTTGTAGAGGTTTTCATAATTTTCCAAGCTCGTTTCCTATTTTTCTCAAAATTTTCTCTTGGAATTTCGGATTAGTGCACCCCAACTTTGTCATTTTTCATTTGAGCTCCGATTCCGAATTTTTTTATCTCCAATACCTTCCATAAAATATAAAATTGAGATCTGGAAGTTTTCATATTTTTTCGAGCTCGTTTCCTATTTTTACCGGAATCTTGGAATTTCGGGTTTGTGCAACCGAACTTTGTCTTTTTTCATTCGAGCTTCGGTTTTGGATTTTTCTTCTCCAATACCTTCCATTTGATATAAAATTCAGATCTGGAGGTTTTCGTAATTTTTCGAGCTCGGATTCTCTTTTTCCTGGATTTTCGAAGATTGCCCTTTAACCCTCGAAACCTTGGTTTTACTCAAAACGGGTTTGATTTCCAGATTTTGTTTTTTCCATTGCCTTTGTTATATATTGAATTGGAGTTGGTCCGAAAACGCTCAATTTTTACGATCGAGTTCCTCTTCAATATGTTCTTTTCCCTTTTTCCAATATCGGGAATTTTTTCATTTTTTCGTTTTTCTTCTAACCTGCTCTTCCTTAGGATCCACTTCAAATTGAGCCTTGGGCTATTTTTGTTTATTCATTCTTCATCACTGGGGGCTTCAATTTTACCGAATCGGGCCATCTTTGTAGTTTTTCCCAAATTTGCCGAATTAGGTATCCCCTTACACTGAATTTCCATAACCCATCTTCCGAACTCTATATCTTTCGTTGTAGACCTCAGATTATCAAAATTCTTTCACCATTGTTCAATTAAACCTTGAATCTTGATTTTGACTGAGAGTTGACTTTTTGGAGTTAACTTTTTTGGAGTTGACTTTTTTTTGTTGACTTTTCGTGATGACCTCCGAATCACATGTCTTGGAGAACCATCTATGGGATGAGGGGGGTTTCTTTTCATTCTGAGAAGTACAAGGAAGAACTTACCTGGTTTAGGGGGCCCAGACAAAATTAGGTGTCTACAGCTGACCCTCTTTGACTATTGTTGAGAATAAGGAATCAGGCAAAGACTATTAGACTACCATTTTCTCCGGGTGTGGAGGTCATCTTCGTAAAGAATATTTTTTTATTTTCATTTTTTTGATTTTTTTTATTATCTATTTTTTTCATTTATTTTTTTTTAAACTTTAAATAAAAGGATTTGCCCTAAATTGATTTCCCTGACTAACATACCAAGGCTCGACTCATCTTAAGGATACGAGTTCGACTTTGCAAGAAACTCGTCTTTGAAAATGACGCCCAGAAGTCTTGAAAAATACCATTTTAAAAGATGATACCCAAAGGTTTTAAAAAGGTGCCCGAATGTCTTAAAAATAAAGGTGCTCACTTTGAAAATAGTGTCTGGAGGTCTTGAAAAGTGCCATTTTTAAAACATGATACCCAAAGGATAAAAAAGGTGTTCGGAGATCTTTAAAATAAAGGTGCTCACTTTGAAAATGGTGCCCATAGGTCTTGAAAAGTGCCATTTTAAAACATGATACCTAAATGATTAAAAAGGTGCCCGGACGTCTTAAAAATAAAGGTGTCTACTTTGAAAATGGTGCCCAGAGGTCTTGAAAGATGCCATTTAAAAAGATGATACCCCAAGGTTTTAAAAAGGTGCCCGAAGGTCTTATTTTAACTTTTGCCAACTTTACTGGGTTTAAATATAACTGCCAGCTTACATTGGGCTTAACCAAATTTAAAATGCCAACTTCACTGGGCTTACTCCCTCTTGGTGCCAGTTACATCGGGCTTAATCACATCTAACGTGCCAACTTCACTGGGCTTTAAACCATAACTACCAGCGTACATTGGGTTGAACCAAATTTAAAATGCCAACTTCACTGGGCTTACTCCCTCTTGGTGTCCAGTTACATCGGGCTTAATCACATTTAACGTGACAACTTTACTGGGCTTAAACCATAACTGCCAGCTTACATTGGGCTTAACCAAATTTAAAATGCCAACTTCACTAGGCTTACTCCCTCTTGGTGCCAGCTACATCGGGCTTAATCAAATTTAAAATGTCAATTTCATTGGGCTTACTTCCTTTTGTGCCAGCTACATTGGGCGTAAAATCTACGATGCCAACTTTGCTTGGCTTTTTCCTTTTATGCCAGCTACATTGGGCTTAACCAAATCTAAAATGCCAACTTCACTGGGCTTAATCACTTTTGTGCCTGCTATATTGGGCTTAACCAAATTTAAAAGACCAACTTCACTGGGCTTAATCACTTTTGTGCCAGCTACATTGGGCTTAACCAACTAAGGTGCCAATTTTGACTGGGCTTACTTCACAATTGTCAGCTTATATTGGGCTTAACCATAAAAACTCCTTCTTCGAGGTTCCATAACTTTAAAAATTAAATGCTCCTCTCAACAGAAGCTCCACAACTTTGAAAAATAAATTACTCCTCTCAAGAGAGGCTCCATAACTTTGAAAAATAAATTGCTCCTCTCAACAGAGACTCTACAACTTTGAAAATTTTCTCATCCAAAAATCAATTTCATTTTTCAAAAATTTTCACTTTCTCGATTTCAATTGTCTCCAAGAAATTCTTAAAAGTTACATCTTTTCTTTTCAGACAAGCTTTTGCTTTTCCTTTTTTAACAGATTTTTTTCTAAATCTACAGAAAACCCTTCCCTCTCTAGGAAACCTATCTTCTTTTCCTTTTTGTCTTTTCAATGCTTGGAGAATGCAATGATCAATTGTATTGATACAAAAGCCAATGCAACCTATGATGCATGGATGCTTGTGGGGATGCATGACATCATTTCATATTAGGAAGAGAGTTGATAATCTCCCTTTTTCTTTGTGTCCTGGTGAGGTTTCCTCAGTCATTGCTATCTTATCCTACTGGTGGAATGATCTATGCCCCACATCCGCGTTTTCCAAATCATCTTGTTGAAAAAAATTGCATGGTTTCATATTCCCAATTTGTCCTTGCCCTAGCAGATTCTTTCTTTTCGGTTATCTGGTCAAAACCAAAACACAGAGTTAGGCTTTATTCAAATATAAACTCAAAATTTCATGCCCCTGAACAATATGAACTTTTTGCTAGAGCATATCCACATCTCAATTTTAGTTTGTTCTTCCTAAGTCATGTCAATTTCATTTCTTCCAAAACATGTTAAATTGAAGTCTTTAAAAAATTGGTGATCACCATTAGAGACATTTCTAATCAAGATGGGAAATCAGCCTCACTTTTTCGAGTGATTTGAACGGTTTAATGCAACAAGGTCAATGGGCTGATGCAATAAGGTTCGGATTTGTCTAGGAAAGCTTTTCAACTGGACAAAAAGGAGAAAGTGAATGTCCTTTTGTCTCGGCTCATGAGTAAGTTTTCTCAAAACATGAATTCCTTGAAATCAAATTTTTTTTTTTTCGAAAAAAGTTTTAAATCTCAACAATCATCCAATCCCTAAATATGGCATTTTGATAAATGTCAACCTTAGCCATGATAGGTTCAATGTTGGAAGGTCAATTTGGAAGGAAAAATGGTTTAGCTTTCAAAATCAATTCTAGAGAAAAAGGCTGTTCTTTTGGTATGTCTAGGAGTTCTTTAATGCTCCTTGTATTCCTCAAACTGATGGCTTCGGCAATACCAATTTCTAAATATGGCATTTTGACAAGTGTTAACCTTAGCCATGATAGGTTCAATGTTGGAAGGTCAATTTGGAAGGAAAAAAGGGTTTAGCTTTCAAAATCAATTACAAACAAAAGGTTGTCCTTTTGGTATGTCTAAGAGTTCCTTGATGCTCCTTGAATTCCTCAAACTGATGGCGTCGACAATACCATGTGTGGCATTAGAATTTCTTCTTGTTCTGCTCTAGACTACCCGTTTTAGGTTTTCACCCTAGAGCTTCATTGTTTCTCTTTTTTTTCTTCTTTTTTTTATTGTTCCACCATGCATTTGAGAATTCTAAATTCTTCCACAATGAAATTATAATTCGATGAGATGAGATAAAATCTGAGGAAAACTCTTCAAGTCAAATATCCACGCTTGATCAAAATGAACTTTTAAAGCACGTAACGTAGGCCAAGGTTCGAGGTTCAAAAAGAAAGAAAGAAAGAATAAGTAGGCTCAAAATATGTGTTTGAGGGTAATCAGATCAAGGATCATTTCCTGAGAAGGATTCCATTTTAAACATTTGTCCTTTCTGGACTTCTCTTTTCTTTTTTTGACTTTTGCTTCTTTGTTCTTGGCTTTCAATTTGCCATCTCTTTCACACATTTTTTGTGTGTGTTTCATTCTTGGCTTTCAATTCGTCATCTTTTTTTTTCTTGTATCTCCATTTTGACAGAGTGAGCCCGTACTTGTTTGGGAGCTCAATTTGCTTTGTTTCTGTCTCCAAGTGGGGACTTATTTTCCTATGATTTTTGAAAAGATCCTTCCTCGCATTTTCCCCCCAGTATGGGGAGTGATCCTTGATCAGGGTTCAAAGTAAAGAATTCCTTAGGCTCAAAAGGGGTGACTATGGATAATTTTTTCTTAGTGAAAGGGATATCAAAGATGGTCATTTCTCATATCAGGCACAAATATTCTCATTGAAAAGCAATCCCCAGGGGAAATAGATAATCAGAATTTTATTTTACATTTGGAATCATTTGAATTCTCATGCGTATGATATCACAATTTTTTTGCTGCATGCCCCAAAAATTCATGCGTGATTCATCTTTAGCCACAAATGATGCCTCATTTTGATTTGCCATTCAAGTGAAGGTCCTTTGGTTTGCGGGAATTTTGCCGTGAAGGAACATCCCATGTTTTTATTTTTAAGCCTTTCGCTAAGTAAGCTCATTTGGGTTTCAATTTCTTCAAAGTGTTTCCAACAAATGGGGAGAGAAAAGAAAGGTGTTCTGGTTCATTCCTTGGTTTATGTGCTCATAAATCAAGGTCTTGGAAAAGGCCAAGAGATTTGGCATTTGGAATCTTTCAAAGGGATTTGGGAGATTTTTGAATCTTTGAGTTTTTGCTATGATTTGCAACATGGCATAACTTTAACACGCATTAAACTACCAAATCTAGATGTTTTGGAAGATTGTCATGTTTACTTGACTTTCAAGAAATACAGGAAAGAATTTTTCAAATTTTTATTACTCATGGCCTCGATAAAGGTTATTCTTTGCGACTTTTGATGGTATTTATTCAACTGGTCTATGATCTAGGTACATGTAGAGATAAGGTGTTTCTTAGGATTTAGTCCATCCCTCATGATGATTACCAATTCTTTCAAGACTTTTTTTACACTTTTCAAAGAACCTAATTTTTATTTTCAAAACGAAAAATTATCTGTATGAATTTTTATTTTCAACTTTTTGTTGTTTTTTCTTTCAAAAATCATAAAAACCAAGTTCAAGAATAATCCAAAACCTCAAATAAGATATGATGTATGATGCTTGCAATTTAAAGTTCATTCATTTCAAACAAATTGAAAATATTTACAAAACTTAAAACAAGGTTAAGGATTGCCCTTGATTGGCATGCTACCCTAAGAACAAATGATCCTTAGCCTCGTTGTCTTTGACAAGCATCCATGAGCTCTTTGAACTTTGCTGGGTTTACATCAATTAAGGCTTGAACTTTGTCATTGAATGCAGTGCAGTTCTTCGTGGAATGCCCTTTAACCCCGCTATGATACTCGCATGTGGCATTAGGATCATACCATTTCGGATAAGGAGACTTCCTAGGCTTTGCAAGTACAATAGAGATCATTTGGATTTGGACAAGCAATACAAGAAGTTCTGTATAGGTCATCGGAAATGAATGCTACACCTTTGCCTTCTTTCTCTTACTGCTCTGAGAACAGACTGAATTAACCTCTGGACCATTTAGCATGACGAATCCTTGAGGTGATGTGAAAGGCCTTGGAGCATGATGATGACCGTGCTAAAGCCAATGGTCGACATAGGGTCGGGGATGTAAATGACCAACAAAAGGATCGTCTTGCATTGCACTAAACCCTCTTTTGTTTCTGCCTTCAACATTTACGACCTGAATGGGCCCCTTAGCAACATCATCTTTCTTCTCGAAAAATATTCCGGCATTAGTATCCACAATTTTCCCTTTTTTTATCCCATCCTCAATCCTACCCATTGCAAACAATATGTTCGCAAACTCTGAAAAAATGTTGCCTATCAACTTGTCATAGTATGGATATGGGAGGGTGTCCACAAACAAAGCATTCATTTCTCTATCAGTAAGAGGTGGTTGGACTTGCGAGACTACATCTTTCCATCTATTAGCATATTTTTTGTAGTTCTCATTGGGCCTCTTTTTCATGTTCTGAAGTGTCAATCGATCTGGAGCCATTTCCAACATGTGCTTGTATTGTTTCAAGAATGCCCGAGCTAAGTCTCTCCATGTACGCACTTGACCTTTTTCCAGCTGATAATACCAGTTAGATGTTCCCTCTGTCAGACTGTCTTGAAAAACATGGATAAGCAGTTTCTAATAATGCGCGTGCCCCGCCATCTTATTACAATATGCAGACAAGTGTGTTTTAGGGCATTTAAATCCATCATACTTTTCGAATTCTGGAACCTTGAATTTTGGCGGGATGACCACATCAGGGATCAAAAGAAACTCCCTTACACTTACTTCATCTCCACCTTCAACAGCTCGAATATTTTCCTCCAATAGGTCATATTCCTGTTGTATCTCTGCCTTTTGGCTCAGAACTTGTTGTGAATGAACCTGATCAGAAATCTGGTCTTGAATATTCTTACCCAGATTGCCATGCTCTTGAAGTTGATTACTTTTCTGTGTCAAGTGTTCTTCCATAGTTTCTATCCATTGTCCCCTATTTGCCTGAGTCATTTGAAACCCCTGTGAGACCTGTTCAGATGTCTCATTCTGCACTTGTTCCATTTTTTCCAATTAGGTAGTATGATCATCTCCCATATTACTTTTCTGCAAAAAGAAAACCAAGGCTATCTTTTAGACATGAACTCTATCATGGCTCTTTATTTTAGGGATTTGAGGGAAACCCCTTTTATTTGCCTCTAGAGATCAAAAACTATTGATGATAATATTGACTTATGTATCATTGGCGTTGATAGAGCCATTGCTATGCGTAAATAAACTTGTAGACACCTAATTTTGTCCGGACCACTAAAACAGGTATGTTTTCTTCCTAAATTGAGGTTTCAGAATGTAAAAAGATTTTTTTCATCCTGCAGGTGGTACCTCGAGACTTAGTTTAAGAGGGCGAACATAAAAAGTCAAACTCGAAAAAGTCAACCCCAAAAAAAGTCAACCCCAAAAAAAGTCAACCCCAAAAAAGTCAATCCCGAAAAGTCAACTACTAAAAAGTCAACCCAATTTCAAAATCAATATTTTAAGTTCAATTGAAAAATGGAGAAAGAATTTTGATAATCCGAGGTCTACATTGAAAGATATGGAGTTCGGAAGTTGGGATTTGGAGATTCAGTAGAAAGGAAATCCTAATCCGAGAAATTTGGGGAAAAGTGCTTAAACGATCGAATTGGTCAAAATTGAAGGTACCAAATGAAAGATAAGCGCTGACTACGGGTAATGGAGAAGCTACTTGAAAGAAAATTTGAAAGAAAAGTCAATCCGGGAGAAAACCGAGAATTAGGGTTTTTGGTGGATTTCGATGAAATCGAGAAGAATCACAGAGATGGCCCAACTTGGTAAGACCAAAGCCCCCAATGGATGAGAAATGATTAAAAAAGGGATAGTCCAAGGCTCAGTTTGAAGAAAATCTGAAAATCAGACTTGTTTTGAGCAAAATCGGGTTTCGGAGGCAAAAGGGCAAAATTGGAAAATTTGGGAAAAATAGAAAATGGACTCCAAAAATTCTGAAATTTCGCAAATCTCATTTTTAAATTATTTGGAAGAGATTGGCGAAAGAAAATCTTGATTCGGAGTTCGTTTGCAAAATGGCCAAATCCCGAGCCCCTATGTAGTAATTCAAGCAGATAAATCCCGAAAAAAATACCAAATGAGTTCCAAAAATTATGAAAACTTTCAGATCACACTTTTAAATTATTTGGAAGATATTGGTGAAGAAAAATCTTGATTTGGAGCTCGTTTAAAAAATGGTAAAATGTGGGGGCATGAAAGGGCATTTTTGGAAGAAAAAATCCAAATAAATAGCAAACGGACTCGAAAAATTTTGAAAACTTCCACAATTCAATATTTT
This sequence comes from Fremontodendron californicum, assembly GCA_030761205.1. Taxonomy (NCBI): domain Eukaryota; kingdom Viridiplantae; phylum Streptophyta; class Magnoliopsida; order Malvales; family Malvaceae; genus Fremontodendron; species Fremontodendron californicum. Next base: position 24,409,927 of record JAULJL010000018.1, on the reverse strand, counting down.
ATTATTTGGAAAGTATTAAAAAAATAAAAATTGATTTTGGAGTCCGTTTGATATTTATTTGCATCTGGGGGGCAAAATGGTCATTTCACCCAAGCAACAGAAAAGGGCTTCTTTGGGCCTTTCAAAAAATCAGGCTTGGGCTGGAAAAAATAAGTGCTGGCCTGCCAAGGCCCAAAGGAAAGAGGAAGCTTCTGATTTTTCAATCAAATGGCCAAGAATTAAGAGTTAGTTAGAGATTCTTTTTAATCAAGCCATTGTGATTAAGCCACATAGGCCAAGGGAGAGTGTCAACATTATTCTTGAATAGCTGTAATTATGGACAGCTGCCATGCTAATCTAAGGGTGGTAATTTAATGATTTTTCATCTTGAATTATTAGCCATTTGATGGAAATTGGTTAGAACCAAAATGACAACATCCTAGCTTACTAAAGGGGGGTTCGGCCAGCACTATTGGGAGGTTCAAAATTTTCATTTTCAGACTTCATTCTTTGATATTTCTCTTAGTTTTTCTTAGTTTTTCACTCCTTGGTTGGAAGCAAAAAGAAATAGTTTAGAAAAGAAAGGAAAGTTTGAAGAGATAAAGCTTGAAATATAGCTTCTTGAGGTTGCTCTTGAGCACCAACTCTTGCACTTTCTTGATTTTCCATTCTTGTTTTTGCTATTTTGATTACTATTTGGTGAGTTTCCTTTTTAAATAAATGTTTTTTTTTATTGTTCTTCTTAAGTTCTTTCTTCATCTCTTTCTTAAATATTTTTTACATTTTTTTTTTACATTTTTCTCACCATGACCGAACGGCCTACATTATTTATTAAGGTTGCTGTTTTGTTTATTTTATCATGTTGTTATTGTTATTTTCTTTAATCTTGAAGTTTTAAGTGTTCTTCTACTTCATACTTGAATCATATTTTAATTTGGTTGCTTTGTTTGTTGCCATTTATGATTTAAATATCATGTTCTTGCATTTTTAATTTTCTGTTTTCATAATGTTTAAATTTTTTGATGTTTTAGATTTAGTATATCAAGTGTTTGTGAAAATGTTTGTGTGGTGTTTGCATGATTTGAGTTTTATATTTTAGTTGAGCATGTTAGTATATCAAGTGTTTGTGAAAATGCTTGTTTGGTTTTAGTATTTCTACTTTGTGTTTGCATGTTTTGAGTGTTATATTTTAGTTGAGCATGTTAGTATATCAAGTGTTTGTGAAAATGCCATGCTTGTTGGAGCTTGAGGCCATTCAGCTACTCCATGTGTTTTGCATTGTGTGTTGCATTTTTGCCATGTTAGTTGGTAGGTTTTACATTTGCATGACATTTGATTTAATTTTGCATGTTAGTATACCAAGTGTTTGTGAAAATGTCATGCTTGTTAAAAACTATAGGCCATTCGGCCACTCCTTGAATTCTAGCATTGTATGTGCATTTCTTGCCATGTTAGTTGATAGGTTAGCATTTGCATGATATTTGGTTGAGTTTTTGGTTTAAGCATGCTTTGTGTTTGTGAAAATGCCATGCATATTTTAGTTATTAGGTTTGGTTTATTTTCCATGCATGTTCATGCATTTTAGACCTAGGTTGTATTAAATGCCATGCAAGTTCATTTAGGTCTAGGTCACTATATGGATGCCATGCATTTTTTCATGACATTTAGGTTTATACTCATAAATTTCATGCATCATATTTGCTGTAATTTTTCATGCATTTCATATTATGCCACTTGACTAATGACTTGAGCCAATTAATGGTTCAAAGTCATGCTCTCTTGAGCACACTTGTGGAAAATTAAAGTTTGTCAAATTGATTATTCTACCTTTGTGATTTTTTTTTTTACTTAGCCAATTTTTATCTAACTTTCAAAAAGTCCTAGCTACTGTTTGTAAGTCATTTTGTGAGTCTCAAATATTTTTACTTTGATTTTTAAATGATTTTATCAAAGGTAAAAATATATTTTGGCAAAGCAGTTTTTTTTTCACCCAGTACTCGTACTTTCCCAATTTTTTTGGGCATTCATCTTTAATCAGAAAAATTAAGAGGGTTTTTTCCGTGTATGTTTACATGTCATGAGTCTCTAGTATTTTTTTTCATAATTTTTTGAATTTTTAAAAATAGGGTAAAAAATCGTGGCTTAAAACTGGACAGTGGAGTCAGAATTGAATTTAAAGAAAAATCATATTTCTGTTTTTGTTAAGTTACTTAGAGGGGGCTGATTAGGAAGGTTAGCTACTGAATTAGGAAAGTTTCTAAGCCTTTTTAAACTCTAAAAATGATTTTTTAACTCTCGGGTTAAGGGTGGTCAAGTCCGGGATTTTAAATTTAGGAAATTAGAGCCATTTAAAAAAGAGTTTAGTCCAGTTTTTATTTTTAATCTAAGCTTTTCAAAATTGTTTTCAAACAATCACAAAGTATTTTGGTTTTAGAATATTTAATTTGACATATTTTCCTAAGGTAGCCGGATACCTTTTTAGATATACGGATTTCCTCAATTAAAGGAAAAAATACATTTTCATGCATTGCATTTTCCATATTCATGCATTTTATATAATATGTGATTTTTGCTATGATAATTTCTATGATATTGTTATAATTTTGAGTTATGTTATATTGTTTATTATATGATTTGGAATATTTCATGATATCCTATGCTTGTTATTTAATTATTTTTTTGTTGTTATATTATTTAGCATATACTATGTTCATGCATTATTATTTTCATTTTTATTTCCATGCATATTATATGATAGCATTATTTTATATTCCATGTCATTTAAATTATATGCCATATCATCCATATTTACCATGTCATTTAAATTATGTCATTTCATATAGAATATATTATGTTACCTAGGTTATTTTATTTCATATAGAATATATTATGTTACCTAGGTCATTTTATTTCATTTAGAATATATCATATGACTTAAGATATTGCATCTCATATAGAACATATTATGCTACCTAGGACATTTCATTTCATTTAGAATATGTCATATAACTTAGGACATTTCATTTCATTTAGAATATGCTAAGGCAATTTAATTATATCATATCATTTAGGATGCATTATATTATTTGGATTTTGCTATGTCATTTTATTTATGTCATGCATATACATATTCATATCTTTTAAAATATTTTCAAAAGGATAATGATTTTTCAATAAAAATAAATAAAGATATTCCCGAGTTAAAATAATTCATGAGTTCTCTACCGGGTTTGCTGGAGGGAATATCATCAATTATCATTAATAAAGGAATATCTTTCTTTCATAAAAGGAGAATGATTCGGAAAGTTTTCCAAATTAATAAAAATTTCTATATTTTGCCACTTTTGTTGGGGAATATAGAAAAATTTTGAATTTATAAATTCCGGATCATTTTTAATTAAAAATGGAATTATTTTTCTTTAAATTGGGAATTAACTTGAAATACTAAATTTAAAACCGATTTTTTTTACCGAGACTTGAGATAACACACGATTAATAAGGTACCGTATTATACGGGCATTGTGGGGGTGCTAAACCTTCCCCGCACGTAACCGAGTCCCGAACCCGTTTCTTTGATTTTTCTGGTTTAAAACGCATATTGAAATTGGTTTTAAAAATGTTTTAATTAATTTTTAAAATATTTTATAAAACCGGTTTTAATAGGTGGCCGATCACACCTAGCTAAAAAAGATTGGTGACGACTCCATGTCTTTTTCAAGGTCATTTTCAAAACCTTCATTTTTCTAGAGGAATTAAGTTGACTTTTCCTCAGTTTTTTTTAATGTCACGCTTAACGAATAATAAAGTCTTGCGATGAGACTCGTTATTTTTTAGGTTGCGACAAAACTCAATGCCAATGCATGGATGGATGAAACGTATGGTATGACAAATAATTGATCGAATGCCAATGTAGGGGAAGATACAACGGAGGAAATAAGAATCGGAGGAACTTAATCATCAATATCTCATTAATTCATTCCCGTGTCAATGTTCAAAAGACATAAATCATATTTACATATCTGATAAGTGGTTAGAATTGTCTTTACAAGTATTTTATTTTTCCTAGCATCCTAAGGCTATAAGAGCTGGCTACTGAAAAGACCAGAGTCTTATTTCATCATGAAAGACCATGTCCATATTCCTCTTGATTACGCTCCAAAGCATCCACTCGTTCCTCCAATTCATTCCTCATATCTTAAACCCCTTTCATACAAATGAAATTGACATTATTGTCACAAGATCGAAAATGCAAATAAATGTATATGTTCTATTCACATATGTATGAATGTGATGATGATTGATGCATGAAATGTACAAGATGCGAAGATGTTTGAGGAGATGAATTTTCATATTTACAACTGCTTGCATGTTATGCAAAAATGCAAATGAAAAGATCAAGGAAAAAAAAATCCTAACATCACTCTTTTTTTCCTTTTTTTTTAAAATTTTCTTGACAACTACTTTTTTGACATTTTCTCATTTTCTCAAAAGTCTAAAACTAAAAGGATATCTTTATTAGTTTCACCTCACTACTCCACTACAAAATAACTTTTTTTCATCATTTTCTTCTCATTTTTTGTTGTTTTTTTTTTTATTTTTTTTTCCTTTTTCAAAGAGGAAATATTCCTCTATCATCTTTTCCTAAAAATTCGCTACAAAGATCCAAATATAAAAGAAATTTCCAAAATAATCCAAACATACTAATTTCCAGTATTATTACGAATGATACATGGAAAAATAGTAAAGCAATAAAATAGTAGAATCATCAGTACAGAATGAAAAGTTAATGAATAATTGTCCCAACAATATCAACTTATTTGGGCATCACGATGCCTTTGGGGAAAAATATCAAACTTATTACGGGCGATGTACGTTCATCCTTGCCCGATCCACGATGGTTATTTGGAATGTAAAATAATTAGCAAGAGGTCAGAAGTGTTCCTCTATGTGTTCCTAGCTTCGATGTATCTATCAAAAATTTGGCAGGGCTTCACCTATGTTGGCTTTATACGGCTCACTATATGTGGGTGAATGAGATTCTAAAGGCCCCGAATCGTTCTGTACTGTCGCCAGTGAAGGCTAGTAAGGCACCCGATTAAAGCAGGTTCAATTCGTTAGAGTACATTTCCCAGGCTTATGCGGAGGCTATTGCCACACAAAGCGTAGGTAATCTGACACTCCGAAAGTGTTTCGCTAGCTTATGTGGAGGCTATTGCCACACGAAGCGTAGGTACTTTACTTCCACTTAAAAGGAGGAACCCGGGTATAGGGCTCATTATCTGCAAATGCAAGTGTAATGTGTGAGGAGGAACAACAAACCTTCCACTACCTATTCTACAACCCTTATTCTAAATGCCCCAACAATTTATTAAAAGAACATTCGAGAATAGTGTAACGCATTAACCAACAAGCAATTATAATATACAATATTAAATAACTAGAGAACAATAATGAAATGCATGTGAACGAATATGAACATATTTAAAACATTTTATTATTTTCAAAATTCTCCTTATTTAAAAAATATGGGAATTAAAATTAAATACCAACTAAAAATCGACAAACCGAGACTTTTGATAACACGCGACTAATTCTAGGCCTGACTCTCTAAGTGTCCCCAGTGGAGTCGCCAAGCTGTCGCAACCTAAAAATAACAAGTCCTATCACGAGACATTACTCGTTAAGTGTGACATTGGGGAAACAAAGAAAAAGACGACTTAATTCCTCTTGAAATAAAATGAGGGTTTGAAAACAACCTCGAAAAAGAAATGGAGTCACCACCAATCTTGTTTGGCTAAGTTGTTTTCAAACCCTTATTTTATTTTCAAGAGGAATTAAAAACCGGTTTTTATAAAAACAAGATTGGTGGTGACTCCATTTTATTTAATCTTGTTTGGCTAGGATTAGCACCACCAATCTTGTTTGGCTAGTTTTTATAATAAAAAAAAAATTAAAATTAATTAAAACATTTTTTTAAAAAACCAATTTCGAAGTTTGCGCTTTTAAACCAGAGAAAACAAGAAGCGGGTTCTAGAGTCGGTTACGTGTGGGGAAGGATTAGCACCCCCACAACGCCCGTATAATACGGTACCTTATTAATCGTGTGTTATCTCGAGTCTCGATAAAAGTCGATTTTAGATTTGGCATTTATAAACAATTCCCAATTTAAAGATAAATATTCCCATTTTTAACTTGAAAATGATCCGAAATTCATTAGCACAAAATTTTTCTATATTCCCCGGCAGACCCGGTAAAACATATAAATTTTTATTTCTTTGGAAAATCTCCGAATCACTCTCTTTTTGAAAGAAAGATATTCTGTTGTTAATGATAATTGATGATATCCTCTTCGGTAAACCCAGCAGAGAGCTCATGAATTATTTTAACTCGGGAATAACCTTGTTTTAAAAAGCATGATTATCTTTATTGTATTAGAAATCATTTTCTTTCAAAACGATGGTTATGAATATTCAAATCATTACTAATGACATGACAAAAGAGTGAATGACATGGCATATGGATTAATGACATAGCATGCTTGACATGACAAAATCTAGATGACATGGTATAATCTAAATGACATGGCAAGAGAAATGATGACAAGGCAAAAAGCACAAAATGACATTATCATAGAATATCCATGTTTACATCATAACCAAGATAACAATATGAAATATAAATCAAAGCAATGACATCACTACGGAATATTTATACATATAGAATTTACATGACTAAGATAGCAAAAATTAGATATCATAAAATAGGCATGAACATGGAAAATGCATGCATGGAAATGTATTTCTCCCGTGTAGCAAGGATATCCGTATACCTAAAAAAGTATCCGACTACCTTTGGAAGAGACCTAAGTTGGATTTTCTAACTAAGAGACTTTTGGCTCGGATTTAAAAAAAATGGAATTTTTGGGATGAAAAAGGCCTCATGGCCAAACCCCCCATTTAAAAGGCTCTATTTTTCTAGTTTTGAAACCCGAGTTGACCATCCTTGACCCGACTTTTATAAAATCAATTTTATGATGGAAATTACATGGATATCACTCTAAGATAGTAACAAATGTTCCAAATCAGCCCCCTCTTTGTAAGCTAATAAAAACAAAATATTGTATTTTCCTAAAAAACAAATTTGACTCTCACAGGCAGTTTTAAAAACCGATTTTTTTACCCTTCTAGAAAATTTCAAAACTTCTGAAAAAATTAGAGCAGACCTAGAAAATGTTGATCTCCATGAAAAAAAATCAGCTTAATTTTTGGAGTAAGGATACTATGACCGAATTTTACCAAAATCAAGACAGTGAGTTAAAAATTGCTTTGTCAAAATTCATTTTTTCAAACATGATAAAAAAAAATCTAAAAATCATGAAAAAAATATCATGGCATCCTCTAAATGACTACTGCATGTGGTAAGAAAAATCATTTTATTTTGACCATGGCTGAGTAGTGAAAAAATCCCACAGTTAGAAAATCCAACTAGTGCAACCTTTAATTTTTCACAAGCATGCTCAAAAAAGCTTGGCTTTGAGCCATTGATTGGCTTAAGTCAAAAATCAAGTGGGGAATGTAGAAATGCATGAACAACCAGCAAGATAAATGCATGATATAAGTGGCATAGCATATGCATGACCTAGGTTCTAAGTGACGTAGCAAAATAACCTAGAATGCTAAATGACATGGAAAAATGACATGGCACATGAAAATAACCTAATGTCTAAGTGTCATAGAAAATGACATGTCATATGAAAAATGACCTAATATCTAAATGACATGGAAAATGTCATGGCATAATGAAAATAACCTAAAGTCTAAATGTCATGGAAAGTGACATGGAAAATGTCATGGCATAATGAAAATAACCTAAAGTCTAAATGTCATAGAAAATGACATGTCATATGAAAAATGACCTAATATCTAAATGACATGGAAAATATCATGGCATAATGAAAATAACCTAAAGTCTAAATGTCATGGAAAATGACATGTCATATGAAAAATGACCTAATATCTAAATGACATGGAAAATGTCATGGCATAATGAAAATAACCTAATATCTAAATGTCATGGAAAATGATATGTCATATGAAAAATGACCTAATATCTAAATAACATGGAAAATGTCATGGCATAATGAAAATAACCTAAAGTTTAAATGTCATGAAAAAGGACATGTTATATGAAAAATGACCTAATATCTAAATGACATGGAAAATGTCATGGCATAATGAAAATAACCTAAAGTTTAAATGTCATGAAAAATGACCTAATATCTAAATGACATGGAAAATGTTATGGCATAATGAAAATAACCTAATATCTAAATGTCATGGAAAATGATATGTCATATGAAAAATGACCTAATATCTAAATAACATGGAAAATGTCATGGCATAATGAAAATAACCTAAAGTTTAAATGTCATGAACAATGACATGTCATATGAAAAATGACCTAATATCTAAATGACATGGGAAATGTCATGGCATAATGAAAATAACCTAAAGTTTAAATGTCATGAAAAATGACATGTCATATGAAAAATGACCTAATATCTAAATGACATGGAAAATGTCATGGCATAATGAAAATAACCTAAACTCTATGATGCAAAACATTGTATAGCAAGGATGCTAAATGACATAGCCACAAGATGCAAAGGCATGGATGACTTGGCATGAACAAAATAGTATAGCAAGGATACACATGAAAATAAAATAAAATAATAAAACATCAAGTTAAAGCAAGCAAATAAAGAAAGTAGAGGTGAGCTCCATGGTTGGTGCCTTGGACATAGTCCCCCCTAACCATAATCTCTTGATTTTCCTCAAGGTCATGAAGCCTTTCCACCTCTTTATTTTTGTTTATTTTTGAAAACTGAACCAGCAAAATAAACTATCCTACCACAACCATGCAAACCAAAAATCAAACACAAGGTAGGCACAAAAACACCTAGTATTCGGCCAAGGTAAAAAGAAGTGATAAAAATGTTTTTTTTTTTTATGAAAAGAAGAGATGAAAACCTTCAAAGAAAACTTTCAAAACCTTTATTTATATAAGAAAAAGATTGGAAATCACATGGAAAATAATAAGAAACATGGAAAGAAAAGAAAAGAAAAATGTGCGAGAGTGGTGCCAATGGCTACCTTCAATGCTTTCTCAAGCTAGCTTTATCTTCAAAAAATTTCTTTTCCTTTTCCTCTAAGTTTAGCTACTACCTTCCCCTTGTAAAATGACTAGCCAAATGAAAAATAAAGACCCCTTAACCCTCTCATTGTGTTGGCCGAATCCCCCCTTGATGAGTAGATGTGCTCATCTTTTTTCCATTTAAGACATGTGGCATCCATCACAAGGTATACTAGCCAAAGAAATAAAAATGCAATCTTACAACCTCATCTTGACCCTTGGATGAAAATGATCAGCCTTCCCTTCATGAGCTGGATGAAAATGCTAGCTAAAAATGTGCTCATCCTTTTACAAAATATCTTGGCCACTTTGCATGATCACAAGGAAACTATGAAAGATTAAAAATGTCTTCTTGCAACTCAATCTTGGCCATTGAATAAAATTAATCAAATCTCAGCCTTCATTCCCTCATGAGCTGGCCGAATGGCCTGGAATGTTCCAGCAACTTCCTCATTTTTAATTTGCAAAATAGTCCTTTTCGGTTTCTTTGGTAAAATTATATTTTAGCCCCCACACTTAATTTAATTGCAAATGGACCCTAATTTTGAATTTTCTTTCTCCAATCCCTCCAAATAAATGTGAAATTCAGTTATGGAGATTTTCATAATTTTTGGAGCTCGTTTTTCTTTTTTCCTGGATTTTTCATTAAAATTGCGGGTTAGGCCTCCCCGAACTTTGGCTTTTTTCAAATCAGCTCCAATTTGAGAATTTTCTTTTCCAATACCTCCAAATCAATATAAAACTCAGTTCTGGAAGTTTTTATAATTTTCCAAACTCGTTTCTTATTTTTCCCATAATTTTCTCTTCGAATTTCGGATTAGTGCACCCCAACTTTGTCATTTTTCATTTGAGCTCCGATTCCGGATTTTTCTTCTCCAATAACTTCCATAAAATATAAAATTGAGATCTGAAAGTTTTCATATTTTTTCGACCTCATTTCCTATTTTTCCCGGAATTTTCACTTGGAATTTCGGGTTAGTGCACCGAACTTTGTCTTTTTTCATTCGAGCTCCGATTCCGGATTTTTCTTCTCCAAAACCTTCCATCTTATATAAAATTCAGATCTAAAGGTTTTCGTAATTTTTCGAGCTCGGATTCTATTTTTTCGATTTTCCAAGATTGTCCTTTAACCCTCGAAATCTCGATTTTACTCAAAACAGATCCGATTTCCGGATTTTCTTTTTCCATTGTCTTTGTTATATATTGAATTGGAGTTGGTCGAAAACGACCAATTTTTACGATCAAGTTCCTCTTCAATTTGTTCTTTTCCTTTTTTCCAATATCGGAAATTTTCTCGTTTTTCCGTTTTTCTTCTAACAGACCCTTCCTTGGGATCCAATTCAAACTGAGCCTTGGGCTATTTTTGTTTATTCATTCTTCATCAACTGGGGGCTTCAATTTTACCGAATCGGGTCATCTCTGCAGTTTTCTCCAAATTTGCCGAATTAGGTATCCCCTTACACTGAATTTTCGTAACCCATCTTCGGAACTCTATATCTTTCGTTGTAGATCTCGGATTATCAAAATTCTTTCACCATTGTTCAATTAAACCTTGAATCTTGATTTTGACTGGGAGTTGACTTTTTCAGTAGTTGATTTTTTGGGGTTGACTTTTTTAGAGTTGACTTTTTTCGTTGACTTTTCGTATTGAACTCAGAATCACAAGTCTTGGAGAACTATCTGTGGGATGAAGGAGGTTTCTTTGCATTCTGAGAAGTACAAGGAAGAACTTACCTGGTTTAGGGGGCCCGGACAAAATTAGGTGTCTACAATAGAGAAGTAAATGTCCTTAGTAGTTGGACATACGTGAGTTCAAGTATTAATTGGACCATGGTTAGGCTTTCTAACAATGTTAAAAAAATTGGATTGGAGATTAAACCAGTGAGACTTTCGATCATCTGTTTAATCGGTCCAATCAATTGGACTAGTTGAACCAGTCGGTTGCATTAAAAAAATTTTAATATTAAATAAGTATCAAATATAGTAAATATTTAATAAAAATATGTATTTAGTTAAACGGTATGATCTTTAACATAAATTCAAGGGGTTAAAGGTTCAAATCTCATCACATACAATAATTTTTTTTTAAAAAAAAAAAGTTTAAAACCAATTTTTTCGGTTTAAATCATTTCAACCGATTTTTTACCGATTAAAAGAATTCTTAGTTTTATGATATGCACGAATCATCGGACAGGCCACCAGTTCAATCGGTTCAACCGGCCGATAACGTACGATTTTTTAACACTGCTTTCCAAGCCTTAGATGATTTAAGAATATATTAATTTAATAATAAATATTAATATATTAAAAAGACACTTAGCACGTCCAACTAGTAATTAGTTTTTAATTAATTTTAATTTTTTGTTTGTTTTAGATAAACATGAAAAGTTGTTTGGTATGTTGCAAATAATTAGATTTGTTCAGACAAATTATGTCTGAATAAATAATTTTCTCCGTCTATTTCAAGCAGGCAAATTCGTTTAGACAAGTTATATCTGTACAAACGGACATGTAATAGTTTATAAATATTTCTCTGATTTTCAGAAGAAGAAAACATACGAAAATCTATTTGTTTTTATTCTCCTTCCTTCTTCAAAATACTTCTCAGATTCTTAACATATTGCTGCAAAAATTCTTTATAGAAATTTGATAATTTTGTTATACAGTGTTCAGTACTCAGTGGATTGATTTCGTTAGTGTAAAACGCAATCAATCATTGCATTTCATTGTACCTCGAGGTTTATACGCCGATAACTTTTTTGGACACCTATTAAATATTATGATGGAAGTGAATAAAATCGTAAAGAAAATGACATTGATACACACCTTAAAATCTTATTCTTATTGTTCGACTTTTAAGATATTCTATTCACATCTGGTCAGTGAAAAACTTCATTGTGGTGAGCTAACTCAAGTAACCCTACCTAAATTTTGTCATTATAGAAATTTTAATGAAGGAAGATTAATTAAATAAAGCTTGAGAGCATAGAGAAATAATAATTAATAAATTCATAAAAATTGAAGGAATTGATCGCATGCTTTTCTTTTTCTATATTTTGGCCGACTTCAGCGCCGGACTAAATGGGCGGCTCTCTTTGAATATATACTATATAATATAGGGATTTATATGTGTATATGGATTTATATTTAATCTATAACAAACTTTAAAAAGCAATCCTCTAAATTAATGAAAGGTAAGAATTAAAGAAATTGAAAGCATGATAAATAGACAATTAAGCAATGACATTATCAATGTTTTTAAGGTTAATTAGGTCATTTTAATAGCCAACTAAGTAATGACTTAATCAATGTTTTTAGGGTTAATTACATTATTTTATTGGACTGATTTAGAATTGATTTTTAAATGATTTTAGGTTTATGTAGATTTTGACACGTTCGTTTTTTCGTATTGTGTTCATGTTATTTTTTGTGTCGTGTTTGTGTTTGTATTATTTTTTCGTGTGTTCAAAGTATTATAAATTTATATAAATTTTTACATGTTAATAATTCGTTTTATGTAGATTTTGACACTTTCGTTATTTGTGTCGTGTTCATGTTATTTCCGTGTCGTATTTTAATTATTATTTTTCATGTGTTCGTGTCGTGTTTCGATTCATCCAAATATTTTGCATAGTTTGTCATGGTGATTCAATTTACAAAAATTTTATGTGTTCGTGTCGTATCTCAATTTATCCCATATTTTGCATAATTTGTCATAATGATTCAATTTAGAAAAAATTGTATGTTCCTAACATATTCATGTTATTTATCGTGTGTTTAAAGTATTATAAACTTATATAAATTTTTACATGTTAATAATTCATTTTACACGTTCGTGTATTTGTATCGTGTTCATGTTATTTTTTGTGTCATGTTTTAATTATTTTTTTCATGTTGTGTTCATGTCGTATAATCATATTGTGTCCGAAATTACCAAGTCTAATTGACACTATTCAAATAACTCCTAATTTTGTGCCATGTATCATCATGTTCATGTTATTTTTTGTCATAATAGTATTTAAGATATTATATATTTATATAAATTTTGACACAGTAATAATTCGTTTTATGTAGATTTTGACACGCTTGTGTATTTGTGTCGTGTTCATGTTATTTTTCGTGTCATGTCATATTTTAATTATTTTTTTCATGTTATGTCGTATAATTATATTGTGTCTGAAATTATCGGATATAATTGACCATATTCAAATAACTTTTAATTTTATACCAGATGTCATATAAAGATAGGAGTTATTATTTTTTAAATTTATTTTTATTCCTCTTGCTTTGTTATCTTTCAAATTTATTATAAACTATAAATTCAAATCCGATAATATACCCGCAGAGAAACTTGGACACCTATCTATCTGGTACTATATATATATATATATATATATATATATATATATATATCCTCAAGTTGAAAGCTGAAAAACTTTAAAACTTCTTTGAATAATATATATATATATATATTTTAATTAGAAACTTTGATTTTTGAATATACTATTCGTTTGGTTGATTTTTTATTTTATTTTTTTGTAATTATTTTTTGCAAACCCAACCGTAGATAAGATAATGGCTTTGAATTGGGTTGGATTTACTTTTTGTTCCCATTTTTTAGTGGCAATATACACACTCACATCACAAGCAACTTAAAAGACTAGTCTTAATTATATACATTCACCATGTGGATGAATAAGTAAATAATTAAATAATTTAAAATATACTAGAATTTCATACACTCACAATGCGAGTGAAATTATTTTTTAAAATATAATAAATTATTTTAAAAAAAAAAATTAAATGTAAAAAAAATTGATAGTTTTTGTAAGTGGATAATTTTTGTTAGTGGGTAGCTTTTTAGAAAATTGGTAATTTTTTTAGAAGTAATTAGATTTTTTTTGTAAAAAAAAAAAAATTATTATATAAAATATTAAAAGACATATATATTCTTATTTAATTTTTTATTTTTTAATACTTAATCGTTTTTTGGTATTTTTAGTAACTGAGTTGGTGTCATTTGACTCAGTGACATCAACTCATCTATTCCCTTTAATAATAGTATAGACAAGCCACTTAAAAGACTAGTCTTAATTATATACATTTACCATGTGGATGAATAAATAAATAATTAAATAATTTAAAATATACTAGAATTCCATCACTCACAATGTGAGTGAAATTGTATTTTTTTAAAAAAATTAAATGTAAAAAAAAAAAAAAAATAGGTAATTTTTGTAAGTGGATACTTTTTGTTAATGGGTTGTTTGTTAGAAAATGAGAATTTTTTTTTAGAAATAATTAGATTCTTTTTGTAAAAAAAATAAATATTATATATAATATTAAAAGACATATATATCTTTATTTAATTTTTTATTTTTTAATACTTAATCATTTTTTGATATTTTTAGTGATTGAATTGGTGTCACTTGATTCAGTGACATCAACTGATCCATTTCCTTTAATAATAGTATAGATTAGTCATTTTTTTTTTTTTGTATATAGGAATATCAAACCCAGAAGGTAGGTAGGAAAAGGGAAAGATAAGGGGAAGGGAAAGATAAGGGGAAGAAAAATTTTAAGTGTTGGGATTTCAACCTAATTTTGTAGGAATTCGTCTTCTAGAAGAGGTGCGTGAATACTTTTGATCAAAAAAGTCATATTAATAATTTAATCATTTTTAAATATAAAAAATAAAAAATTGACCAAAAATTTATTAAAAAAAAGGAAATAAAATAAAATAATTCCACGTCTAATTTTTAAAATGAAAAAATAGGAAGAAAATAAGTAAAAAACGGTTATAACTCTATTTTAGAAAAAAAAAAAATCTAATTATTAATATCACCATTTATTTTATAATTTGACTTCTATATATTTTTTTCAATTGAATTGATATCATCTGACTCGTTATATAAATTCAGTCAATGATTTTATAATTAGTATAAATTCAATTGGATCTTGAATCATATAAAGAGAAATAATCTTCTTAAATCACATCAATCTTACCATCCTACTCGAAAATCTGAGTTTAAAGTTTAGACATTCAAAAGTGGATATAAAGTTTTCTCATGCAATTTTGAAAGAGACATCCTATTGATAAATTAATTTTAAAAACTTGGACTCAAATCTTAGAAAGGTAAGAGTGAGGTTTATGAATTATAACTCAAAAAAATCATCCTTAAAAGACATTTAAGTTTTAGAAAAATATTTATATTATATACAAAATTCTTAATTGAGTTGGTGTCACGAGTCAAGCGATATTAACTCAATTAAAGAATTGACAAAAAATCAAATTACAAAATAAAAAAATACATTTATAGGATTATATTAATAATTATTAATAAAAAAGTGATAACGCATATTTACCTATTTTTTATTTAAAAAATCACATGTAATTAAGTAACTTTTCTTTCTTTCACTTATTTTTTTTCATATTTTTTAAATTTTTTCAACTTATTTTTTCTTGGTTCAACCTATTTACCCAGCCTATCCAAATTAATGGGCCAAAACTTGGAAGGCATTAGTATCTTTTGCTTTACCATATCTTTTCATCTTTTGGATAATTACTTTCCAAATTAATTTTATCATCAATAATTTACCCCCGAAACATGTGTTTGATTAGCAATTAGTTTGTGTTTTTACTTATAGTTTAGTTCAATTGATTCATGCAAACATCTTTAAGAGGTGCTATCCAACGAATCTGAAGTTTAAATCCTAATATCTCAACCCCTTCCTTTGTCCCATGTTGCGACCATCCTAAACCTTAAAAAAAAAAAAAAAAAAAAAAAGTAATCCAAATATTTCCATTTTAACGTAGAAAAAGATTTAGGGTGTTCATTCGGTCGTTTCAATTAATTTCAAATTAAATTAGCCAAAATCAATGATGCATCCAAAAGAGTATATCTTATTAAAACCTTGCACTAGAAAAGATCAATTGCTAGGTATAATAGTGAGCAAGGGTCGAGTCCTCACGAATTGGGTTTTAGTTTATAAGTTAATAGTTTATCACTTAAAAACAAGAAAACAAAGTAAAAAGGGTTTTGGAATCAATTTAAACTAAAGCAAATAATAAAAGTAAGAAAGCAAGTAAATAAGAAATAATCAGATATGAGAAATATGGTTAAAGGTTCATTCTTCACCACTAGACATTATTATGAATCAAATTCAGACCTATTAATATTAATTATCTATCAAAGTTATCAACCGTAGATAACAACCTCCCGTGTTATCCCAATCATTCCTTAATTCGTCGTTAAGCAGGACAAATGCCACTACTTAATCTCTAACTATCAAACAACTTAAGATAAACATCTCTAAATTTAATTTAATAGCAGCTTTAAGATGAGAAAGATAGGTTGATCTAAGCAACAAAAACATGAACATGAATTGTTTAACTTAGGTTATGTTCCACTTTGCAATTAGCGAAAACTTTAACATAATCATTAATCACAAATTGCCACTATTGAATAGAAATCAAGACAAGCTATGTATCAAGTCTCCTAAAATAGACTTACATGATTATCAAGATCTATCTAATATGCATCCTAAACAAATCAAGACAAAAATCATAAACAATTCATGTAGAAGAACATAAACAACTTTGATAGAAAATTAATATATGATAGAATCTGAAAATTAATTACATAACATGTCTAGGGCTTTGAAATCACTCTTAACCAAAGAAAAATTTAGCCTTGCATAGGCATTGTTAACATAAACATAGAATTAAAAGAGAAAACTAGAAGAATGAAAAAGAAGAAGAAGAATATTGGTTATTCAGCCTCTTGCTATCTCAAACTCTCTAAGAAAAGAAGAAATCATAATATTGTAGCATGTATAAGTGTAGAGATCAGCTGCCCCTTGTTCTCTATTTATAGGCAAACTTTAGGGCATCCCATAGGTGACTTATGACTAACTCCCTTTAATTAATGCTGATTTTGGGCTTTCTTTCCTTGCAAGGAAAGGTAGTGGCTGACTTAAGGTTTTTAAGAAAAGAAATAATACTTGTCAGCCAAGGTTTAATTACCTAAGGAAAGAAAGGGTGACTTATAGCCAAAGGATATTTAAACAAGGAAAGATACTTTACTTGCAGCCAAAGCATGTAAAAACAAGGAAAGTCATAGCTGATTTAAATCTCCTATTTTGACAAGAATTAGCTTTAAGGAAAGATTCTTGCAATTAATGCAAGTTGACAGCCACTAATTCTACTTTGATAAGGAAAGACATAAATTTCAGCTAGGGTATTTATCAAAGGACAAATTAAAGCATCCCATGCATGGTTTAAAGGAAGTGGCGGCTGACATCTTCATTGTTTAAAATAATTTGCCGCTAGGGCTCAAAATGGTGTAAGAGTGTTTTTTCCAACAAGGTTTTTTAGGAATGAAGAGTATATGATAAGTCACTAGTTTATTTATGAAAGGTTTAGGTTAGGTTTTAGCCACATAGTGCCTTCTTGATGGGCAGTCAGCTTTCTTTTGTGCTTGAAGTTTCATTTCTTGTCCAAATTCATTCTTTCAACTCCATAGCAATCCTTATCTTCCAAAATACCTACAAAACATAAAACCATAGTAATTATCAAGCATTTCAAGGAACAAAGCATAAAATATAAGGAATTGATATACGAATATACATGAATTTAAGCACTTATCAATCGAATTAATCGAATTGGAAAATTTTATTTTCATTAACCAAATCAAATTTATACATTTTGAAAATCTAACCGGTCAAATTTAATTTAATTTATTCGGTTAAGATTTTGGTTAATAAAATAAAATATTCAAATTAAATTATTATTTTGAAACTCTTAATTTCTCATAATTCGAATAAACTAAATAAAATCATCCAACAAAATATTCAAATATCAAAGTATTAAGCTAAAAACTCCAACAACATCAAACTTAAAACACCATCAAACTCCAAACGTTAAACATATAATATTTCATCAAATATAACCATTATCAAAAAATTAAAA
This sequence comes from Fremontodendron californicum, assembly GCA_030761205.1. Taxonomy (NCBI): domain Eukaryota; kingdom Viridiplantae; phylum Streptophyta; class Magnoliopsida; order Malvales; family Malvaceae; genus Fremontodendron; species Fremontodendron californicum. Next base: position 24,391,785 of record JAULJL010000018.1, on the reverse strand, counting down.
GGCTGGGTTAGGGTTTTCAATTTTATTCTTTAATCTTTTTAGATTTGATATTATAAAATGAAACAGTGTCGTTTCAAATATTTCATCTATACTAATAATAAAGTCTCTGATTGAACCAAGTAACATCAATTCAATTGAAAAAATTATTAAAAAATTATAGTTATATAATAAAGGATGTTAATATCTTTTTAATAATTTCCTAAATATATTTTTTATTTTAAAAATTTACAAAGTTGTCCATTTTTATATTAAAAAAACTACGTAAACAACTGTATGTTTGTCTTGAAAAAATAAAAACTTTGCTAAAAAAACTATCCACTCACGTAATGAGTGTACAAATCATAAATATATAAAATAACAAAGTACATGCTGATTGGGTAAGTTTTCGCTGACATGAACGTCTACGTGGACGTATCTTCCTAATGACACATAAGATAATATTTAAAATATGTTATTGTTAATGATTAGATAATTGTATTTAATAAATTATTTAAATTCAAAATCAAAATCTATCCAAGATTGAAATTTTTTATATAAATTTTAAATTATAACATAGAAAATTCATAATTTATTTTCTTTTTTAATTTAACCATGGTTCTAAAAATATATATGCATATAAATTTTGAACTAATTGATTAGATTTTTTTCTATTTTGAATTTAAAAGATAAATTTAATGAAATAGTCTTCTTTCTCTTGATAACAATTTTTGTTAACCATGGTAAAAATGGCAACACAAAGATCAACTAAGTATACCTAAAAAAAGTTCAACCTAATTATTGTAAGAAGTTTTTCATTTTTTAGGGTACAATCTTCAATCCCACAATAACAAGAGGAAGAGTAAAACAATATAATTTAATATATTTTTAAGATAGCTAATTGGCCTTCCCATCTCACTACTACTCTCAATGGTTTCAATTTACGACCAATAACAACTACTCTATTATAAGAAAAATAATGATTTAACATGTCATAATTAAAATGAATGTTAATTATAAAATACATTTTTTTAATCATCTAAGTATTAAACTTGAATTATGTACGAGACTTAACATGTCATAATTAAATTAGATTTTTATATATAATTTTTAATCTCTACATATTTTAGATTGATTTTTACTTGATTTTTAATTAGAATTTTATTATCATTTTAGTTCAAAGTTACATATATTTATTAATTCTCTTTAAAAGTCATTCAAGAGTAATTTTTTTGTATTAAGAATTGATTAATAATATAATTTACTACTGAAAACAATATAAATAAATATATATTTTAATAGAAAAATCATCAGGGCCACATAAAGTTATAAATTTAATTTTCAAAAGGATGCAAATTATGAAACTACCATTTAACCTAAATATATTCAAATTTATCTTCATTTATTTACTAATGAAATTATTAATATGAAATTATATATATTTTTTAGATTATTACGGTGAATTGGGAAAATAAAAAATATAAGAGAATAAAAATGAAATAAGTTATTTTCTTTTTTGTAATTCATACTAATTTTTATAATATATTAAAAAAAGAATATAAAATTATTATAAAAATTTTAAAAAAATTAAATTATAAAATATAATAAAAAAATTTATGCAGCACACGGGTTAAAAAAACTAGTTTTAGTATATTTCAATATATTTTCAATTAATATTTTGATTAATTTAATTAATCAACTTTTTGAATCGAATTAAATAAAAAACGAAATTTCTTCCAAAATGTTTTTCCATAACCGACAAAAATTAATTCGGTGGCCGAAAGATTTACCAAATTAAATCAATTTGATCAGTTAATCGGGTTAAAACCCTAAAAAGATCTCTTCACCTGATGTGCATTAACTAACATCTTTACTAAAAAAAAAAAAATGAAATTAGGCGGTCTAAATTTTCCTATTTTCAACTTCCTATTTCTCATCTATTTCCCTCAAATTTTGAGTTATCATAAGTGACGGATCTTGACATTTAATTTTGGGATGTCAATTAAAATTCTAGTAGATTTTAATTTTTTTCATAAAATGTATCTTATTATATTAATATAAATATATGCAAGCAATATACTAACAAAAAAAAAAAAGTTTTCAAAATTATAAATTTTATCAATTCATAAACAAATGTATAAATAAACATAATACAACAAATAAATAATTTCCAACAGATATAATTTTTTAATAAATAAATATTTATTTTTTAAAAATTATTTTCAACGAATTTTCTTCGGAAAAAATATTTTTGACGGAATTTTTGTCGGAAAATTCAATTTTTTTTCGACGGAATTTTCCATCGGAATTGATATTTCCAACATAAAATTCCATCGAAAATTATTTTGGGCTAAAATTTTTATTGAAATTGCTTTATTTTTCTTGCGCTGAAAATTTTCGTCACTAATAGATAGAAATTTCGCCGCAAAAAAATTAGATGGAATGACCGATTTTTTTATATAAATATAGCTAAAAAAAAATCCCAAAATACCTATCCTTTTAGATTATTTCCCAAAATACGCTGGTTTTAAAATTAGCTGGGAAATCGCCACCCCCCATGGCGATTTCCCAGCATCAAAATATTGATTTTGGCTAAAAATACCAAGGGAAATCGCCATGGGGGGTGGCGATTTCCCTTGGTGTTTTTTTCAAAATTTGCTAAAAATACCAAGGGAAATCGCCACCCCCCATGGCGATTTCCCTTGGTATTTTTAACCAAATTTGTAAAAAGGATGAAGGGAAATCGCCATGGGGGGTGGCGATTTCCCTTCATGTAATTTTTTTTTTTTTTAATTTATAAACAAATTTTAATTTTTTTTTTAATTTGTAAATTTTATTTTTTAAATTTAAAAATTATAAATTAAATTAAATTTCTTATTAAATTTAAATATGGAAAATTTTGTTTCTTATAAAAATTAAAAAAAACAAAATAATATTTCTTCTTAAATTTGTATATCAAAAATTATATTTGTAAGTTTTGTTTTAATTTTAAAAATTTGTAAGTTTAGTTTTTTAATTTTAAAATTTATAAATTAAATTAAAATAATTTTTTTATAATTTTAAAAATAAAGAAATTTCGTAAGGTATATTTTATTATTTAAAAATTATGAACAAATTTTTTTAAATTTTGTTAATTGATTTGTATTAGATAAAAATAAAAAACAAACAAAAAAACTTGCATTACATTTTCATAAGCAAACAAGTGAAATTCTGGAAAGCAGAAAAAAAATTTCTGGATAAGACTGATGATATAGGTTTTTAGACAGGTTTCAGCTATATTTCCAGTCCATCAAATGGTGCAGAAAATATTGGAACTTGATTCTTTCTGCAATGGATAAGACTGATGATATAGGTTTTTAGACAGGTTTCATCTATATTTCCAGTCCATCAAATGGTGCAGAAAATATTGGAACTTGATTTTTTCTGCAATGGATAAGACTGATGATATAGGTTTTTAGACAGGTTTCAGCTATATTTCCAGTCCATCAAATGCTGCAGAAAATATTGGAACTTGATTCTTTCTGCAATGGATAAGACTGATGATATAGGTTTTTAGACAGGTTTAAGCTATATTTCCAGTCCATCAAATGGTGCAGAAAATATTGGAACTTGATTTTTTCTGCAATGGATAAGACTGATGATATAGGTTTTTAGACAAGTTTCAGCTATTTTCCAGTCCATCAAATGCTGCAGAAAATATTGGAACTTGATTTTTTCTGCAATGGATAAGACTGATGATATAGGTTTTTAGACAGGTTTCAGCTATATTTCCAGTCCATCAAATGGTGCAGAAAATATTGGAACTTGATTCTTTCTGCAATGGATAAGACTGATGATATAGGTTTTTAGACAGGTTTCAGCTATATTTCCAGTCCATCAAATGGTGCAGAAAATATTGGAACTTGATTCTTTCTACAATGGATAAGACTGATGATATAGGTTTTTAGACAAGTTTCAGCTATTTTCCAGTCCATCAAATGCTGCAGAAAATATTGGAACTTGATTTTTTCTGCAATAGATAAGACTGATGATATAGGTTTTTAGACAGGTTTCAGCTATTTTCCAGTCCATCAAATGCTGCAGAAAATATTGGAACTTGATTCTTTCTGCAATGGATAAGACTGATGATATAGGTTTTTAGACAGGTTTCAGCTATTTTCCAGTCCATCAAATGCTGCAGAAAATATTGGAACTTGATTCTTTCTGCAATGGATGAGACAAATGATGGGATTTATCAATCACATTTTGCATTGAATAAGTTATAACTTTTTCAGTCAAATAGTCCTAGGCAGAATATCAGAATCAGATTTCATCCTATACAAAGGATGGGATTTGTCATCTGGTACAACATAATGAACCATTATAAATTCATAATACTTATGAAGATTTACAATACCCCCTACAACAGTTTTTCAATCAGATTTTTCCTGAGTGCTAAAACCTCCTCATTCTCATTCTCATTCTCATTCTCATTCTCATCCTTCTATATTTCTTCTTTCTTTTGCTACACAACATGAGTAATAGAGTGATCGCATTGGTCTACTATAATGGCCAAATTCATAATACTGACGAAGGTGCTACCTTTGATTGTGAACGTCCAAAAAGTTTTTGTGTTGAAGACGACGTCACATTAGAGGAACTGAAGCTGCAAATTCATACAAAAATTAAAGCTGGAACTAGAAAAAGAGTTTCAGAGGTTAAGTACAGGCATCCTCTTTCTATTGGTGAAGGATGTGTCCAATATAGAACATTTCCACTTGAAGATGATGATGATGTCAGATGCATGTTTTATGCTCATGAGACATTTGCAAATGTTGGTGTCCTTGAGTTATATGCTGACATAGATGATGTTGACGATGATTGCGGCCCTTCAAATGTTCGCACAACAGAAAACTTTCCCATAGAAGATTATGATTCTGGGTCGTTCTATGTTCACACTACATACGACGTCCCCACAGAAGAAGTCGTGCCCTTATCTCAAGCTACAACTTTTCAGACTTCATTAGTCTCACAAACCCTAATTCCTACTACCCTCGAAGATGAGCCAGCTGGTGTTGATCCTGTTCGTCCACGTGGAGTCCATGGTGAAGATGTTGGTGAATTTAGTGAGCAGGAAGAGGATGCTGAATTCGCAAGTGATGACAATACTGATTCTGACCCAGACGTCGTCCCTGCTGAGATCAACAGTCATGGAGATATCAACACTCATGGAGATATCAACACTCATCGAGATATTCCCCCATATCAGGCTGCATCCCATATGCATACACTGGATTTGGAGGCAATGCATGTGCCGGAATTTCCAGAGTATGCTCATACATTAGCTATGCCTCTGACATTTGATCTATCTGCAGTTGATCTGTGTGTTGGGTTACAATTCCCAACGAAAGAGGCTGTGCTTTCAGCTATCAAGCACTATAACATCAAAAACTCTGTAGATTACAGAGTAATTGAATCTGAGCCGACGAAATATTATGCCAAGTGCGTAATGTATGGGAATGGGTGTAATTGGAGAATAAGGGCAACTTTTATGAAGAAGAAACATCTATGGGAGATTAGAAAATATGAAGGGCCTCATACTTGCACATCGGGGAGGATTTCACAAGATCATTGCAAGTTAGATTGTAACATGATCTGTTCATGCATTTTGTCATTGGTCCAAGCAAATCTGGAGATTTCCGTTTCATTTTTGATCGCTGAGATGCGAATCCGGTATGGATACATCACCTCCTACAAGAAAACATGGCAAGCAAAGCAAAAGGCAATTGTTCGAGTATTTGGCGATTGGGAAAGATCGTACAATGAGCTACCTAAATGGTTAGGTGCAATGCAACATTTCGTGCCTGGTACAATTGTGGAATTGCAAACGGTACCTGCATATCACGGTGATCGACTGGTCCAGGGTAAGAGAATATTCCATCGACTATTTTGGATATTTAAGTCGTGCATTGAAGGGTATCCGTATTGTAAACCTATTGTGCAAATAGATGGTACTTTCTTATATGGAAAATACATAGGCACATTATTGTTAGCTATTGCACAAGATGGCAACCGAAACATACTGCCAATTGCCTTTGCCATTGTGGAGGGTGAGACAACAGAGGCTTGGTCATTCTTTCTCAGTAACTTGCGCAGACACGTGACAAAACAGCCTGGCATTTGCTTGATGTCTGATCGACATGAAGCCATCAAAGCTGCGATTAGACGCGATGGTGGATGGAATCCTCCACATGCATATTCAGTGTACTGCATTCGACACATTGCAGCGAACTTTATGAAAAAGTTTAACAATAAGGAATTGCGTCGACAAATTGTTAACATGGGTATGGAATCAAATCATAGTTATTTTATCTCTTATATTTCGTTTAGCATATAAAATAATATTGAAATTCACAAGTTTTTTGTTTTAAAATTTATTAGGATACGAGTTGAGGCGACCGAATTTTCATTTCATGTATGACAATCTTCGTGGAGAAAATGCAGAGGCGGCTAATTGGCTTGATAGGATCCCCAAGGAGAAGTGGGCGCAGTCATATGATCAAGGAAGGCGTTATGGCCATATGACAACCAACCTAGCTGAATCTATCAATTCGGTGTTGAAGGGAACGCGTCATCTTCCCATTACTGCTTTAGTGCAATCAACATATTATAGGTTGACTGCACTTTTTGTTAAGATGGGGAACAAGCCAATTGCCATGATGGAGGGAGGGCACACATATTGTGAAACAGTCACACAAGCTATGCAAGAAAATCGCAGGAAAGCTAACTCCCACATTGTTCGTAATTTTACGCGAACAAATCAATCTTTTCTGGTTGAAGAGTTAGTTGCCCCACAAGAGGGTGTTTCTGCAATGAAGTACAAAGTCAACCTCAGTGACATGTGGTGTGATTGTGGAAAGTTTCAAGCACAAAGGTTCCCTTGTTCACATGTAGTTGCTGCCTGTGCACATGTCCATGTAGATTGCATGCAATATGTGGACAAAGTCTATAGACTGGAAACTATATTGAATGTTTATAGACATGAGTTCGAAACTGTTGGAAATGAAGGTTACTGGCCTCAATATGATGGTCCAGAAGTGTGTCCCAATCAAGAAATGCGGAGAAATCCACATGGTCGGCCAAAATCAAGTCGTATTCGTAATGAAATGGACCTCAGAGAGAAAGGCCAACCAAAACGTTGTGGATTATGCAGAAACGAAGGTCATAACCGTCGAAATTGTCCGCATCGATTTGGCACATTGGGGGAGACTTCGCATCAACAATAAATGAATTACATGTTTTTCTCAACTTATTATGTACTTTGGATTATCTAATAAATGAATTACAAGTTTTTTTGTTTGTTTTTTGTTTTTATCTAATACAAATCAATTAACAAAATTTAAAAAAATTTGTTCATAAATTTTAAATAATAAAATATACCTTACGAAATTTCTTTATTTTTAAAATTATAAAAAAATTATTTTAATTTAATTTATAAATTTTAAAATTAAAAAACTAAACTTACAAATTTTTAAAATTAAAACAAAACTTACAAATATAATTTTTGATATACAAATTTAAGAAGAAATATTATTTTGTTTTTTTAATTTTTATAAGAAACAAAATTTTCCATATTTAAATTTAATAAGAAATTTAATTTAATTTATAATTTTTAAATTTAAAAAATAAAATTTACAAATTAAAAAAAAAATTAAAATTTGTTTATAAATTAAAAAAAAAAAGTTACATGAAGGGAAATCGCCACCCCCCATGGCGATTTTCCTTCATCCTTTTTACAAATTTGGTTAAAAATACCAAGGGAAATCGCCATGGGGGGTGGCGATTTCCCTTGGTATTTTTAGCAAATTTTGAAAAAAACACCAAGGGAAATCGCCACCCCCCATGGCGATTTCCCTTGGTATTTTTAGCCAAAATCAATATTTTGATGCTGGGAAATCGCCATGGGGGGTGGCGATTTCCCAGCTAATTTTAAAACCAGCGTATTTTGGGAAATAATCTAAAAGGATAGGTATTTTGGGATTTTTTTTTTTTTTAGCTATATTTATATAAAAAAACATGGAATGACCAGTGTTCCCACCAAACTTTTAGCAATGGAATTCTTCAACAAAAAGTTCATTGCAAATACTCAATCTCTGCCGCTAAAAGCCAAAAACTCCGTTGCTAAAAGTTGAAACCTTTTTCGAACAGAAATTCCGTTAGAAATAGACAAATTCTGTCAAAAAAAAGGTATTTATTTTCGACGGAATAATTCCGTCGCTAAAAAAATTTCTCTTGTAGTGTTATTTTTGATGACTTTGGTCTATTTGGATGTACGATGAGATTTAAAACAATGATGCTAGTGAGATTAGTTACTATAACAGTAAGATTGGATATTGTAGCAACGAGATTAAAATCAATAGTGAGATATGTGTTTGGATAATAAAATAGCGGTGACGGTGAGATGAAAATGAAAAATGATAATTAAAAACATTAATCTAAAAGGGTATTAATAAATTATTTTTATGTATATTTTTAATGATATTTAACATTTAAAATTTTAATACATATTATTTTGTATATTTTAAAAATATTTTAATTAATTAACTAATTATTATATAAATTTATTTATTATATTAAATGAATAAAAAAATTTTAAATAAAAAATTGAAAAGTAAATTAAAAAAATGAAAGAATTAACAAAAAATAAATTATTTTAAAAATTTTAAATAAAAATAAATTAATAAAATAAAAAAAATTGTTTAAAAGAATAACAAAAGATAAAAGTGGAAAAAGTTTCCACCAAAAGATCTAGTCGGAGGACTCGACCCTTGTCCTTCGGTCCCAACTGGAGAGACAATTGCTTAACTGCATTGTGCTGATATACTGGACCCATGGAATCCTAATGTTGTCATTGTCCACTGAAAACTTAAGGGTCCGTTGGCCTACACCAAACTTAATTAAGGTTCCATTGATCAACTCAACTCAGATTCTATTTGGATGAACGTTGAGATTGGTTCTGATAAAATTAAAAATAACAGTGAGGGTGAGGGTGAGGGTGAGGGTGAGGTGAATTATAATGAAAAAAAAAATTACTATTAAAGGCCTTAGATTAAAATATGTGTATATATATAATAAATAATTAAATATTATTAAAATTAATTTTATATTAAATAATAAAATTATATTTATATTAAATACTAATTACAAATTATTTAAAATATATTTACGTTAAAAAGTAAATTAAAAACTTTAAAAATAAATAATTTAAAAACTAAAATTTTAAGAAATATATAATTTAAAATTTTAAAATTAAATAAAATTTAAAAAGAAAAAAAAAATAATGAAGAGGTAAAAAGAGGTTTTCCCCCTCTGTTAGGAATCCAATTGATCACTAGACTTCCAATGACTTTTGCACCCCTACCAAGGGTGCAAAAGTCAGTGGGGGAAATCCCCCAAATATGTTTAGGATTAATAATAAAATAACATTTTAGCATCGTGAGAGGAATTCCCACCGTGCATCCAAATGAAACATCAGTCAGAGAATGATAGAGTTTGAGCAAGTCAAAGGATATAGCCGTATGAATTTGAATTGGTCATAAGGCCACACAATCAATTATTAAAAAAGCGTATCGGAGGTTAAATCAATGGGGATTCCGATTATCAGTTCAAGATTTTTTTAATCAGTCGATTTAGTTAAAAAAAAATTATAATTATTAAAAATAGTAAATACTTAATAAAAATATGTATTTGACTTAATGATGTAGTTTTTAATATAAAATTAAGATCTTAAAAGTTGAGATCTCATCATTTAAAAAACTAAAAATTTGAATAAAAATATAATAAAATAAATTTTAAATCGATTTTTACTAATTTTTTTATCTATTCAACCAGTTTTACCAATTTGCTAAAAGTCTGATTCTATAATACATACTGAATTGAACATACTTCAATTTCTGATTAAATCGGTTCGACTTGCCGATCCAATCCATTTTTTTATCATCTTGCATTATTGCATCCATTTACTATTATGATTTTTGAGTCCTTAGGGACTCAAGGAATTTTTTTCAAATAGCCTTGGGGCAATTTTGTCCTACTATGAAAAAAAACTAATAGATCTTTTGTTTTTGTTTTAGTTTTTCTTTTTAGATTTTTAGTTTTAAGTTTTTTTTTTTAATTTTATTTTTAAATGATGTACTTAAAGGGATTAGTCTGCACGACAACTCATGAGTTAATTTTAGATCTGTACCCGACCCGTTCAGAAAAACAAATTAAAAAAATTATTTTGTTATTTTTTTTTTTTTAGTTTTTCTTTTTAAATGATGTATTTAAAGGGGTTGGTCCACATGTTGACTCACGAGTCGATTTAAGATTCGTATCCGACCCGCACGAAAAAAAAATTGTTTTAAGTTTTTATTTTTTATTTTTTAAAATGATATATTTAAATGGGTTAGTCTGCACGTTGATTTGCGAGTCGGTTTAGGATTCGTATTCAACCTGTACGATAAAAAAATGAAAAAGTTATTAATTATTTTATTTTTTATTTTTAAATGATGTATTTAAATGGGTTGATCCACATGTTGACTCGCGGGTCAATTTAGGATCCGTACCCGACCCGCTCAGGAAAAAAAAATCTTTTATTATTTTTTTTATTTTATTATTTTTTTAAATGCTGTATTTAAAGCGGTTGGTTTGCACGTTGACTAGCGAGTCGGTTTAGGATTTGTACCCAAGCAGTCGCTCGAGAAAAAAAGTTGAAATAAGAAATTTATTTTATTAATTACTTTTATTTTAATTTTAAATAGTGTATTTAAAGGGTTGGCCTGTACGTTCAGTCGCGGATCGGTTTAGGATCCGTAATCAACCCGCTTGAAAAAAAATTAAAATATAATTTTTTTTTTATTTTACGCTATTTTATTTTATTTTTAAATGATGTATTTAAAGGGGTTGATCCGTACATTGACTCGCAGGTCGGTTTAGGATCTGTACCTGACCCGCACGAGAAAAAAAATAAAAAATTTATTATTTAGTTTTTATTTTTAAATAATGTATTTAAAATGGTTAGTATACACGTTGACTCGTAGGTCAATTTAGGATCCATACTCGACCGGCTCGGGAAAAAACAAAAAAAAAGTTATTTTATTAAATTTTTTAATTTTAAATTATGTATTTAAAGGGGTTGGTCCGCACGTTGACTCATGAGTTGGTTTAGGATCCATACCCGATCGGCTAGGTGGAAAAATTTTAAAAAATTATTTTATCAATTATTTTTATTTTAATTTTAAATAATGTATTTACAGTGTAAGTCTGCACGTCGTCATTGAGTCACAGGTCGGTTTAGGATCTGTACTTGATCCACTCGAGAAAAAAAGTAAACAAAAAAAAATGAACTTGCTGCTAACCTATGTGAGAAAATCGATCTTACAAGAGAATAAAATACAAACCACAATTTTATTTTCTTATTTATTATTTTTTACCTCTTATAAATAAAAATATACAGTATACAATAAAGTCTAAATATTTTTAAATATATATAAATAACATTTGAAAATGCATTTATATTACGTAATTTATAAATAAACAATTTTTATAAATTTAATTTTTATAATTAACAAAATATAATTATATTAAGATATTACAATTTAAAAAATATATAATTTAAAATTAATTTATTATTATTAATTAATTAAAAAATTGTAAACAAATTTAAAAGTACCTCGACGAAGCGGGGTCTTTTTTCTAGTGTAAGATATGTAACATCAGTTTAGCTAATTTTCCTATACATAAAGGCTAAAGCAATTAACCAAATAATCTAAAATTCTATTTGGATAGATGATGAAATTAGTTTCAGTAAGATTGAAAGTAGCTGTGGTGGTAAGATTATTTACTATAGTAGTGAGATTAAAATCAATGATGAGATATGTGTTTGAATAATAAATCAACAATGACGGTGAGATAAAAATAAAAAATGATCATTATGGGTATTAATCTAGGAGTGTATTGATAAATTATTTTAATGATATATATTAATGATATTTAACATTTAAAATTTTAACATATTATTTTATATATTTATTTAAATAAAAAAGTCAGGTAAGGAAAATAAGGCATATATTCGGGAGGCCCAAGCACGAGGATTTGAATTTTTATACCATAAACCTTGGCCAAAGAAACAAACAGACTCTTAATTGTGTGAGCAGCCACCCATTCCCACCAATGGCATCACATATATAGCCCAAATCTCGCAAGCCACATGTGACATGACATTGAAGAAACAAGTAATTAACTGATTCAGAAGTAATTAACATCTTTCTCTTGATACTTGCCAACAGAAATGTTCCATTTTGGGAGGAACAAGATTTGAGCAGACAGAACTCAAAAAAGAATCAGCGGATGGCATATAAAACCTTAAAAAGACTTGCAGAAAGATTTCAGAGTAGTTAGCACGAGGGAGGGTCTGGTTTCCAAATGCTAATGTTTCCACATCTCCTTTGAGAGAGTAACTGAGTTGATGTTGATGAGAATGAAGAATTTATTCCAATCCATTCCCAATTAAAAACAGTCCTGCGAAGAGTGCAAAAATCCTAGGAATTAAACTTTCAGTTTTAATATAGAGATAACTTATGGATATGTATATATATAATGAAAATATTAGCTAGGTATAGAAGAGATAACTTACTAATGGAGCATGTGAACAGAAATTAAGGTGTCAAAATTGAAATTCCATGCTAATAATTCTCAATCGATAAGATTTTTTATTAACAAAAAGTTTCCAATCCACTCAAACAAACACATGAAAGAACAGGGTCACATTGAACCTAGTTTCAGTATCCCAAAAGAATATAGCAAGAAAGAAAGAAATCTAATAACAAATAATGTCTCCTAGTTTCTCTATGTCCGTATCACTCCAACACAATAGAAAGGAAAATAATTAAATACTACTAGTTGCTCTTCTTGGTCTTGTAGCGGTAAAGAAGTCTCTTCTTCTTGCTTGAATTATTATCAATAGTGAGAACCAGCTTCCCTGCTTCATTGTTCCTGAAGGTGTTGCGGATGGGGCCTTCCTGATGAGACTGTGACACTGACCCTATCTTCTTGCTCTTCTGGACGATGATGGTGTAAGACCCCTCCTCTGATGGTACGAATTCAGCCTTGTAATTTACTTCCCAACAACTCAAAACAATCATCTCCCAGATTGATGTTGTTCCAACCTGTCATTCATTTAACTAAAAAATGATTCTTAAGTCTCAACTAAAAAATGGAATTGAAAGACCCTTGGCTTGAAGTAATACCTCATCAGCAGGTATCTCAATGGTCACGGTTGATCCAGCCTTAACAATAGTTTCTGAAACAACTGCATCTTGGCCACAGAACTCAAAATCATTTTGCCTCTTGAACCCACCGTACTGTACTGGGACCTCCGAGGCAGGAATGTACCTTCAACAATCAAGGTAAAACAACACATGATCAATTTATTATAAGGGAACTCTTTGGATCATATATATATATATATGGATGGATGGATGAGAGATCGATATTATGAAATAATAATGCTTACTTGAGAAGGGTTTCAGTGACCTTGGCCGGGCGAGCCACCACAAACTTGCTCTTAGACCTTTGTGTTAGGAAAGGAGATAGCAGGGCATTGAGGGCATAGTACCAGAATGGAACATTTATAAATATCTGTAACAAGAGTTATTACCAGAAAATTAAGACCACATCAAGCACAAGTTAAACTCGCCGTAAAAAGAATTCTACTTGTAAATTTGATCAATTCAAAGGACTTACATTCCTTGCAACAAATTCAGGATAATTGTCTTGTAAGGCTCCGACAAGGTGCTTCATGGCAATCCTTAGTTCTTTCCTTGAGGGCCCAGGAGAATTCTTCAAATCATTGATTTGAAGCAAAGAAGTGACACCACCAGGCCTCAGATCAAGCTTCTGAATACCCTTCTCCATCAACTGAAACCTCCATCTCAAGAACTGTCCACGCTTGTCTTCCGTCCCGAATGTCTTCTTATAAAGCTCCTCATTTTCAAACACTCCATACATGTTGTAACAGATGGGATGGCCTTCCTTATCAATCCCATTAATGTAAGCGGCAGACTCTAGATCACCACCAAAGTCCTCCTCCAAGATTGAATCAATCATGCCATCCTTCCTCCATTGCAAGGTATTTTTAAGCATCTCCAAGGCGTCATTGACTTTGAACTCTCTAGCTCTCAAGAACTTCAACAAGACTACATCAGTAGCCTCTCCACCTTCGCTAGGCAAAAGAGGGACTCCCCAAATGGAGAAATCCTCCTTGTTGACTACTCCTTCTATGCCTTTTTCTTCAGATTTCTTCTCTTCGCATTCTTGACCTTCTTCTTCTTGTCCTTTTGCCTCCTCTTCTTTCTCTTTCTCTTTCTCATCACCTACTGCTTTTTCTTTCTCTTCATTCCTCCTATCAATTGCCTTCTCATCCTTTTCAGGATCTTGTTCCTTTAACAAGCAATTTCCAAGGATGGCTTCTTGGAGCTTGGATTTCAGTTCACTCAAGGCTTTCTTCTCAAACTCTTTGAGATCGGATAGGAAATTGCTCTCTTCCCTGTAGGAAGAGCTCTTCTCAATTGTGTTGGGCTTGGAATCATCTACTGTGTTTGCTTCGCTGTGAACAACTTTCCCATTCTCTTGTGCAACCTTGTTGGGCTGTTCTAGAGGGACAAAAACCTCAACCCCCTCCTGGGTTTCCTCAACTTTAACCTCAACAGCCATGGTGGATAATATGGTATAGCCTAGGAAATACCAAGCTGAAACAAAATCCAAAGAACGTGAAGAAAAGAGAAAGCAAAACCCAACCTTTTTTTTTTAATTTGATTTTAGCCGGATTTTGCTTCAATGGATGGTTGTTTGGAAAGTTGCTGTATTATTAGTATTTGCTTTGGAAGATAGAAAAAGGGACCCACCAGCAACGGTTATGTATAATTTTTTTTGAAACATTCAAAAAATGTAGGGACCACCAACGGTAACTTACTTATCTGGAACCACCGCAGCAAGCAGAGGAGCCGTTGGGATTCTTTTGTCTTTCCCCAAGGATTTTGCTAGCCTGGAGCCCAGCATTATTTTGGACAACCCTTTTAAAAGAAACTAGAATTAAGCCCATGCGCCTCGCTGGTTTTTTTTTTTTTAAATTAATAAATAATAATAATTTATTAAATTTATTAAATAATAATTTTTTATTTTTTAATTGTAATAATATTAATATTAATATATTTTATTTTATTAATTATAAAAATTAAATTTATGATAATTGTTTATTTATAAGTTAAGTAATATAAATATATTTTCAAATGTTATATTGTATATATTTTTTAAAAATATTTAAACTTTATTGTATAGTGTATATTTTTATTTATAGCAGGTAAAAAATAATTAATAATAAATAATAAAATAAAATTATGATTTGTATTTTATTCTCACATTAGGTCAACTTAAAACTAAAAATAAAAAAAGTAAAAGTAAAAAAAAAGATCGTCGTCGAGCAAATGAACTTAACACTTGTGTAACACTGATTAGCAACAACAACCAAGCAAATGAGCTTAACATGTGTGTCATACTGATTAGCAGCAACAATCAAGCAAATGAGTTTAACACGTGTGTCACACTAATTAGCAGCAAGTTTATTTATTTATTTATTTATTTTAACTTACAAATCTTAAACCGATCCACGAGTCAACGTATGGACCAACCTTTTAAATATATCATTTGAAACAAAAATAATTAATAAAATAATTTTTTTAACTTTTTTTTTCCTAACGAGTTGATTACGAATTTAAAATCGATCTGCGAATCAACGTGTGAACTAAACCCCTTTAAATACATCATTTAAAAATAAAAAACTTAAAAGTAAAAAAAGTAAAAATAATTAATAAAATAATTTTTTTTTAAAAAATCTCGAGCAGATAGTGTACGAATCTTAAATTGATTCGCGAGTCAACGTGTGGACCAACCCCTTTAAATACATCATTTAAAAATAAAATAAAAAACTTAAAAAAATTAATAAAAAAATATTTTTTTTCTGAGCTGATCAGTTATGAATCCTAAATCGATCAACGAATCAACGTGCGGACAAACCCTTTTAAATAATCATTTAAAAATAAAATAAAAACTTAAAACATAAAACATAAAAACTAAAAACTAAGCTTGCATTGCATTGCTAAATGTGTTGGCGTCCATTGCATTGCATTGCATTGGATTCCTCCACCAAGCTTTTCCTAGTACTGTAGAGGGGCTTCCAAAAATAATTCCATATAATTAAGTGGCTTTGGCTTGTAGAGGGCTTTTCCACCTCACTTCTTCATGCAATCATTGGTGGTTTGGCATTCGGCTGGCCCCTTCTTTTAGTTGACCAACCAACCACTTGCATTGCCAATGCCATGTGCTAGATACGACGATTTGATGTTCAATTGTTTGCTAAAAATAAACTTTTTGAGAACAACACTTTATTATGTTGCCCACTGCTGCTAGGATACAGCCTGCTTCAACAAGATACCTTATTAATTCTGAATCTAAACTTGAAGCCTTTTTAGCTGGACATAATATTGAGACACTACTTGTCTTCTGGAGACAATGTAATGTAATGCCCTGTGAATTTCAATAAATAAACCTTACCTTCTCTGAAACAATGTGTGATGGACATGGACATGGACATGGATGTATCAAACATTGATTTACTTTGCAAGGCAAACAGAACAAACATTGGGGATCCTACATGGCATGCATGCATCATCTCATTCATGCTGCCTCTCCTCAGTTGCAACTCAACTTAATGACTGAGGAGCATTTAAAATGTAGTACATGAAACAGAGGAGACTACCAAAGAATCTACTGTTGTAGTCAGAGAAATTCCTGAATTCTATTGATACAAAAATTCAACACAGTATTATGACCGCCTGTTCACTACCGTTGCAACATCACAAGCCTTAAGCTCTTTGGTAGCAACCCAAAGCACCATTTTAATTGTACCCACCTCTTTAGGAAACAAGACTCCTTATGCATGCGTAATCCATAGTCACACTATACAAAATTTTAGTTTGCAACTGCATGAGCACCATGGCCTATTGCTTCTTTTCAGCTTCATCAATGTCCTTGTATACACCCGTCACCCTGCCAAAGAAAACCACCATGAATAATAACACTACAGTAACACACAATTAGAGGTCCACAATGATACAAGCAGAGCTATTTATATATATATATATATATATATATATATACCCAATTTAAATGTTATTTTCAGCAATCAGGAAATATGGTATGTTTGATCAAATATGTTAATTGTACCTGAAAGGAAAACAATTTAGCCAGGGAGGGGAGAAGTGCATATATGATGATTCAGTGATGCACTTTAGTAACAGCGGTTAAAGGCCTCCACTCTCATTTTCACTGATTACGCATATTGTGACATAAAGTTCTTCCACCCAAACACTAATATTTTCTCAAATTCACAAATATGTTGAGAGATGCCAGTGTTAACCCTTGGTAATGTTCTGAGTGTTCAACCTACTGCTAACCCTTTTCTGTTTCTAATCAAGTTAGGTTTATTTTTCACAAACACAAAAGCCTTAAGACTAGAACTATTATAAGACAAGAACGAAGTAATGTCATGTACCTATCATAAGACAAGAACGCATCACCTATAGTTCCTACAACCTTGTTTCGTACCTTCCGCACACAAACCTGCAAAAGCATATTTGTTTATTGAATAGAAACTAGAAGATTGCTTACAAAGACACAACCTTGTGACAATACTCACTTGTACTAGATCAACAGGCCCAGCCTCGGGATCCCAATTCCGATGAATTACAATTCCATTGTCACATTTGTTTATAAAGTGTGCACTTCCACTGATGTCATAGAGATTAGGAGGAGCCCCAGTCCAATGGTGCAACTGATAGGCAAACATTACATTAGTACAAGGAGATACATTAAACTAGAAAAAGGAGATACCAAGCAACAAAAGATTTGACTCACTGAGACCAACCTGTCTTGGATGTGCAACAAACCAGACATGACAAGAGTGATGCTAGCAAATCGTTTGATCTTCGTAAGCATCTGGCTTACGTACTCTGTTTCTGTCCTGTTATGGAGAAATGATGTTAATAAATGGGGCATTTAGGCAGCCAGCAAATGAGCACTCAGAAAGGGCAAAAATAGAAGAACAGTTTTGAAACTACTATGAAGCTTAGCTTCTCTTCTTATGAGTCCCACTAGGACAGAAAATCATCTTCAGAAATAAAACAATATGAAAGTGGCCAAACAAAAGGAGCAAGGGAGAATCTAATTTGAATAAGTAATTTTAGAAGATAGACACAATAAAAGCATCCATTAGTGCTTATAAACCAATGTATTTATAGATCAATAAAAAGATTAATCCCAACATAACTTGTTAAACTTAAGATTGCTTTCAACAGTCCAGCCTACAAAATAGTGGTGGTTCCCATGACAATCTGAATTTGTTTCTATTTTCCAATATCAGTCTTTCAATTGCAAATTAGCATAGAGATTACTAATCTAATATCCTACCTGTTAGATGTACTTTCAAAGGTCTTCAACAGTCTTACTAAATTTCTCACCCTCAATTCTGTCTGTATTACCTATGTTAAGTATAATCTGCAACTAACATGGCATCGATTATTGAGAAACATAAAAATAAAAAAAAAAAGTTGCCAAAGGAAAAGAGAGATGAACCTGACTCTAACACAAATCATAATATCAGAAAGAAAAGCAAGATCTTAATTTGTTTGGTTTAACAAAACATAGCCCCTTTATGCTTTTATTTTCTTGGAAAATAGAAATGGTAGTAAAACAAGCCTAATTTTTAAAACAAGAAAAAGCGGGTTTCACTGTTTTCAAGTAAAATGGGAAGAAAACAATGAAAATGAAGAAAACTGGAACATGAATTCCATTTACATACCATACATGCTGCCAGAGTCTGAAGCCATTCAAAAGTTGTTTTGAAAATGTTTGTTTAAGAAAACATAGCCCCTTTCAGCTTTCATTTTCTTTGAAAATAGAAATGGTAGTGAAAAAAGTCTAATTTTTAAAACAAGAAAAAAGCTGTTTTCAGTGTTTTCAAGTAAAATGGGAAGAAAACAATGGAAATGATGAAAACTGGAACATGAATTCCATTTACAGACCATACAAGCAGCCAGAGTCTGAAGCCTATCAAAAGCTGATTCTGAAACATTTGTGACTTTGCTTTAGAAGTTGGAAATTTGCAGCAAACTATGTTGTTACTTTTAACAAATGATGTGTCTCCATGTAATTGTCAAGATACATTATGAAGGCTAAAAGCATTAGTAAAATTAGAATGTAACTCATACATACATATAAACTCTTGGAAAATTAAAAACAAGATTAGGTAAAATATAATTAACTATAACTGGATAGAATGGAATTTGTTGCAATAAAATTTTGATATGTAAATATTCATTACATTAATCAATTGTTTCATGGTTTTTCCTAGATGTGAAAACACTAATATTAAACACATTTCATCGTCTTCATTTTTAGAAAGCAATTTTCAATTTGATTTTCCTAACACGTTGCCAAGAAATTAAAAAATATAAAATGAAATCATTTTATAGAGAATGAAAGTGGATATATATATATATATATATATATATATTAGAAGTGTTCATGGGCCGGGCCTAAATATGGTATCAACACTTTTTATTTATCTAAGTCCGGCCCAGCACAAAATATGAGTCTCAAATTTTGCCCAAGTCCGTCCATATTTGAAAATAGATAGTTCAAGTCTGTTTAGACCCGACCATATTATTATTTTTTTATGAAAAAAATTAAACAAATATGTTATTTTTTTATTTAATTTTTAGTAATTTTATCTTTTTTTTTTCTTTTATTAAGTTCTAAAACATGGATACTTAACATATTTTTAAATATTTACACTATAATATTATATATATTTATTTTTTATATGATATAAATTACATAATATATATAAATATAAATATAATATATTATATAAATAAAAAATGGGTGGGTCGGGCAGGGCTCAGGCCTTGATAGTTGAAGTCAAAGCCTAATTCATTTTTTAAACGGACCTCATTTTTTTGCACAAACCCATATTTCGAGCCTAATATTTTTGTCGAAACCCTCTCAAATATTGGACGGACCTTAGGGTTTGGACATATAACCCGGCCCTTAAACAGGTCTAATATATATATATGGATAATGTTTTAAAATCCAAACACGCTCCTTATCTCAAAATGTAAGTCCAGTTTTGACATTTCAATTGTTTTATCTTTAACTTTATAATTTTAAATTTACTAATTACAGTTTCAATAAAATAATAATAATAATTGTTTTCAACTAAAGAGGTTCTAATTTTTTTTTTCTTAATTAATAAAATACGTAATAAAGTTCAAATCAAAGGTACATTTAATAATTTTGGATACGATATGAAAATATAATACGAACACGACACTTTTAATGAACATGAAAACAATGTAATAAACATGAGACCACACTTTTAGACATGATTAACACATTAACACAACACAATACATTTAATACACGTATCGTATTTCGACATATTTTATAGGATGAATAACCAAGAATCATCAGGTGTTGTATTCTCAGTTTTTGTCAATAATCTGCCACCAAAAGTTCATTGGAGATAGAGGTGGCAAAATGAACCCGAACCCGAAAACCCGCCCAGGAAAACCCGAACCCGAACCCGCCCAAACCCGATTTGACCAAAAAGTCAAAAACCCGAACCCGAAAAAGCCCGAACCCGAATGGGCCCGAACCCGAATGGACCCGAACCCGAATGGGCCCGAACCCGAATGGACCCGAACCCGAATGGACCCGAACCCGAATGGGCCCGAACCCGAATGAGCCCGAACCCGAATGAGCCCGAACCCGAATGGACCCGAACCCGAGACCGGCCCGAACCCGAACCCGAATTTAATACTAAAAATAAAAATAAACAAATTGCAATTATTTTTTTTTACAAAGCAATAACTTTAATTATTAATTTTATTCTAATTTTTTTTAATAATTTAATTAAAATTTAAAATTTAATATATTATATATATATATATGATGAAATAATAATTTTATCAAAAAGTAAATTATATTTTGTACTTATAAGTTATAACTTTAACGTCTCATATCATGATGAATTTACAATCTAAATATTTTAAATTCTTGAAAATTTTAAAGATGTGAAAAAAAATTTGACAATAATTCAATTAATCTATAAGGGTAAAAAAATTGACAATAATTCAATTATTTTGGCCTTTTGGGTTATACTTAGACCTGCTCACGGGCCGGGCCTGGGCAGGATATTTTGTGTTTCGGGCCGGCCCGGCCCGACCCGGAACAGTAATTTTTATTATAATATTATTTTATTTAATTTTAATTATAAAAAAATAAAAAAAATAAAAAAATAAAAAAATTATTTTTTTTCCAATGAACAGTGTTTCGGGCCTAAACGGGCGGGCCGGGCCGACCCAAGGCCAGGCCTGTTCAGAGAAAATAAAAAAAAACTGGGCCGCGGCCCGGCCCGGCCCATAAGCAGCTCTAGTTTACTTATGCGGTTAGGTTAGGGTGGGTTTAATTAGATTATGGCTTTCATGTGATTTTATTTTAGCGGGTGGATTTAATGGGGTTTTGGGTTTTATGGCCTTTTGGTTTTGGGTATATTTATTATATATTAATAAATAATCATATTAATTATATATTTATTACGTATAATTTAAATATAAATTATATTTTTTAGTACTACTTTATAATTTATACTTTATACTGATGAAAAAAATATAAGTACTCGATATATATATATATATATATATATATATA
Source organism: Fremontodendron californicum (assembly GCA_030761205.1). Lineage (NCBI taxonomy): Eukaryota > Viridiplantae > Streptophyta > Magnoliopsida > Malvales > Malvaceae > Fremontodendron > Fremontodendron californicum. The sequence continues at coordinate 24,369,963 of JAULJL010000018.1, read as the reverse complement.
TCTTGACTATAAGCATAAATGTTTTGCATTTTATAAGTATATAAACAAATAGATGAAGGCCAGGATTTATTTTTAAAAGTTTTTTATTTTATAGTGAATATAAATTATAATGTATTTATATTTTGAAATTCGAGCTCATCAAATCAATTATTTTAAATATCAATATATTAATTTATAATATATCATATTTTTTATAATAAATTATTTCAAAATTTGATTTATATAACAAATTAATTTCTTATTCTTTTGGTGCTAACAAATATTAATTTTAAAAAATAAATATAATTAAAAATATCATATAATAGCAAAAGTATAAAAATAAAAATAATAATAATAATAAATTAATAATTTTTTTTTAGATATAAATATTTAAATTACGTAAAAATGATTACATCTAATATAAAATAAAATAATGTAAAACATACCCGTACCCAGATCGAACCCGAACCCAGACCGAACCCGAACCCGAACCCGAATGGGCCCGAACCCGAATGAGCCCGAACCCGAATGAGCCCGAACCCGAATGGGCCCGAACCCGAATGGGCCCGAACCCGAATGAGCCCGAACCCGAATGAGCCCGAACCCGAATGGACCCGAACCCGAATGAGCCCGAACCCGGATGGACCCGAACCCGAATGAGTCCGAACCCGAATGAGCCCGAACCCGAATAAACCCGAACCCGAATGAACCCAACCCGAACCCGCCCGAACCCGCCCAATTGCCACCTCTAATTGGAGATGGGTGAAAAGAATATTTGAGTATTATGGCAGAGTTGTTGATGTCTTTATACCAAATAAGAGGAGTATGAAAGGTAGAAAGTATGGATTTGTTCGTTATGCTTTTAGATCTGAAGCAGAACATGCGGTTCGAAGATTGAATGGATCGTGGATTATGGATTACAGGATAGGGGTCAACTTAGCTAGATTCAGAGTTAGATCTTTTTGCTGGAGACAAATAAATGCTTCAAAGAACCAAAAGAATGGTACACTCTCAAATTTTTTTGAAAAAGGGACACAAGTTATTCAGAGTGATACTGTTGTGGGAGAAAGCTCAAGGTCTATTGTTAGAGATGAAGTTGATGAACAGGAACCTTGCCAGCATCAGTACCACGTGAGATCCTATAAGCAAGCGTCAATTCTTATTAAGGATAAGGAGAAGGAGGCCAGTCAACAGCAACGAAAGACATGTAAAGGGATTATCGATGAAGAGGTTCTTCACCAACTTGAAATATGTATGATTGGTAGTGCTAAAGGGTTTTTTGATGTTGAATGGCTTCAAGCTAATTTTAAGTCTCAAGGTGTTTTTTATGTTTATGCCAAACAGCTTTCCGGAAAACATTTCCTTCTGCAATTTGAAAACAAGGAGACTTTTGAGAGTATGAAAGGTGATGGTTGGAGCTGGTTATACCAATGGTTCTCTCATGTCTTCCCCTGGTCCGAGGATTTCTCCGGAGGAGGAATTAGAAACGTTTGGTTGCAGTGCTTCGCGGTGCCTGTGCACGCCTGGAACTTTGACACCTTTAACAATATTGCTGCAATCTGAGGAGAAATGTTTTACTTGGATGGAAACCTCTTAAATATCAAGGACTTGAGTAAAGGGATGGTTTATATGAGAACTGATCAACTCGAAAAGATTGATGAAATTATAGAAGTTGTATGTGGCAGTAAGATCTATCAAGTGAGAGTGGTTGAAGCCATGTCGGAAGTCAATCATGGGGCCTTTAACGATAATATCATGTCAAGATCAATCGACAACGCAGTGAATTTGCATTCCCAGTCGGATTCAATAGCTGACGAACAAAGTGAAGGTCATGACAATGGAGTCTCTGTGGAAGATGAACAGGTGCAAATGGGGTGTAATATTACAGCTGGCAATATTGAAAAAGGAGATAAAGTGTCTAATGATGACAACTGTTTTGAAAAAGGAGAAAGGAATTATTGTATTAGTGGTATGGACAAGATGGACCATACAATGGATAAATCCGGCTTCTCTTCGAATAATGAGGAGGAAATTGAAAAGGTGGAGGAGATGAAGGAACATTGCATGGCCCTCGATTGTGATGCCTGTGTGCATGGCCCTCGATTGTGATGCCTGTGTGCATGAGCTCGTTGGGCAGTGCAAAGGTGATGGTTGGAGCTGATTATACCAATGGTTCTCTCATGTCTTCCCCTGGTCCGAGGATTTCTCCGGAGTAGGAATTAGAAACGTTTGGTTGCAGTGCTTCGCGGTGCCTGTGCACGCCTGGAACTTTGACACTGTAGAAGGAGAAAATTTGTAACCAATTACAAATAGTCACATGCCAATTGGAATTTCTTTAATTAAGAAGTTTTCAATTAAAATTATACATTATCATGTGAAATTGATAATATCATATTATAATTAATTATTTTATAATTAATTAAATATGTACACATGGTTTGACCAATCAAATTGCAAGGATTCATGGGTTATCCAATCAAATTACACCCATGTGTCATAATTATTTTACCTCTAATTAAATTAAATTAATTAAGAGATAAATAAATATTTTATCTCTAATTTAATTAATTAATTAAGTGATAAAAATAAATATTTTATCTCTAATTAAATTAAATTAATTAAGAGATAAATAAGAAGATATTATCTCTAATTAAAATAATTAAGAGATAAATAAGGAGGATGAGTTCTTTTAAAACTCTCTTTCACCTGGCTAGCTACCACTATAAATAGAGACCTCCCCTTAACACAAATTCACAATTCAGAAAGCCTGAAGAGAAGAAAATTTTGAAGAGCCAAATCCTCTCAAAATTCTTAAGAAGAAATTAGAGAAATTCTAAGAACGCGGTGCTTGTTCTTGAGAATTCTCTAAGAAGCTGCTCTCCGATCTTGTTCATCGAAGGAAAGGAGATAATTCCTGTTTTTTCAAGACCAAGTCTAGAAGACCCTTGAAGCAGATCTTACCGATTCAAGATCAAGTCGTGAAGATCCTTGGATCAAAGTTTTACTGAAGAAAATAATCAAAGGATTTCTTTCTTTAAGAATATTCAGAGATTGTAACCTCAAAGTTTGATTAATAAAATTCTTATTTGACTGCAAATTTTCCTTGTCATATTTTTGACGCAAAATTTGTGTGTACAAATTTTGGCACACCCGGTGGGACAATCTCTGCCTTTCATCTCTTTTCTTCAAAACTCAAGTTATCAAGTTGCAATGGCTCCCAAGAAAAACCTTGCTAACAAATCAACTCTCAAGCCTGCTCGAGCTAATCCTGCAGTCTACCCCACTTCATCATCAAGCGTTGATATCCCCGCTCATCCTTATGGCACTAGGAGGAAGACCAAAGCTCTTGCTGAATTGTATGAGCAAACTTTTCCGGTGCTCAATCAAAACCCTCTCTATGACACTTCTTCTCCAATTCAAGACTTAGAAGAAGTTTCCGCTGGACAAGTCGATTCTCCTCGAGGATCAAGTGCAAGTCGCCAGTTAACATACAAAGAACAAGATAGCTACTCAAGCAACAAACCTATTTCATCATCTGCTCCAAAATCAAGTTCTGGAGTAATGGCTGTCATGACAACTGGCACCACATCATTGGAAGAACAAGTTGCACTTCTGGCAAAATCTGTTGAAATTCTTTCAGCAAGTATCAAAGAGAAGGATAACCAGATCGCTTCCATGATGGACAAGATCGCCGGTCTCACTGGAAAAAGGAACGAAGCTTCAAACCAGAATTGGCAATCAATCTTTCAAGATGACAGTGAGAACTCTGGCAAGGAAGTTGCTAAGGATTCTGAAGAAAAGATCAATGAACTCGTCACTACTAGTCAGCTCAAGGATCTTATCAAGGAGGCTATCAAAGATCAAGTTGAAAGCATCACTCAACCTTCATATACATATGCAAAACCATATTCTCAAAGGATCGATCGTCTGAGGATGCCTGGGAACTATCAACCCCCAAAGTTTCAGCAGTTCGATGGAAAAGGAAATCCACGCCAACATGTTGCACATTTCGTGGAAACTTGCAATAATGCTGGTACCTATGGGGATCTCATGGTGAAGCAGTTCGTTCGCTCCCTAAAAAGCAACGCCTTTGATTGGTATACTGATCTTGAGCCTGGGACGATTGACAGCTGGGAACAACTTGAGCGTGAATTCCTTAATCGATTCTACAGCACTCGTCGCTTAGTCAGCATGATCGAACTCACAAGCTCACGTCAATGGAAGGATGAGCCAGTCATTGATTACATTCACAGATGGAGAAATCTGAGCCTTAACTGCAAAGAAAGACTGTCTGAGTCTTCTGCCCTTGACATGTGCATCCAAGGCATGAATTGGGGCTTGCGTTACATTCTTCAAGGCATCAAGCCTAAGACCTTTGAAGAATTAGCCACTCGTGCTCATGATATGGAGTTGAGTATGACAGCTGCTGGAAATCAAGAACCTCCGGTGCAAGAGCCAAAGAAAGCCAAAGAAAAACAAGATACCCGCAAAGGGGGCAAAACCTTTACCAACAAGGGAGAAAGCAAACAGTCCATGGCCGTGACTACCAAGCCTTTTAAGATATCTCCCAAGTCAAAACAGTCTCAAGAGACGAAATCTTCTCCTTTCCAAGACAAAGGTAAAGGCAAGATCACTTTGAAGGAGAGGCAAGAAAAGAAGTATCCTTTTCCTGATTCTGATGTTTCAAGCATTCTTGAAGAACTTTTAAAGACTAAGCTGATTCAGTTGCCAGAAATGAAGCGACCTGAAGAAGCTGATAAAGTAGAAGACCCCAATTATTGCAGGTACCATCGCTTGATTAGCCATCCTCTGGAGAAGTGCTTTATTTTGAAGGATAAAATCATGCGACTCTATGAAGAAGGAAAAATCGAGTTTGAAGAAGAAACGATGTCGTCAAATTTGGCATCAGTCAATATGGTTTCTCAATCCAATTTGCTGGATAGAACCATAAAATTTGGCTCTTTTGATCCTATCATACTGGCTCCAAGTACAAGTACGATGGAGGATCTTCAGGAAAGTGGGGGCAACTATTTGCTTCAAAGACAAAATCAAGATTACGATGGTTGGACTCTAGTCACACGCCGAAGAAGCAAAAGGAAGAATCTTTCAAAAGTTGTGAAAGTTCCTACAAGAGCTAAGATGATCAAACGACCATCTGAATTTCCAAAGCCCAATGTGCCTCAAGAAGCAAAAATGCCATCTCGGGGTAAAAATTTAGTAGGGAGAAAGTCAAGGAGGCAAATCACTTTAAACGAATTCATGCCAATTCAGCTTAGAAATGAAGATTTGGTTTTCATGACTTGTTACCATAACGGTGGCAATGAAGATAATGAAAACAACATTGACTCAGTAGCATTTGAAGTTGATGATCATACTTGTGCTACGAAAATTAACTTTTCTGATGAAGATCTGTTGCTAGGGTCAACCCCTCATAATCGGCCGTTGTTCGTCGTAGGATATACTCGAGAACAGAAGATCAATAGAATCTTGATCGATGATGGTTCTGCTGTCAACATACTCCCGTTGATGACAATGAAAGAATTGGGAGTTCCTTTGGATGAGTTGATGCAAAGCCGCTTGATGATCCAAGGATTCAACCAAGGGGGACAAAGAGCTCTTGAAAAACTTAGACTTCAACTTTTCATTGGAGATATGGAGTCAAGTCCACTTTTCCATGTAATCGATGCCAAAACGACGTACAACATGTTGTTAGGACGACCGTGGATACATCAAAATGGTGTAGTCTCCTCAACTCTGCATCAATGTCTCAAGTATTGCAGAAACGGTCAAGTCAAGACGATCCTTGCAGACGCTAAGCCATTTACTATAGCAGAAGCACATTTCGCAGATGCAAAGTTTTATCTAAAAGATACATTTATCGAAGAAGTAATGCCCAACCCGATGCAAGAATTAAAGCAAAAGGGAAAGAATTTGGCTTCTTCCACAGTTGGAGAAGATGAAATTGCTCAAGGTTTAAAGGATCTGACTCTTCCTCTCACTAACTTGGAAGAATCAAGAGGCCTTATACCTCCACTGCAAGGATTTGTTAGACCAGTAGAAGAACCTCTTTGTGAACATCAAGATCTTCCTACTCATCGAGCTAAAGATTTTGATCCTAACGCTTATAGGTTGCTTGTCAAAGCTGGGTATAAACAAGAGGATGTTGCAAAATTGGCTCACGAGACAAAAGAGCCTAGCAAAGAAAAACCGCAAAGTTCATTCAAGATCCGACAGGTCTGGAAAAAGAAGATTGATCACATTGGAACTTCTAGAGAGGGGCTTGGATATTCTCCATTAAAATTGAAGATTCATAAACAAACTTCGAGATACATAAATGTGGAGGAAGTTCCCGAGGAGCCAGAAGATGCAGTGAAGTCACCAGGACTTTCAGTATTTGATCGCTTGGGAGCACGCTCAACACGATGTTCAGTGTTTGATCGTTTGAGCATTCAATCATCACGAAGGTCAGTTTTTGAACGAATGGGAGAAAAATGCAGTGAAATTTCTGTAAATAAACCAATTTCCATTCAGTTAAGGCTTGGAAGTCTGGACTCCGAAGAAGTTAACTGTGGCCGAAAAAGAAAATTTTCCATTTTAAAGGAATCAAGAGATTTTCACAGCAAAATTCCTTCTCGAATGAAAATGCAAAGCGAATGGAAGGTAACTACTGGTGAAGTTTTAAAGGCTAGAAAGCACACAGTGGTTATAACCAAATTAGTCTCATCCTCAGAGGAAGAAGAACTTGAAGAAACAGAAATCTTTACTTCTAACCATGTATCTGTAAAAGAAACTGGTGAAAAATCTCAAGAGGAAGAAGCCCAAGAAGCCCCTTCATCTTTTGAAGAAGGAAATCAAGCTACTATTGATGAGCTAAAAGAGGTTAACATCAGTACTAGTGAAGATCCACGACCGATCTTTATTAATGCTTGCTTACCACCAGAAGAAGAAAAAGCCTATCTTGATCTTTTGATAGAGTATCGAGATATCTTTGCTTGAACTTACAAAGAAATGCCGGGACTTGATCCAAAAGTAGCTATGCATCATCTGGCTGTCAAGAAAAGTGTCCGACCTATCAAACAAGCTCAACGACGTTTCCATCCTGACTTGATCCCCCAAATTGAAGCTGAGGTCAATAAGCTAATCAAAGCTCGCTTTATTAGAGAAGTCAAGTATCCCACTTAGATCTCAAATATTGTTCCAGTCCAAAAGAAAAATGGTCAACTTCGAGTTTGTGTAGATTTTCGAGATTTGAACAATTCTTGTCCAAAAGACGACTTTCCTCTCCCTATAACAGAAATAATGGTTGATGCTACAACTGGCCATGAAGCTTTGTCATTTATGGATGGATCGTCTGGCTATAATCAAATTCGCATGGCTCCAAGAGATGAAGAACTTACTGTATTTCGAACTCCAAAAGGAATATACTATTACAAAGTTATGCCGTTTGGATTAAAGAATGCAGGTGCTACTTATCAAAGAGCAATGCAAAAGATCTTTGATGATATGCTTCACAAGAATGTCGAATGTTATGTTGATGACTTGGTAGTGAAGTCAAAGAAAAAATCTGATCATCTTGCTGATCTTCGCCAAGTGTTTGAAGATTGCGTAGATACCAATTGAAGATGAATCCGCTCAAGTGTGCGTTCGGAGTATCCTCGGGCAAGTTTTTGGGGTTCATCGTACAACATCGTGGGATTGAGATCGATCAATCAAAAATAGATGCAATCATGAAAATGCCTGAACCGCGCAATCTGCATGAACTTAAAAGTCTGCAAGGAAGATTGGCATATATCCGACGCTTTATCTCAAACTTGGCTGGTCGATGTCAACCATTTAGTCGGCTAATGAAGAAGGATGTCCCTTTTGTCTGGGATGAGGCCTGCAGTAATGCTTTTAAGAGCATTAAGACCTTTTTGTTACAACCATATATTCTGAAGGCACCTATACCAGGACAGCCGTTAATCCTTTATATTGCTGCACAAGAACGTTCCTTAGGAGCATTGCTGGCACAAGAGAATGATGAAGGAAAAGAAACTGCACTCTACTACCTTAGTAGAACTCTTAATGGCGCTGAATTAAATTATTCTCCCATTGAAAAGACTTGCTTGTCATTGATGTTTGCAGTTAAAAAGCTGAGGCATTATTTGCAAGCTCATTCTGTTCGTTTGATTTCGCGAGCAGATCCCCTCAAATATCTCATGTCCAAGTCTGTGCTCAGTGGAAGATTGGCAAAATGGGCTCTTTTGCTACAAGAGTTCGATATTACTTATATTCCACAAAAGGCCGTTAAAGGGCAAGCACTTGCCGATTTCCTTGCGAACCATCCGATTCCAGATGATTGGGAATTCTCTGAAGATCTCCCAGATGAAGATGCTCTTTTCATCGAAATTCCCAGGCCATGGAAACTATTATTCGATGGGGCTGCCCGTCAAGATGGAGCTGGAGCAGGTGTTGTCTTTGTCACTTCAGAAGGAGATGTATTGCCTTACGCATTTACTCTCACTGAAAATTGTTCCAACAATGTAGCAGAATACCAAGCTCTGATCATTGGATTGGAAATGGCAGTGGATATGATGATCACTCAGCTTAAAGTGTTTGGGGATTCTAAATTGGTCATCAACCAACTTCTTTCACTTTACGAAGTTAAGAAGCCAGACCTCTTACCATATGTCAACTATACGAAGAAGATTTTGGAATGGTTTGACAATGTAAGCTTGGAACATGTACCAAGAAGAGAGAACAAGCAAGCAGATTCTCTAGCTAATCTAGCATCAGCTCTTGCCATGCCAAGTGTAGAAGTGAAAGTCCCTCTTTGCAAACGATGGATTTTGCCTCCAGTTGATTTTAAAGATAACAATACGGAATCCAATGTTGTTTCAGTTTGCGAAGTTGAAAAAGAAGACTGGAGACAACCATTGATTGATTATTTAGAGCATGGGAGGCTACCCAATGATCCAAGGCATAAAACAGAAGTGAAACGTCGAGCTCGTCGATTTATTTACTTCAAGGGTACGCTCTATCGCCGCTCTTTTGATGGTGTCTTCCTTCGATGTTTAGGAGAAGATGAAGTATCCAAAACCTTACAAGAAGCTCATTCAGGAATTTGTGGTGCACATCAGTCTGGAGCTAAATTGCACTTTCAAATTAAAAGAATGGGATACTACTGGCCAACAATGGTAAAAGATAGCATGGACTACTCCAAGAAATGTCAAGCTTGTCAGTTTCATGCGAACTTCATCTATCAACCTCCTGAACCATTACATCCGACGGTCACATCTTGGTCGTTCGATGCTTGGGGACTTGATTTGGTAGGACCATTACCTAAGAGTTCACTAGGGCATATGTACGTACTTGCCGCTACAGATTATTTTTCAAAGTGGGCAGAAGTGGCGCCTTACAGGGAAGTAAAAAAAGAAACTGTTGCAACTTTTATCAGAACAAACCTCATTTATCGGTATGGTGTACCTCGTCACATCATAACTGATAATGGAAAGCAGTTTGACATGAGCAAATTATGTGCACAATTTGACTTCAAGCAGTACAAGTCTTCAATGTAACATGCTCCAGCAAACGGATTAGCAGAAGCTTTTAACAAGACTTTGTGCAATCTCCTCAAGAAAGTTGTTAACCGTTCAAAGAAAGATTGGCATGAAAGGATAGGAGAAGCTCTATGGGCTTATCGAACTACATATCGCACACTAACTCAAGCCACTCCATATGCACTTGTTTATGGTGTAGAAGCTGTTCTACCACTTGAGCGACAAATTCCATCACTGAGGATTGCAATCCAGGAAGATCTTTCTAGTGAAGACAATGTACGCTTACGTTTGGAAGAATTAGAAGCACTGGATGAGAAAAGGTTGGAAGCCCAACAACGCTTGGAGTGCTATCAAGCTCGACTATCCAAAGCTTTTAATAAGAAAGTCAAGGAGCGATCTTTCCAAGTTGGAGATTTAGTCCTTGCTGTAAGAAGACCCATAAATACTTCACATCGTATTGGCAATGATAACTCGTATAATTATATAGTTTTTAGTTATGTTTTATTATTGTTTTGTGTCAAATACGAGTTATTATTGCTTAGTCTAATTGTGTTTATGATCTTTTATATTTTTATGTATTTTGGTGTTTTTCACAAGTTTCTTTGAGTGATTTCAGATTACTAGAATTAAGGGCAAATCCAGTTCAGTTCCAGTTCCGACACCTTTTGCCATATCAGCTATATCTCGAGTTTCACTGAAGCAATAAGGCTGAAATTTGTAGCCGTGCAAAGCTAAGAGGCATATCTATCTTTTTCATGTTTTACACTTCTTGAAACGGAGTCGTTTTCCCTAGCGAAATCGACCATCAAGTTGGCTGATGTGCAATGATGTCTGTGCTGACCTGTTTTCGTATTTTGCCCATATCTTCTTATCCACATCAGCAAATGAGCTGATTCCAACGGCTATGGATCAGTAACTGATAGGGGAACATTTTTATAGAAGACTATGTGATCAGATCAGGCCTCCAAAATTGACAAAATCGACCATCAAGTTGGCTGATCAAAATTGTCATACAATATGACGAAAATTGTTAGAAAAATGCACCCACCTATTATACCTACCTTTGAAATTTGTAAAGCTTGTCTCTTGTCATTTAGCCCTCCAAAATGTGTATAAATAGAGGGCCTTGGATGATTGTAGAGGATCATATTGTACATTGGTAGGATATTAGCCATTGTAATAAAATTCTCTAAGTTTTCTTCTTCTTTCTTTTCTCTAGTTTTCTTTTTCTTTATTTTCTTCTTCTTCTTTCTTTCTTTTATTTCCTTCTTAGATTCTCTTTAATTTTATGTTTATGTTTACAATGCCTATGCTAGGCTAAACTTCTATTTGGTTAAGGGTGATTTCAAAGCCCTAGACATGTTTTGTGATTGATTTTCAGATTCTATCTATCATTAATTTTCTATCAAAGTTGCTTATGTTCTTCTACAAGAATTGTTCATGATGTTGTCTTGATTTATTTAGGTGTACAACTAGATAGATCTTGATAATTATCTATTGCTAGTCTAGGAGTCTTGATCCGTGTAATTGTCTTGATTTCCTATTCATAAGTGGCAATTTGTGATTAATGATTATGGTCAAGTTTTCAATAATTGCAAAGTGGAACATAACCTAAGTTGAACAATCCGAGCTTATGTGTTTGTTGCTTAGATCAACCTATCTTTCTCATCATAAAGCTGCCATTAAATTGAATTTAGAGAGCTTATTCTAGGTTGTTTAATGGTTAGAGATTAAATAGAGAGCTTGTTCTATTTAACGACAAACTAAGGAAAGATTGGGATAACAGAGCTTGTTGTTATCTACGGTTGTTAACTTTGATAGTTGGTTGATATTGATAGATCTGAAATTGATTCTTAATGATGTCTAGTGGTGGAGAATGAAACCTTAACCATATTTTTCATATTTGATTCTTCTTACTTACTTGTTTTCTTACTTTTCTAGTTTGCTTATTTTTAAAAGTATATTTATTTTTATTGGCTGGTTATACCGCCTAATTTGTATATTAACTTTGTTTTATTTTTATTGGCTGGTTATACCGCCTAATTTAGTATATATATTTTTATTGGCTGGTTATACCGCCTAATTTAGTATATATATTTTTATTGGCTGGTTATACCGCCTTGCATCTTATTCTTATTATTTACTTTAGTTTAAATCTGGCTTCAAAAACCCCTTTTCTTTTATTATTTTCTTTGAACGTAAGTTATAAACTAATAACTCATAGATTAAAACCCAATCCCTGAGGACTCGACCCTTGCTAATCATTATACTTACAATTGATCTTTTTAGTGCAAGGTTAAATAAGATACACTCTTTTGGGTGCATCAAATTTTTGGCGCCGTTGCCGGGGATTTTTTTTTAGTTTATTTGTTATTTGGTTTATTCTTATTTTCAGTTCTAATGAGTTTTATTTTCTTGTACATACGGGTTTTTCTTATCAAATTTTGAAAAAAAAAATGGAAAAAAAAAACGATGGAATTGAGCAATCTAACACTTGAAGAGTTGGTGGCATACATGAACATGGAGAATCAACAAGCCAATCTCACCTCCCCAGTTCAACAATTGGCCATGGGAGGATGTCAAGGCCATCAAGTGTTCCAAGACCAACAGTATGATCATTACTCAAACACTTACCATGAGGGATGGTGGGATCATACTAATTATGGCTACTCGAAAAATTACCAAGAAGTAGATCCTTATGCCAATTACACTCATCCATCTAGCTTCAATCAATCATCGTCTCAAGAACCAGATCTTTTTCAACCACCACATATGATTCAAAACTCAGGTACTTATTTAGAAGATCTTGTACATTCTCTTGTTACTGATACTTTGCAATTTCAACAGGAAACAAGGGCAAGCATCCAGAGTTTGGAAAGGCAAATGAGCCTATTGGCTAGTAGTATGGTGGAATTAGTAGCAGAAAGATCTCTAGCACTCCCTTCCCAAACGGTGATTAACCCAAAGGAGAATGCTACTATTGTGACCTTGAGAAATGAGGAACAAGATGAGGATGAGACAAAACCAAAGATGGATTCACTTCTTGAGGATAATGAAGCCACCATTCAAAATGAGAGTACTTTGACACCTCAGGTAGCTTTTAAGGTTCTTATTTCTACTAATGTTCCTTCTCCACTTTTTCCTAGCAGATTTGCAAAGTCCAAGAAGGAGGAACATGTACAACAATTTTTGGAAACCTTAAACAGCTTGCTTGTGGATGCCATTAGACAAGTACCAAGATATGCACAATTCCTCAAAGAGCTATACCCCACCAAGAATGATGAAATAATACGTGTGGGGGAGAATGCATTGGCTGTTTTGCAAAGAAAACTTCCTCCAAAACGCAAAAATCCGAGAAGTTTCATGTCTAAGCCAAAAGATCCTAAAAAGCCAAGAAGGGGAATTGGCTAGACTGGAAACAATCAATCAAGTGCTAATTGGGGGAGGCAGCCTAATTAGTGAAAGCATTGCCAAACTGCCATCCTCAGATTTGCTCTCTTTTTCTTTATCTTTTTCTTATGTTTCTTTGTTAATTGTGTTTAGTGTTTTTAAGTTCATTTAGGCTGCATAATTTTATTTTGTTTAATAGTTCTTTTCACTTACACATGATTCTTTCATTTGGGTTAATAGCATTACATTAATGACAATGTAAGAATTATGTGTGGGGGGAAGAATTTAGGATTTTATTTTTGAGTCTTTTTATGTTGTTTTTCTTTCTGATCCATGTTTTGAAAATAACTAGATGTAAATATAATTTTTATTTTTTTTAACCCCGGTTAAATGGCGGATAACGGTACTCCGTGATTATTTAAATCGGTTCCATCAGCTACCCACAAAACTGATATTGTATATAAATTTCTCTTCCAATTTCTCTTTCAATTTTTTTTCATTTTTTTCAGGATGGATGATATTCTCACAAGATTGCAGAAACGATTTCCTCCTTTTCCTCGAAATATTTTACTGAAGCTTTACCAAGTTCGATTTGAAAGATTAAGAATGCTTATGCACAAAGGGATTCCTGAAGACATACGTTGGATAATTGAAGCCAAGGTACGTGAAGATGAATATCTTCCTGTTTTGCATTTACCAGGTATAGGTAGAAGCACTTTTGCAAAGAAGCGACGAGCAAAGCGCATGAGTTCAAATTGCCACAAATGTGCACGATGGACGTGTAACGGTAAATGTCGTTCTATTGGGATTCCGTCCTCTAATCGAGATGATAAAATTGAATTCATTAAGGATGGACTGAGTAAGGAGAATTTGGGTAATATCCAACTTTCTCTTGAGACGCATCCTAGTGGAGACGTACAAAGAGAAATTCTTGATTTATGGCCGCAATTCCAAAGGGAATGGCAACATCTTGGGAATCTGATGTTAAAAGACCCTGTTTGCCAACTTGTAAGAAAACTGGATGGGAAGCATATCCTCGACTCATAGAAGGCGTTTAAGCCGTTTCTGGACGTAAAACCAGAGGAAGATGCCAAATACACTTTCGGCGACATTATTACTCTTGACTTTTACGGTTGATTTTTCTTCTCTTTTTGATTTTCTTCCTGAAATCACGCAAAAATCTTTTGTTAGGTTAACATTTTCTTCTGACAGGTCAGATACACTTTCGGCGACATTATTACTCTTGTCTAATTCACTACTCAGTCCTCTATATATTACACCATGTACTCATTCTCTTTCAGGCACTCGAAGAAAAAAAAATGGAAAGTACTTCATCCCAGCGCATTAAAAAAATTTGTGTCTTTGGAGGTGCTTATCCAGGGAAAAATAACATATTTGCTGATGAAGCCATAAGAGTTGGAGTAATATTTGCCCAACAAAAGATCCAGTTGATTTATGGAGGCGGTAGTACGGGTTTAATGGGAGCAGTCGCTACAGCAGCACACGCCGGAGGAAGTCCAGTTCTAGGAATCGTGCCAAAACTATTCACAGGTTTTTGTGGACCTACCGTGGGTAAGAAAATACAAGTCTGGAGTATCCCTGAACGGATGACAATCATGTACCATTCTGCCGATGCATTCATTGCTTTACCAGGAGGTCTGGGTATATTGGAAGAAATAGCTTGCGTGGCTTCTTGGTCATCTTTGGTCACAAAAAAGAAACCCATTGGTTTGCTTAATATTAATGGTTATTTTAGTAATTTGCTTTCATATTTAGATAATGCTGTGGATAATGGATTCATGTTTTCAGAGGCAAGGAGAACCATAATTTCTGCTACAACCATTGAAGATTTACTCAGAAAGCTCCAAGCTTATGAGTGTTTATCTGCTACGGTTGTTTCGCAAACGCTCGGAAAAAGAAAAAGAGATATGGACGAGCAAGGAGTGGATTGCACTTTGTCTTTGTGACATTATCTAACATTTTGTTTGTTGTGTCTCAGTTATAATAAGTGTTTAGCAACCTCTACAGGTAATATCTCCTAAATTTTACCTTCTTAAAAAAAAAAAAGTTTGTTGTGTTTTAAGCAATTTAGAAGTATTCATTCTGAACAAGGTCTGAGTAAGGGAGACTTGAGACATACCTTGTCAGTTTGATTTCTTCTTTTCAAAAAAAAAAAAAAAAAGTTTGTTGTGTTTTAAGCAATTTAGAAGTATTCATTCTGAACAAGGTCTGAGTAAGGGAGACTTGAGACATATCTTGTCAGTTTGATTTTAATCTTTTTATGTTTACTTGTTAATTTTTGTTTAGTATTTTAGGATTATTTAGGTTGCATGAGTTTGTTTTGTTTTGAGTCTTAGTTGTTCCTATTCTTATGTTATTAGTTCTTTTCTCTTACACATGATTCTTTCATTTGGGTTAATAGACTTACATTGAGGACAATGTAAGAATTAAGTGTGGGGGGAATGATTTAGGATTTCTTTTATTTTTGTCTACTATTTTTTTTATGAGTCTTTATTATTATTATTATTATTTTTTTGTGTGTTTTAGTTCCTTTTTAATACAATGATGAGATATGAATTGCATAAGTCTAAAACAGATTTATTAGTGAGAAGATTTTCATGAGAATTGAGCTTGATGTCAACCTTTTTATGAGCCAATGTTAATATGATATGTTGATTGAGAAAGAAGCATGTTTAGACTTAATCTGACTTGTATAATCATCCTTGTGAGTTTTTGAGCCTATAATGATTGATGCATTATACAAATCAATCTAATTTCTTTCTTGAGTGCTCTTATGATTACATGATTCTCTAGAACTTGCTTTAAACCGTTTGAGACTATATTGATACATGTGACAACATGAATATGATAGAGGCATTAGGATTATAACCAGAGCCAAACAGCCATCCATTATTAATGTTCCAAGAGAACACACCCTTAGTGAACCAATTTGAGCCCACATTGAATAAGCTATCTCTTTGGTAACCATAACTTGTCCCTAACCTAAATATACTTATATCTTTACCTTTGTTCCAAAGATGAATTAGCATGTTTTGAGACAAGTTGCAAAGACAAAGAAGATTTATTGAAAATTTGGGTTAGAAACAAGAAATAAGTGTGGGGGGAAAAGAAAGAAAAAAGTCAAGAGAAAAAAAAAAGGGATCATTGTCAAATACATTCCCATATTAAAAAAAAAAAAAATCTTCTCTTGAACTTCTAGTTAAAGTAAAGAAAAAGATGTTACAAAGTTGGTTAGAATGATGCAAAGGCTCAACATGAATATTTAGCCTATGTTATTATGTGCTTGTAAAGAGTTTTGAGAAGTTTCTTTGTATGATCTTTTTATGTCTCTAAACTTTATGAACTCTTTGGAACCTTTGTGATATCTTTATCCTTTTGTTCTTCAACCACATTACAAACCCCTTGGCCCCATTACAACCTTGATTAAAGACCTCTTGATTTATGAAGTTGTATGATCTAAATAGTGGAGAATAGGTGGACAAGCAAGCATATGGTAGAACTGTTTTCATGAGATTGATTGAGTGTAAACACTTTACCACTACTTTAAAGAGTGAAAATCATGAGGGTATCCCAAGTGAGAACTTGAGATTAAATTTGAACACGCACTATTTTGATTGAGATATGTTATGCTAATATTGGCTTAACTCAAACAATTTACATTCAAGCATGATTTTTTGTGAAATTTTTTAAGCTATTGATTAGTTTATAAGACTTGTTCAAAGATTGTCTCTAATTTGTATTGAAAGGATTAGGAGTAAATATTTTTAGTATATGTAGTTTATTTATATTTTAGTTTTTCAATGTTTGTGGGTATCGTTCTAGTAAACCCTCACGAGACTAAACTCGTCCACTAGGGACACCTAGGGGTTTAAAGGCTTGTGTCACATGCTAAGTGCCACCGTGATTTCCTACGAAAATGGATTAGATTAGATTTTCTTATTTTATTTTTATTGAGTCGTTGCTAGGGACTAGCAACAATCTAAGTGTGGGGGTGTGATAACTCGTATAATTATATAGTTTTTAGTTATGTTTTATTATTGTTTTGTGTCAAATACGAGTTATTATTGCTTAGTCTAATTGTGTTTATGATCTTTTATATTTTTATGTATTTTGGTGTTTTTCACAAGTTTCTTTGAGTGATTTCAGATTACTAGAATTAAGGGCAAATCCAGTTCAGTTCCAGTTCCGACACCTTTTGCCATATCAGCTATATCTCGAGTTTCACTGAAGCAATAAGGCTGAAATTTGTAGCCGTGCAAAGCTAAGAGGCATATCTATCTTTTTCATGTTTTACACTTCTTGAAACGGAGTCGTTTTCCCTAGCGAAATCGACCATCAAGTTGGCTGATGTGCAATGATGTCTGTGCTGACCTGTTTTCGTATTTTGCCCATATCTTCTTAACTACATCAGAAAATGAGCTGATTCCAACGGCTATGGATCAGTAACTGATAGGGGAACATTTTTCTAGAAGACTATGTGATCCGATCAGGCCTCCAAAATTGACAAAATCGACCATCAAGTTGGCTGATCAAAATTGTCATACAATATGACGAAAATTGTTAGAAAAATGCACCCACCTATTATACCTACCTTTGAAATTTGTAAAGCTTGTCTCTTGTCATTTAGCCCTCCAAAATGTGTATAAATAGAGGGCCTTGGATGATTGTAGAGGATCATATTGTACATTGGTAGGATATTAGCCATTGTAATAAAATTCTCTAAGTTTTCTTCTTCTTTCTTTTCTCTAGTTTTCTTTTTCTTTATTTTCTTCTTCTTCTTTCTTTCTTTTATTTCCTTCTTAGATTCTCTTTAATTTTATGTTTATGTTTACAATGCCTATGCTAGGCTAAACTTCTATTTGGTTAAAGGTGATTTCAAAGCCCTAGACATGTTTTGTGATTGATTTTCAGATTCTATCTATCATTAATTTTCTATCAAAGTTGCTTATGTTCTTCTACAAGAATTGTTCATGATGTTGTCTTGATTTATTTAGGTGTACAACTAGATAGATCTTGATAATTATCTATTGCTAGTCTAGGAGTCTTGATCCGTGTAATTGTCTTGATTTCCTATTCATAAGTGGCAATTTGTGATTAATGATTATGGTCAAGTTTTCAATAATTGCAAAGTGGAACATAACCTAAGTTGAACAATCCGAGCTTATGTGTTTGTTGCTTAGATCAACCTATCTTTCTCATCATAAAGCTGCCATTAAATTGAATTTAGAGAGCTTATTCTAGGTTGTTTAATGGTTAGAGATTAAATAGAGAGCTTGTTCTATTTAACGACAAACTAAGGAAAGATTGGGATAACAGAGCTTGTTGTTATCTACGGTTGTTAACTTTGATAGTTGGTTGATATTGATAGATCTGAAATTGATTCTTAATGATGTCTAGTGGTGGAGAATGAAACTTTAACCATATTTTTCATATTTGATTCTTCTTACTTACTTGTTTTCTTACTTTTCTAGTTTGCTTATTTTTAAAAGTATATTTATTTTTATTGGCTGGTTATACCGCCTAATTTGTATATTAACTTTGTTTTATTTTTATTGGCTGGTTATACCGCCTAATTTAGTATATATATTTTTATTGGCTGGTTATACCGCCTAATTTAGTATATATATTTTTATTGGCTGGTTATACCGCCTTGCATCTTATTCTTATTATTTACTTTAGTTTAAATCTGGCTTCAAAAACCCCTTTTCTTTTATTATTTTCTTTGAACGTAAGTTATAAACTAATAACTCATAGATTAAAACCCAATCCCTGAGGACTCGACCCTTGCTAATCATTATACTTACAATTGATCTTTTTAGTGCAAGGTTAAATAAGATACACTCTTTTGGGTGCATCAGGCAACAAGTTCCTTTCAAAATGGGATGGACCATACGTTGTTCGAGAAGTTTATACCAATGGTGCATACAAGATCGTTGATCAAGATGGTGTCAAAGTTGGACCGATCAATGGAAAGTTTTTGAAGCGTTACTATGCTTAAAGAAGATGTTGCTCCTAAGCACGAGCTTAAACTGCACATTTAAAAAAAAAAAAAAGCCCGCTATGTTGAAAATCCTTTCCAGGACAACTTAGGCAAAAGTTAGGGCAAAAAAAAAAAAATGATGAACTACGTTATGACTTGATCCTTCAAATTCGAGGGTACATAGGCAGCTTGGTTTCATTGCCAAGTTCAGTCCAAAAAAAAAAAAAATTTGATTCAAATATTATCTTTTGTTCACTTGAAAGTATCATGATAATTCTCCATTTCATGATTCAAATTATTTTTCAAGTAAAACAAATCTTTTGCAAATTAAAGATCTTTGAGAATTTAATTTGTAGTCCATACATGATGCAAAAATGCTTCAGAAAGTGCAAAAGAAAGATGACATATGGAGAAAAAGAAATTTAACTTCATTTCAAACTTGAAAAGAACTTACAACAAAAAATAAAAAAATAAAAAAAAACTAGCAAGCCTAAGAACTAATATAAATTTCAAAAAAAAAAGTTACATCAAAAGGGATTCAGGGCTTTCATTTGAAATTCTTCAAGTCGTCTCGAGAGGCTTCCAACATATTTCGCAACAAATCTAAGTTTTTGGCTTCATCCTCAGTAAGGGTAGTAATAGACTCAACAGAATTCATCTCTTCACGAATCTTGGAGGTGTCGGTTCTTCTTCTTTTCAGTTCATCTTCAGTTTCTTGGAGCGAAGACTCAAGTCTATGTTTTTTGCGTTGCAAAGTAATGAACTCTTGCTCTATATCTGCCAAGTTCGACTGCAAGGTGTTAAGGTTCTCAACAGTCTTATGTTCAAGTAACATTGAATCTTTAAGTCGAATTTCAAGTGCTTGAAGTCTTTCAATTCTATCCTTGGATGAAGAAATGGAAGATTCAAGCTCATTAAACTTCTGGACTTGTGTAAAGTAGTCTTCCACCATGCCTTTCAATAAGGATGAATCAACGGACTTGATTGCTTCTATTGCATCAAAGATCTTGTGAACATCACCACTAAGTGAAGAAACCCGATCAAAAGAAGCGCGAATAATCCTTGGTTGAATGCTTTCCCACAAAATAGTTGCAAGCTTCAACTGACTATCGGATATCACTTTCTCAGCACTAAACTTAGAAAATTCTGGAAGGGCGAGATGACTAGCTTCAACATGAGGGCCTGTGGGAGTCTTCACTATAGAAGAAGTATTATTAACAATCGCATTAGGGCGAGCATCTTCTTGGTTGGAAACGGTACTTGAAACATTATTTCTGATTTTAGCTGCAAGTTTGTTGAACTCATGCGAACTAGAAACTGAAGCTTCACTTTTTGCGGGGGTATATCACCTTGAAAGGATTTCCTTGGCCTGGTTCGCTTCCAATGTCTTTCATGATCACTCTCATCAATTGAATCTTCAACGATCGCATTATGCTTCCCTTCGATGACTTTCGGTAAAACCCTTTGTCCTTCATCAACTAATGACACTGATCGAGGAACTTCTTGTGAAGTCTTCACATGCTCCTCTGTTAAATCTATGGTGGACGAGACTTTTGCTTTATTGGATTTGTCTTGCGAAATCTCTAAAGACTTTTTCTTAACATCCTTTGAAGGTTTTCTTCTCTTTGACGGTGATGTACGGATGCTTGAAATCAAAATATCAATAGAATGCTCAAGATATGGCTCATGAACTTTGGACCACCATTCCATGTATCTTGCGGTTGCATGATCATTAGGATTTAGTGAACGAGCTGGAGAGATCAATCTGGACTTTGTATGAGAACGAGTGCAAATTCTCCAAAACCTACATAGATCATCCACAGATCCAGAACGAATGTCTTCCTTAAGAGCTCCGGGAATATCTTGACAAAACCCAAATTGTCTCCCAAATCGATGAGGACTGTAAGGTTCCACAATGATGGCTTGGTTACATCGGGCAGGCAAATAGCTCGAACGAACATTAACAAGGTAGCCATGATTGATCTTACTAAGAGCGTCATCATCAACAATCACTTCATCTCTATTCCCGGGATATAAGTTAGCATTCCACACTATGCCACTATGAATCAACTTGCGGGCGTCATAATTCTCAAAGTATTTGGCTCCACCTTCTCCTGAAAACTTGCTCATCAAAGGCCCATATACATCATCTGGATTTTGAAAGTGAGTCCGGAAGTAATAACTTAGCCACCCATAAATATAGTGAATTGGAAAACACGCATCTGAAGAGCCCGCTTGAGCAGAAAATGTAACTCGGTTTAGTCCATGATAAATATTGGCTAACACTAGGACCGCGAGATTAACAGTTCTCCTAATCGCCATCAGGCTGGCTATCTTAAATGTCTCTGGCCGAACAAATTCTGAATCTTTACTTGGAAAAACGAAAACACAAATCCAACAAGAAAGGAAGGCAGCTAAATAAGTGTCTGTTGTTAAACTGTCTTTGATTCCAAGTGCAGTGAATGCTCCATCTCCTGCCATTCCCCGACCTTGGTATTTTCGAAGAATCCCTGTAGGGTTATGTGTAGCTTTTGGGCGAACAAGCTTCTTTGCTTTTCGAGCAGGTGGTTTGGTGTAACGCAATTTCCCTTGAAACCAAAAATTGATCCAATCCTCAATAGACACCTTATCCTCCTTGCCTTGCTTCAAAAGATGGAATGCAGCAAATAGATATTCACAACATCTCGGGATGAATCTTCCCTTGTTATCAAAGCCAGTCAATTCGGCAGCACAAGGAATGACTTCATCATAAAATATGCCGTGAATAGGTAAACCGCCTAGCCTATGCAAATCCCATAAGGAGATGGAAGCTTCCCAGTAGCAAGGTGGAGAGTGTTGGTAGCCGGGCACCAAGCTTCACAAAAAGCGCGAATGAC
The DNA here is from genome assembly GCA_030761205.1 of Fremontodendron californicum. Taxonomy (NCBI): domain Eukaryota; kingdom Viridiplantae; phylum Streptophyta; class Magnoliopsida; order Malvales; family Malvaceae; genus Fremontodendron; species Fremontodendron californicum. The sequence continues at coordinate 24,348,178 of JAULJL010000018.1, read as the reverse complement.
GTCCTTGTTGTGATCATAAGTGTATAATGATGCATAAACAGCATCATATATACTAACAGTTGTTAAATTTTTGTTGAAGTGGTACAACACATCTTCAGCCCATTCCCAGTACTTTGGTATGTAACCAAACTCTCCAAAAATCTTGAAGGAAAATCCCCAATATGACCTTTCGGAAATGATACGGCTTCCCAACGTGTCAAACTTCTCATGATTAGAAGTATTGACGTGAAGATTAGATTGAAGAGATCTCGCCTTTGGAGAAGATTGTGAAGTTGGAGAAAGTTCTATCGACCAATCTTCTAGAGTGGCAGGAAAATCAAATGATTTCCAAGCGGATTTATATCTACCCGATATGGGCTTGTTGGTGAAGAGATATAATCCTTCTTTTATGTCTTCGTCTTCCTTGGAAAGAATCACAAGATAATCTTTGTGATCTTTGAAGTATACCATGATGATTCTACAAAAACAAAAACAAAACAAAAAAAATGTCAAAGTAGGTAGAGAATTAAAAAAAAATATATATATATATATATATCTTAGTAAAAAGAGAATTAAAAAAAAAAACAAAAAAAAGCCTGAAAAGAAGTTAACAAGTGGCGCATGGCAAGACAAGGAATGTGAAAGTTGAGATCCCTAGAAACTGTAACTCACTGTGGAACCAGTTGCAATGATCAAAATCTGATACTTGAACGTTTCTCCAGCTGCGCTTACTAGAGTCTTGGTAAGAAGATCTGCTTTCGCTATTTCTGTGCTAAGGATCAATTCAATCCCTGCAAGCATGTGTACAAAGAAAAAAAATTAAAAAAAAAAATCTGATTTTGGTAAAAAATACAGAGGAAGAGAGGAGACTATAACTTTCAAACGACGCCGGAAAGGAGAAAGTTACAGTTTTTTTTTTTTTTAGGAATATATAATCGCTTCAATTTGCACAGCAAAGACTTTGTTTTTTTTTTCTCGTTTAAATCAAAAGTTATTACCAAATTATTACAGATGTAGATCCAAACTCACATGGTCTTGCATGCTTGGCTTTGATTCATAAATGTACCGACTCTGGGAACTTGAACCACTTCCAATTACAACCTGCGACGGCTTCAACTCATCACCGGCAAACAAAGGCGACGAATGTGATGATGAGCGTTCGAGATTAAAAAATCAGCGACACAATGTTTATGAGGATACTTGACAGCAAGTTTTAGCTTTTAGTCGGTGTGTACATGAAAAATATCTCAATTAGACTATTTCCAAATTCTAAGTACAGATCATTGAATAAAAAAAAAAAAAAAAGAGAACTCACCTGTTAAGCTCTCCAACGTAGCAACCTCTGGCAATTAATTTGATATGCAAATTAGTTTGAGAAGGCCTTGCTTTTATAGGGGAAATAATTCAAGTCCCATGTGATCAAGGAATATAACTTCTAATTGCATTAGAATTTCTTTAAAACTGGAGATTGAGTTTTAATTGAAATTAATTTGAGCAAAGAAGCGATTAGATCAAAGTCAAATTCTTTGGAACCATAGAAAGTCTTCAAAGTGTGAATTATATTTTGTATGGGTTATTGTGTTCCTTTACCAAGTCAAACTCTTTAAAAAAAAAAAAAAAATTAAGTTTGGCTTGAAACCTTCTTTTGTTACGTAGGCCAACATTGGCCTATATTTTCTTTACGTAGGCCAACATTGGCCTATATATTTTCTTTACGTAGGCCAATGTTGGCCCGATATTCATTTTGTGCTAAATCATTTAGAGTGGGTCGATCGTCCATTCATTTGCTAAATCAATTTTTTTCGTCTCATATGCAAAATTATATGAGGATAATTAATTGATGTAGATAAATTTCAAGACTTGTCCACTTGCTACACTAAAAAAAAAAAAAAATTCGTGTACGTAACCAAGTCTTGAGGGGCCATTTGTAGAAGGAGAAAATTTGTAACCAATTACAAATAGCCACATGTCAATTGGAATTTCTTTAATTAAGAAGTTTTCAATTAAAATTATACATTACCATGTGAAATTGATAATATCATATTATAATTAATTAAATATGTACACATGGTTTGACCAATCAAATTGCAAGGATTCATGGGTTATCCAATCAAATTACACCCATGTGTCATAATTATTTTACCTCTAATTAAATTTAATTAATTAAGAGATAAATAATAAAGTTTTATCTCTAATTAAATTAAATTAATTAAGAGGTAAATAATAAAGTTTTATCTCTAATTAAATTAAATTAATTAAGGGATAAATAATAAATTTTTATCTCTAATTAAATTAAATTAATTAAGAGATAAATAATAAATTTTTATCTCTAATTAAATTAAATTAATTAAGAGATAAATAATAAATTTTTATCTCTAATTAAATTAAATTAATTAAGGGATAAATAATAAAGTTTTATCTCTAATTAAATTAAATTAATTAAGAGATAAATAAATATTTTATCCCTAATTTAATTAATTAATTAAGTGATAAAAATAAATATTTTATCTCTAATTAAATTAAATTAATTAATAGATAAATAAGAAGATATTATCTATAATTAAAATAATTAAGAGATAAATAAGGAGGATGATTTCTTTTAAAACTCTCTTTCACCTGGCTAGCTACCACTATAAATAGAGACCTCCCCTTAACACAAATTCACAATTCAGAAAGCCTGAAGAGAAGAAGATTTTGAAGAGCCAAATCCTCTCAAAATTCTTAAGAAGAAATTAGAGAAATTCTAAGAACGCGGTGCTTGTTCTTGAGAATTCTCTAAGAAGCTGCTCTCCGATCTTGTTCATCGAAGGAAAGGAGATAATTCATGTTTTTTCAAGACCAAGTCTAGAAGACTCTTGAAGCAGATCTTATCGATTCAAGATCAAGTCGTGAAGACCCTTGGATCAAAGTTTTACTGAAGAAAAGAATCAAAGGATTTCTTTCTTTAAGAATATTCAGAGATTGTAACCTCAAAGTTTGATTAATAAAATTCTTATTTGACTGTAAATTTTTCTTGTCATATTTTTGACGCAAAATTTGTGTGTACAGACACCTTTAACAATATTGCTGCAATCTGAGGAGAAATGTTTTACTTGGATGGAAACCTCTTAAATATCAAGGACTTGAGTAAAGGGATGGTTTATATGAGAACTGATCAACTCGAAAAGATTGATGAAATTATAGAAGTTGTATGTGGCAGTAAGATCTATCAAGTGAGAGTGGTTGAAGCCATGTCGGAAGTCAATCATGGGGCCTTTAACGATAATATCATGTCAAGATCAATCGACAACGCAGTGAATTTGCATTCCCAGTCGGATTCAATAGCTGACGAACAAAGTGAAGGTCATGACAATGGAGTCTCTGTGGAAGATGAACAGGTGCAAATGGGGTGTAATATTACAGCTGGCAATATTGAAAAAGGAGATAAAGTGTCTAATGATGACAACTGTTTTGAAAAAGGAGAAAGGAATTATTGTATTAGTGGTATGGACAAGATGGACCATACAATGGATAAATCCGGCTTCTCTTCGAATAATGAGGAGGAAATTGAAAAGGTGGAGGAGATGAAGGAACATTGCATGGCCCTCGATTGTGATGCCTGTGTGCATGGCCCTCGATTGTGATGCCTGTGTGCATGAGCTCGTTGGGCAGTGCAAAGACGGCTGTGAAATTGTTAATACCGATACTATTTCTAGTCCTGGTGGTAATGTTGGTAATGTTTCCCTTGATGTGGGCCAAGAATGGGTAAAAATGGATGAGACAATCAAAAATAATATGGGCTGTCCTAATCTCAATCCAGATGAGGAGGCCCATATAAGTCAGAACCAATCTCCAGATGTAATTCCCTATAGAGTTAGTAGGAAAAAAGGGAAAAAATCCCTAGACGAGATTGACGAGATCTTTCAGCGAAAGCTAGCACACAAGACTAAAGCTAAGGGAAAGAAAGTAAAGAAGAACATGAGGTCTCCTGCGAAATACCTTCAGAGTCACTTACAGACGGCGATTTTCAGAACAGGAGGAGAATCTTGCGCCAAGAAGCTACTGAAACCTGGGAGATAGGGAAGTTATTGGGGATGTCTGTTACGTGTGATGAAGAAACTGTGGTGAGTAAACTTATGGAGTTGGAATTTGGGAAAGATTTGTAAGGGTTCACGGATCTTAGTTTTACTTGAAGCTGACTATTGACAAGTAAGGTGGCCTGTTGTGTTCTGTCCGGTAAGTTCACTAATGGGAATTCAAAATGCCTATTTATAAGTGAGGTGCCTTTTCATGCTGTTTTATTAAGGTGGGTGTTCTCTTTGTTAAAATGAGGTTGGATGAATGTTTTGGTCTGGTCTGGTCTGGTCATGCAGTTTCAGTATGGTGGGTATTAATTTTTTATTAATTGATTTGAACCTTTATTCTCGGGACGTTTTAAGGTGTTGGTGGGGTGTTGGTGGTGGTAGCTTATGCGACGGCGTTTTGATCGTTTCGATTAGCAAGAAACGAAGTGTATTTGACAACAAAAGCCACTGTGTGAGTGATCTTTTATTTTTGTTAGTTTTCGATCTCCACATTCGATCTAGGAAATCAAGGATATGGTGACAATTGATGAGGTTGCGTGGTGGCTTGCTCCTGTTGGATCTTGGATGTGTTCCAGGCGCTTCAAGCAAAGAAATGAGGGTGCTATCAAGCTGGTACCCCCAGTACCAGGTTCTTTAAAGTTCTTTTTCGATGGATCGGCAAGAGACATGTATGGTCCTGCGGGAGTTGGGGGGAACTGAGGAATGAAAATGGGAAGATCGTGATGGGCCAATGGGGATTCTTGTCTGCTAATAAAACGGCTCTTGAGGCGTTTGCTATGACGGATTGAAATCTTCTAAGGGTCTAGTGATTGAGTGTGAATCTAAAGTGGTTGTCTCATGTTGTTCTAATCTGGAAGTTCGGCCATGGTGCTTTGCTAATATCTTCAAAAAAATTGACGTCTTGATTGGTAAGGTGACTTTCCAGAATTTATTCCGTGAAGCTCAATGGAATTGTGGACTGTGTGGCAAAAGATGGGGTTGAATGAGCTAACATGTTTACTGAATGGTGGTGATTTATTTTCTTTATTCCTGAACTTGTTTTTGGTCCCTGACTTGTTAAGGTGTTTTGTTCTGTTAGTTAACCAGGACTTTATCTTTGGCTGTAATCTCGAAGGTTTTACCCCTTGTGGGTGGATTCCTCTTTGATCAATAAAATCTTTTAATTAGCAAAAAAAAAAAAAAAATTTTAATTTGCATTATTGTGTTTATGTTTATATTTACATGACTAATATGGAAAAATAAATACAAAAGACGACAACATATACGGATTGTCAGGTCTAAACAAATCTAAAGATTTGTAGATAGTTTTTTTAATTCAGTATAATATTTTAAACATTAAGGTACAAAGTGAAATAAAAATTAACTAGAAAAAATATAAACACTAACTTTTGGAGACAGAGGGAACTACTTGGATGAATCCAAACCTCAGTTTCATTGACACGACCCATTAAAGAACCCATTCACTGAGAAAAAAACATTTTATAAGGTAGCAATAACTTGTGGCTTTTGCCTTCGAAAAATCAATGATGTTCTTGCTACAATTCATTCTTAAAAGTTTTTTAGCCAGAACATGAAATTGGCCTACTACCTTCTCACTTAGACTAATGAAAAGGGTACATAAAGAGAACAGCAGCTCCAATCTATGAGCATAAAAGAAAAATGATCCTACTTTCAAAATTCAAATAAGGATGAAAATCAAAAGGAAAGAATGAGTTACATGACTTTGATTAGATATTAAATTTTGTTCATACTGTCACTTGTTAAAGCGCTTTGGAGGGGATTAATGTTTTCTTCAAATCATTCTCATTCCATTAAAATATTGCCCAAACAAGAGAAAGAATATGAATTCCCCTCTCTGCCCTTTCAATTCCGTCCCTTCCTCTCAATCCAAACAAAGCATACAAGTTTTATTAAGGTAAAGTAAGTTTGGTGTAATTATGATAAGTTATCAGCAAAATTTTCATTGATCAAATCAAATTGAACATTTGGAATTTCGTATTATTTAAAAACTAAATAAATAAAAATCAATTCTTAATTGAACATTGGATCAAAGTCAAGTCCTATTTTGAGCTTCAAGCCAATAATCTTTAATTTACTTCACTTATGTAACCAAAATTGAAAATAGTCTCCTATATGTAGATTTTGTGTCCATAACCAAAGGTATGTCATATAACAAAGATGACTCACAAAAATTTTCAACCTTGGGCTGTATTATAATCAATATCTAGCTACTAAATGACTTTGTCGATATGTGTCAACTTTACAAATATGGAATGTGTATAATTAATATCTTTAATTAAATGAATGTACACATATAATACACATAAAACTGATGCTTTCATCTTTTATAGTTATATGTAACTTATCCTAGAGTGTTACTTAGTGACTGTCTTATCAAATATAGTCCACATACAAATCTTAACAAATATAAAATGTTTTGTAACCAGCTTCCTGAATTACAAGATGGACAAATTGTACAATATGAACAATAGAATATCAAATGCAACAAACATGTTAATATTAACTATATTTACCTATTTTTTAGGAAATATGCTATCCATGAGAGAAGTAATAATGAATTGCTATTAAATGTAAGATGTGAGAGAATGAAATATTTGAAATGGTATAAAGATACATTTTTAGATGCAAAAAGAAGATTATGATAGTGACTTTTGGAAAGAAAAGTTCTTAACAACATTACCTCATTTATTTGGAAAAAGGGGTTAGAAAAAATTAGAGCCCAATAAGGGGTGATCTAGTATAATGTTGCTTATAGAATTACAATATCATGCATAAATGCATTAGGAATAGAAATAGTGAAAGATTTGGAGCTCAAAAGACAATTGAAAAGGGAAAGTTAAATAGTAAGAAAGAATTAGTACACCTTTGTGAATACTTCTATCAAAGAATATATATATATATATATATATATTAAAAAAAAAAAAAAAAAACACATGTAGCTCCAAATTTTGAAAAATGGATGTCCCTGAACTTACCAACTATCAAGCTGGTTAGCCGCTAGCATAAAAATGAAACATAAAAATATACATGTATTTCATGGATAATCCAAAATTCAAGGCACCAATTAGAAAAGTGTCAAGCTATAGTATTGAAGAAAAAGGGAAGGGGGAAACAAATGAGGCAAAGGTGAGCATGGTGTAAAAGGACTCACAGACTAACTGGGCGCTGATGATCAAGTTCATTGTAAGGATCAATTACAAGCCCCCGAACTCCATGCCTTAGTACAGCTGCCCTCGCAAGATCAAGAACCCACTTTATACTCGGAAGAGAATCATTCTCGCACCTGTTCCAGAACCCATGAGATAAGTTCAGAAGGCAGTATTAAGAGTGCCAGCACAACAATCAGAGCATACAAGGCCTCAACTTTTAGAAGCATCCAAACCTATACTGAGCTTTAAACTCAACCCCCACCCCTCCTCTAAAAAAAGCTAAAAAAAATAAATATATTTCAGCATCTAAGCAACAATTTGAATAAAATATATATGAAAAAACTAAAAGTCTCAATCAGCATGAGTACCTAATAATATCAATAAACATTTGTCAAAAACTTACTCATAGAACATCAACCATGTACTTTAAAAGTGTTCAACTTACCTTATGAGATAAAATGTGTCACTCAGCCATTTCTTCCCTTCCTCTAATTCCTCTACACTCATTCTTTCAACAGTGCTTCCATAGCTGTTGTCAGCAAAAGTAGCAAATGAATCAATTGGTGATTATAAAATTAAAACAAGGTAGTTCAAAGAAACCACAGTTGCAAACATATAAAAATAGGTATTATTTCCAGGTATTAATCAGTTTTCCAAATCATCTCTTGGAGGATGATATGCTAGTTGAAGAATTAAATTAAAGAGGATTTTATACTATATTTTATACATTTTCATTGTATTTCACTTATTTTCCATGTATTAGGTTTTAGGGTTATTGATGGAGAACAATCTTACAAGTTTTCGAAGAACGTAAATCTAGAAAGTAGGATTTAATTTGTTAGCGGACTTGCTTGTTTGGTTTATTTGTTAGTAAGTGGGCTTTATTTTTCCCATGGGCTTAAAGCCGGGGTTATGAAGCTTATATATATTTAGGTTTTATTGTATTTGGAGGTAGACTTTGATTATTGAATTATTGATATTTTTGAATATTTGAGTTGTGGGGGTTACTTGTCCTACATCAGTTATATTTGGTGTTTCATGTTTTATTTAAGATTTTAGGTTTAGTTATAAATGCCTATGTTATTCTAGTTTCGAGTAGGCTTGGATTTATGAATTATTGAGTTATTGATTTTTCTAATATTTGAGATTTGAATTATTGGATTTTAGAGAATTTTGATTGAGAATGTACATTATTTCTTGAGGGAATTGGTTTTACAATACTTGTTCTACATCATAACTTTGGCTAAAACTAAATGAGCAATCATCATAGTCCTATTTTGAATATGTTAAAATATTAAGTTTGCAAATAATTTCCAGGTATAAAAAAAATAAAAAATAAAAAAAATTTACTAGATCTAACAATGCTACAAGTGAAATAATAGAAACTCAAACCAACTAAACCTACCTTGCATCAAAGAACGGCCTCCTTACGTATTTCTCTAAAAGTTTCCTTGCATGATCCCGAACCTTAGATCAACAAAATGGGGAAAAAGTGAGATTACCGCAAGTCAAAAGGGCTTGTGCAATAGCATGATTAACAATAACAATATTATTATAGTGATTATCTATTATGTTTGGCTAGAAGGAAATGCACTCACATAAGAAGAATTTCACATTTTGTTTAACATCATTCATGAGAAAAATGATTGATCTATTTCTAGAAAGTCTTGCATGCCTTTGATTGACTTGGTTGCTGGATTTTCCACTATCTCAAGAAGTGGACTTTGATTCTTGAATAATCAAGAGACTTTGCAAAAGAAAGAGCTGATTAAGATGTGTACTTTGAAAATGTACATTTATGCATAAAAAATTTTAATTAAAAAGAAATATAATTCTTCAAAGTACAACAACAACAGTAAACCCAAAAGAAAGCAGGAATGGTAAACATCTTTAGCAAGGATTGCTTGTCTACTTATCCAACAATATAACACAAGATATATCAAGAATTTCAAAACCTAAATGAGTGTCTTCCTTAGTTCCCAAGTCATATCTTCCCAGGTTAAAGGATGCAATTCCTTTATAACAGTTGCACATATATGCTGGTAAATCAAGAACAGTGAGATCATAATTGCGGATGGATATAGGAAAATTAGTGGCTGACCTTGTTCTCCATGGAGCAAAGAGCAAATTTCCAACCAACACCTTCATTAAGATTACATAAGAGAGCATCGATCCACTCACTCTTCCCAGAGTTGGGAACACCAGTTACTATTGTCAGCTCTCCTGGCACAACCTGATTGAGAGAGAAAGGAAGAAAAAAGATCCTGAGAAGGATGACATATCATCTCTACCACTAGTCACTAGCCAATATAGAAAGACAAATAACACATCAAGCTAACATTATATAAGTAGACAAAGAACACATTAAGCTTACATTATATAGGTCGTCCAGCGCCCTCCAACCAGTCGAGACACCAAATTCATATCCAAGAGTCCGATGATAATATTTGTCAATTTCATCAAAGAAATGTCTAAAGTCGAATAATCCACGTATGGGATATAATTCGGCATTCTCAATTACGTCCTTTAGAACGCTGGGTCCCAAATACATAAGCACCTGTGGTCACAATTAAGAGTTGGTTGGTGAGAATATTTGATTTTGGAATAAAAATTGATCAGTACCTGGGTAGCAGCCTCAAAGGTGTTTAGGAGGCATTCTCGCATGCTAAGGTTTGTTCAAATGTTCAAACCTCAATTTGGCACTTGTCAATGATAAGAAGCTTTGGATGCTTTGAATATTTGAAAAATGGACTTAGTTTAAGGCTCCATCTGTTTCGCAATAAATTATCTTTCATAATTTTTAGAAGGAAAATGTTAATCAATGCCTAGTGGCACTGATTAAAGTGATATATATAGAAATAAAAGTGTAATTAATGCATAATTTTTTTTGAATTCAATTAAAGTGGTGTATTTAATGCAAAAAAAAAAAAACTAAAAAAGTAAATAAATAATCTTATAGGCATCGGTTAAGCGAACTTTTTTTAGAAAAGAGCTATAAGGTACTCACCAAAGCAATGAATTTAATTTGACTCGAACCATATCTTGAACATGATTTTTATGCCTGAACGTAACTTAATCCGACATGATATATTATTATATTAATAAAAACTACATTATTTAATTTTAATTAAAAAAATTTAAAAATGTTAAAATAAAAAGTCTTTAATATTTTAATTTAAAATATTTCTTGAATATTATTAAACATAAATATTTTTTACATTTTAATAATAAATATTAATACTAGCAAATAATAGTATCTTTTATTATTTAAATAATAAATACTATTTAATATAATAATATTATTATTTCAATAATAATTTTTATAATATGAATATTTTAAATATTTTTAAGATTAGATCGAAATTTGAAATCTCGAAAAGTATAAGTACAATTTTTTTTTTTAAAATCATTGTATAAGGACTAAATTTGTATTTTTTCATAAGTAAAGGGATTAATAACATCATTTATTAGTAAGTGACGTGGCAAAAAAGGTCCACATCATCAATTGGTCAAATGTTTTGCTAACTAAGCTCGTCACGTCAGCAAAGTCAACGCCACGTCAGCAAGTCAACGTCCATGTCAGCATTTTTAACGGAAAAAAAAATAACACCGTTATTAATTAGACCAAATTTTTTAAAATAATATAGTAAGATGATTCAATTTATATAAATTATAATAGAGGGACTAAACTTCAAATTTTGAATAAAGGCGGATAGCATAATTAGTCCATAAAAAAACCATATAGTTGAACTTGAAGCTTGAATGAGGCCAAATATCGAATATGTTGAGGGCATTGGGTAGAGAAGAACCCATCAGTTTAACAGGGAAAACAGAAGCAGCCCCCATCAGCAAGCAACACAACAGCAATAAACCAACAACTACATCATAAAAATCACAACAATGAAGAAAGACTAAATATCCTGCAACAGTTAATCAGCAAGAACCATCAAAGACTACTTTCCACCCAATGAAAACCACCATCTCCTCATCCAAATCCATTATCCCTCCTATAAGACACGTGCTCCTTTTAAATCCTTGTCCTTTGAAAGTCAAAGTCGCAGCCCAAGATAAAAGGAAAATCCAAATAAAACCAAACCACGTTTTTCTTAAAGAAAAGCTAACAAAATCTGTGAAAAAGATTCTTAAAAACTTACTTAAGAGACTCATTTCTAAGCAGTTACTAAACTATTAAGAGTGTAGAACTATTTTTAATTTTTTTTTTTAGAAAAACAGTTATACACATTAAAATTTTAGGTTGTGTTTGATAATAGATAGTCCATTATTTCTGATTCATATTATCTACTTTAAACCATTAGAATTACTTATAGGAAACATTATAGGTTTTTTTTTTTTTTTTTCTTTCTAAATTTTGCTACTTTACTTTTGGAATCTGATATTGTAGGATAGCTCCAAAAAGATAACGTTCGATATTAGACAAGCACTTGTTTAGTACTAAACATGATATTTAGGATGAGAAATTTCAAAGTTTTTGAAATTATAAGAATCTTAATAAAAAACCTACAAAATAGGAGCTAAAATTTAGTTACTTCTAATGTCGTTTTACAGGTTATAAGAGTTGAACAACTATTATTGCCTTCTCTACAAATGAATCACACATTAACAGGAAAAAAAAGAAGGAAAACTATGTCTGGATAGAGTTTCAAAATGTCCCATATTTCAAGCCAATTCTAGCTTAGTTTTCTTAGGGTTGTTCAAATTTCGTATTCAATAGAGTTATCGGATATTCAAGTTTTTGGTTGACTAAGTTCTATGTTGTTCAGATACTAAGTTGTTGGTTTGGAAGCATTCTGGATTGTTTTGAATTTGACTGTTCCAGTCTCAAAGTTCAATTTAGTAACTTTTTTTAGTAAGTTTGAGTTCACAGTCAGTTTTGAGTTGGTTAAAGTCTAGGTGTATAACTGAGCCAAGTCAAGTTGACACCATGACAAGCTTGAACTCAACTCAATTACAAAACTCAAGACCAGAAATGCAATTTGAAATTTTGGGGGCTACATATGTCTGAGACCTCCAAGCTAGACTTGATCGAGCTTTATATTATTTAGTTTGATAAAAGTAGAGGTGGCAAAATGAATCCGAACTCGAAAATTCAAATCCGAATTCGAAATAACCCGAATCCGAAAAAACTTAAACCCGAAAATACTCGAGATCGACCCGATCCCGAATCTAATACTAAAAATTATCAAATTGTAATTAAATAATTTTTTTATAAAGCAATAACTTTATTTATCAATTTTATTCTAATATCCTTTTTAATAATTTAATTAAAATTTAAAATTTAATTTATATTTTATATATATGATAAAATAATAATTTTATCAAAAATAAAATTATATTTTGTACTTATAACTTTAATGTCTCATATCTTGATGAATCCACTATCTAAAGATTCTAAACTCATGAAGATTTTAGAAATGTGAAATATTTTTAACATAAAAATTACTTGTCCTTTGTTTATGTTATTTTAAGAGCACCATTATAATAGTATAATAGTGTTTTCTATATATTAAAATTAATTAACAGCAATTCATTCATTTTAACTTATCTCTAGTATAATAGTATTTCTTATATTAAAAAAATAAATAAAAACTACTTTTAAAAAAAATGTGTTGCTCTTTGCAACATATATATATAGTTTTCTTAGATACATTATTAAATTAAGTCATCAAATATTAATTTATAAAAATATTATGTCTTTTTAGAATTTAAAAGTATTTAACATAATTAGTTAATTTAATTTTGTAATTAATTTATTATTTATTTTATTTTGGATAAGTATTTTTTAAATTATTATTATTTTATTACACTTGATATAATTTAAGATATAATTTGCTTTTAGTAACATATCATATCAAAATTCAAGATTGGTTCACTTGGTATAGAGGTGCTCATGGGCCGAGCTGGGTTTAGGTATGGTATCAATACTATATTCACTTGCCCAAGCCCGACCCGACCCGAAATATAGGCCTCAAATTCTGCTCAAACCCGCCCATATTGGTCAATGGATAGTAGTAGCCCGTTTAGGCCCGCCCATATTTTTTTTTTCTAAAAAAATTTAAACAAATATTTTTTTATTATTTAATTTTTAATAATTTTATCTTTTTTATTTTATTTTATTAAATTCTAAAATATGGATAACTTAGCATATTTTTAAATGTTTACACTATAATATCATATATATTTACTTTTTATATGATATAAATTACATAATATATAAAATATAAAAATAATATATTATATAAATGAAAAACAGGTCGGGCTGGGCTCGGGCCTTGATTGTTGGAGTCAAGGCCCGACCCATTTTCTAAATGAGCCTCATTTTTTTTTGCCGAAACCCATATTTCAGACCTAATATTTTTGTCCAAACTCTCCAAAATATGAGCGGGCTTTCGGGCTTGGGCGAGTAGTCCGGCCCTTGAGCAGGTCTAACTTGGTAATATCCTTACTAATAAGAGTTGAATGTTAGGTTCGATTCTTTACATAAATATAAAATTTTTACATTTTACAAATATATAAATGAATAGTTGAATGTCAAGGTTCGTCCCGAAAAGTTTTTTATTTTGTAGTGAATATAAATTATAATGTATTTACATATTGAAATTCGAGTTCATCAAATGAATTATTTTAAATATTAATATGATTAATTTATAATATATCATATTTTTTATAATAAATTATTTTAAAATTTTATTTTATATTCTTTTGATGCTAACAAATATTAATTTTAATAAATAAATATAATTAAAAATATTATATTATAATAAAAGATTACTTTTAAAAATAATAATAATATTTTAAATTTATTTTTAAAAGTAAATATTTAAATTACGTAAAAATGATTATATCTAACATAAAATAAAAATGATGTAAAACATACCCGAATCCGAATGGGCCCGTACCTAAAAAGACCCGAATTCGAATCCAAATGGGTCCAACCCGAACCCACCCAATTGTCACCTCTAGATAAAAGTATTATATACATCATAATATTAAAATATACTAAAAAATCAAAGTTGATTAGGCTCATAAGCGATCTGGGCTAAGTATGAAAATAAACTAGAACTGAACTCAACCTGAGCGAGCTTAAGAATAACTCAACAATAAATCAACCAACTAATGAGAATTCACTCGTAGTTTAAGTCAGACTTTAGGCAAGTTTAACTGTTGGGCTAGGTCATCTTTCTTCCACTTCTAGATGCCATCCATTTTCACCAAGAAAGTTAGTAGTCATTGTTGACGAAATGTGTCCCAAATTGGTAGCATAATAAAATGACCACCCAAATCCATTTGAGAGGATGACTTATTGTATACGAGTTTCACAATTTAAAAATGGTTTAAGCTACAAATTTATGTTAAATGATTTATGGGTTTTGAAAGTTGGAGAATCCAATTCAATCCCGAATCTTCAAATTAAGGTAGATTAGGATACTAAATCGGGCTTATTTGACACTAACGAAGTGGATTTAGTTGAAAAAAGCCTAAGGTAAATTGTTAAGGTACGGAAGTAGGTTATATACATGTATAAGTCATTTTGATGACAGGTACATGATTATGACATGATTTTTATATAATGATTGTCGTAACTTAAAAAATAACAAGTCTCATCGCGAGACATTACTCGTTAAGTGTGACATTAGGAAAAACAAAAAAAAAAGACGACTTAATTCCTCTTGAAATAAAATGAGTTTGAAAACAACCTCGAAAAAAAAATGGAGCCGCCACCAATCTTTTTTGGCTAGGTGTGATCGACCACCTATTAAAATCGGTTTTGTAAAATATTTTAAAATTAATTAAAATATTTTTTTAAAAACCAATTTTAAAGTCTGCACTTTTAAACCAGAAAAATTAAAGAAGTGGGTTCGGGAGTCGGTTACGTGTGGGAAAGGATTAGCACCCCCACAACGCCCGTATAAAACGGTACCTTATTAATCGTGTGTTATCTCGAGTCTCGGTAAAAGTCGGTTTTGAAATTGACATTTTAAAATAATTCCCATTTTAAAGAAAAATAATCCCATTCCTAGTTGAAAATGATCCAGAATTTGTTAACTCAAAAATTTCCTATATTCCCCGGCAAACCGGCAAAACATAAAAATTTTCATTTACTTAGAAAATCTCTGAATCACTCTCGTTTTTGAAAGAAAGATGTTCAGTTGTTAATGATAATTGATGATATCCTCCCCGGCAACCCGACAGAGAGCTCATGAATTATTTTAACTCGGGAATAACCTTATTTTATTGAAAATCATTATCTTTGTTGCATTAGAAATCATTTAAAAAAAGATGGTTATGAATATGCAAATTATTACTGATGACATGGTATAATCTAAATGACATGACATATGAAAATAACCTAATGTCTAAATCTCATGAAAAATGACATGTCATATGAAAAATGACCTAATATCTAAATGACATGGAAAATGTCATGACATAATGAAAATAACCTAAATATCTAAATGTCATGGAAAATGACATGTCATATAAAAAATGACATAATATCTAAATGACATGGAAAATGTCATGACATAATGAAAATAATCTAAATATCTAAATGTCATGGAAAATGACATGTCATATGAAAAATGACCTAATATCTAAATGACAAAAAATGTCACGGCATAATGAAAATAACCTAAATGTTTAAATGTCATGGAAAATGACATGTCATATGAAAAATGACATGTCATATGAAAATGACCTAGTATCTAAATGACATGGAAAATGTCATGACATAATGAAAATAACCTAAAGTCTAAATGTCATGGAAAATGACATGTCATATGAAAACTGACATAATATCTAAATGACATAGAAAATGTCATGCCATAATGAAAATAACCCTAATATCTAAATGTCATGGAAAATGACCCAATATTTAAATGACATAGAAAATGTCATGTCATATGAAAAATGACCTAATATTTAAATGACATAAAAAATGTCATGGCATAATGAAAATAATCTAATATCTAAATGTCATGGAAAATGATATGTCATATGAAAAATGATCTAATATTTATTGACGTAGAAAATGTCATGGCATAATGAAAATAACCTAATATCTAAATGTCATGGAAAATGACATGTCATATAAAAAATGACCTAATATTTAAATGACATAGAAAATGTCATGGCATAATGAAAATAACCCTAATATCTAAATGTCATGAAAAATGACATGTCATATGAAAAATGACTTAATATTAAAATGACATAGAAAATGTCATGGCATATGAAAATAACCTAAAGTCTAAATGTCATGAAAAATGACATGTCATATGAAAAATGACCTAAATGCCTAAATGACATAGAAAATGACATGGCATGCAAAATGATATGGCATATGAAAATGGCCTAAAATCTAAACGGGGGAAATTGACATGGCAAATTCTTGATGACATGGCATGTGAATGAATGACATGGTATATGGATGACATGGCATAATGAATGACATGGCATATGAAAGAATGACGTGGCATATGGATGACATGGCATGTGAATGACATGGCATAATGAAATCAACAAAAAGACATCATCATAAAATACTCATAATCACATCATGATCACACACACACATCATTATTTGAAATGAATTATGTGAGGAATCATCTAAATAGCATATGTCGAAAAATATTACTGTGCTTCCCGACAAACCCGGCAAAGCTTGGAAAATAATTCTTTCATATGATATTTACATGATTCCAAGTAAAACGAAAACTATACGTTTTGATTCCATAAACACGTGCGTTGAATAATTTCCTAATCTCCCCGGCAACCCGGCAAAGATTAGGAGCCAATTCTCGCCAAATGCTTAGGAAACCGAAACGCACGTTTTATGACAAATTAAAATTTTAAAAAAATATTTTAAAAATGCAATGCATGAAGATGTATTTCTTCCTTGAAGTAAGGACATCCGTATACCTAAAAAAGTATCCGACTACCTTTGGAAGAAACTTAAATCGGATTGAAAGACTTTGGGCTCGGATTTAAAATTTGGAATTTTTGAAGAAAATGGCCTCATGACCGTTATATTCAAGTTGGGCCTCTCCACTTATCACCAATTGGTTTTAGGTGGAGAGGCCTAAGTTGAATATAAGACCATAGGCAATCCAGGATTTAACAGATGTGAGATTACACCACTTTAACAGGCCCCCATCATGTGTAGGCGGATACCGAGGAGCCTACCACATGACAAACTCAGAAGGGGTATAAGGCAGAAACAACATAACAGAACCTGGGCTTTGACTCCCACTGGCAGTTTTGAAACCCAATTTTTTTACCCTTCTATAAAATTTCAAAAAATCTGGAAAAATTAGGCCAGACCTAAAACATGTTGATCTTCATGGGAAAAAAGCAGCTTAATTTTTGGAGCAAGGATACTATGATTGAAACCTTACCAAAGTCAAGACAGTGAGTTAAAACTGCTCTGTTAAAAACTATTTTTTCAACCATGATAAAAAATCTAAAAATCGTGAAAAAAAATGTCATGGCATCCCTTAAATGACTACTGCATGTGTGATAACTCGTATAATTATATAGTTTTTAGTTATGTTTTATTATTGTTTTGTGTCAAATACGAGTTATTATTGTTTAGTCTAATTGTGTTTATGATCTTTTATATTTTTATGTAATTTGGTGTTTTTCACAAGTTTCTTTGAGTGATTTCAGATTACTAGAATTAAGGGCAAATCCAGTTCAGTTCCAGTTCCGACACCTTTTGCCATATCAGCTATATCTCGAGTTTCACTGAAGCAATAAGGCTGAACTTTGTATCCCTGCAAAGCTAAGAGGCATATCTATCTTTTTCATGTTTTACACTTCTTGAAACGAAGTCGTTTTCCCTAGCGAAATCGACCATCAAGTTGGCTGATGTGCAATGACGTCTGTTCTGCACCGTTTTGGTATTTTGACCATATCTTCCGATCCACGTGCGCAAATGATCTGATTCCAACGGCTATGGATCCGTAACTGATAGGGGTATATTTTTCTAGAAGACCATTTTATCAGATCGAGCCTCCAACATTGACAAAATCGACCATCAAGCTGGCTGATCAGAATTGTCATACAATATGACGAAAATTGTTAGAAAAATGCACCCACCTATTATACCTACCTTTGAAATTTGTAAAGCTTGTCTCTTGTCATTTAGCCCTCCAAAATGTGTATAAATAGAGGGCCTTGGATGAGTATTGGGATACATTATAGATTGGTAGGATAGCCATTGTAATAAAATTCTCTAAGTTTTCTTTTTCTTTCCTTTCTCTAGTTTTCTTTTTCTTCTTACATTTCTTTTCATTTTATTCATATCTAGTATGTGTTTCTAATCATATTGTTGAGGTGATGAGGTGAAGCTCTTGGTAAATGCTAAGGTTAGTCTCTTAAACATGAGCTAAAATGAATCATCATTTATAAGCACTAGTATAGATAATATTTTCTTTTGGTTTAAAATCATACTTGCAAAGTAGAGATCTTGATTCATTATTGACAATGAAAATGGCACAGTAAATGCTTGGTTTCATAACCTTGATTTGTTGTAGACATATAACTTGGCATAAGGAATGCTTGGACTCTTTTTATGAGTTTTGAGGACACCAAATGAACATAATATCATATGCTATGGACGTTGGACAATTTGGACTGAATTGCTAAACCTTCCGATTGGAACCTCCCTTATGTGTGGATTTCAATTGTGTAATAAAACAAGATTAATCTTAGCATAACACCAAGAGTGGATTCTCTAACCTCAACATCTTTTCTTATTGTTGTTTATATCTTGTTTAATCTCTTTTATATTTTGTTTATTTTGTTCTCTAATATCTTGTTTATCTTATTTTGTTGTTGATTCCCTAATATCTTGTTTACTTTCTTTTTCTTATATATTTATAAACTCATACTTACTAATACGCTTCCTTGTGGTTCGACCTCGGACACCCGAGAATTTATTACTTGAACATAACCTGCACTTGGGTTTACGACTCTTAATTGAGTTTCTATGAAGTTTTTGGCGCCGTTGCCGGGGAGGCAATACTAAGTATATAAGTTTATAAGTATATTTATTTTTATTGGCTGGTTATACCGCCTATATTTATTTTTATTGGCTGGTTATACCGCCTAATTTTCTATATATTTATATTTATATTGTATATTAACTTTGTTTTATTTTTATTGGCTGGTTATACCGCCTAATCTGTATATTAACTTTGTTTTATGCTTGTTTGGCGACGTGATTTTAGATCTCGTCGTTTAGTTAGATTTTATTGTGAAACTTTTTTCAGGTAATCTTTCTAATACAATTCCTACCATGGCTGACAATGAAAGTGTTCATGCTGAAGATGAGAACAGGCAAGTACGCACCATGCGTGACTACTTGCAACCAACTCGAAGCTCATCACCCTCTTGTTTTATTTTTCCTCTCAATGCAAACAACTTTTGTTTTAAACCAGGTATGATAGCTTTGCTTCCAAATTTCTATGGGTTGGAATCGGAAAGTGCTTACTCGTTTCTAAAAGACTTCGAAGATGTATGTGTCACCTTTAATGACCAACAATGTACAAATGAAATTGTCAAGCTAAAATTATTTCCTTTTTCTTTAAAAGATAAAGCAAAAATTTGGCTTCATAATTTAAAACCAAGGTCAATTGGCACATGGCAAGAATTACAAACTGAGTTTCTAAAGAAATTTTTCCCAGCACATAAAACTACTGCTTTGAAAAGACAGATTCAAAATTTCAATCAAAATCAAAATGAAGCATTTTTTCAGTGCTGGGATCGTTTTAAAGATTTGTTAAGTTCTTGTCCACATCATGGTTTTGAAAAATGGCGTCTTATTAGTTTCTTTTATGAAAGTTTAACTCCCGAAACTAAACAATTTGTTGAAACAATGTGTAACGGTGAGTTTCTAGAAAAAGAACCTGAAGAAGCCTTTGACTACTTAGACCATTTGGCAGATAACTCTCAAGCCTGGCACACAGATAATTCCTCTGAAAGTTCCAATAGATCTAATGTTGTTTCTAACAGAGGAAAATATCATTTTAGTCAAGAAGATGAGATAAAAGCTAAAGTAGCTAATTTGGCTAGAAAGATTGAAGCCATGGAACTTAGAGAAGTAAAAGAAGTCAAAACGGTTAAAAATGAAGAAAGTTGTGGAATTTGTGAAATCATGGGACACCCCACTTCTGAATGTCCAAACATTCCCATTCTTAAAGAAGCGTTGCATGATCAAGTAAATTCCATAAACACATTTAAAAAACCTTTTCCTTCTCCTTACTCTGAAACGTATAACCCTGAATGGAGAAATCATCCCAACTTCAGTTGGCGGAATAATAATCATGTTCAGGTACCACAATCTCAAAAGCCGGGCAACACTTTTTCCTATCAACCTTCACGTGTACAAACCTTGGAAGAGACATTGCAAGCATTCATGCAAACACAAGCAAATGTGAATAGCCGGACTTCACAGGACATCAATGAGATCAAAAACACCTTGTCCACATTGACAGCTTCATTACGCACTCAAGAAAAAGGTAAGTTTCCTGCTCAACCTCAGCCTAACCCTTCTACTCAATGTCTTGTTTCTTGCTCCAATGAAACTCAACAGGAAAATGCCAGTTCTATCACAACTCTTCGAAGTGGAAAGGCAATTGACAAAAAGATTCCATCAAAAGACCAAGATCCTCTTTCCCCTCCGAAAAGTAATGGTAAGGATGATGGTAAGTCTGAACTTCTTGAAAATTTGGACAAAGAAAAAGGTATGCATCCTGCTCCTTTTCCTCAAAGGTTGCAAACAATAAAGAATTTGAATCAAAATGCAGAAATTTATGAACTTTTCAAACAAGTTAAGATTAACATTCCTTTATTGGATGCAATCAAACAAGTTCCATCTTATGCTAAATTTTTGAAGGACATGTGCACAGTTAAAAGGAAACATAATGTACAAAAGAAAGCATTTTTGACGGAAAGTGTGAGCTCAATCATTCAGCACCTTACTCCACCAAAATTCAAAGATCCTGGATGTCCAACAATCTCATGCATCATTGGAAACACTAGAATAGAACGTGCATTGCTTGATCTTGGTGCTAGTGTTAATCTTTTGCCTTTTTCTGTTTATCAACAGTTAGGTTTAGGTGAACTCAAGGAAACACCTGTTACACTTCAACTAGCTGATCGTTCTGTAAAAATTCCTCGAGGGATAGTTGAAGATGTTTTGGTTCAAATTGATAATTTTTACTTCCCTGTTGATTTTATTGTTTTGGACACACATCCTGTTTCAAATCCAAATGTTCAAATTCCTGTTATATTAGGCCGTCCATTTCTTGCAACTTCTAATGCTCTGATAAATTGCAGGAATGGTATGTTGAACATTTCTTTTGGAAATATGACTTTAGAATTAAATGTGTTCAACATTTGCAAGCAACCTGGTGATAATTCAGAAGTACATGAAGTGGATTTCATTGAAGAACTTGTTCATGAACATCTCACCACTACCACATTCCATGATCCTTTAGAAGCTTATTTAATTGAATATGAGTTTGATAATGCTTCAGAAATTTCACACACTGATTCTTTGTTAAAATCTTTTCAGGATAAGCATTGTTGGAAACAAAAGTTTGAGGAACTACCATCACTTACAAATGTCACTGTACCATCAACTATTGAACCACCCAAGCTGGAGTTAAAACCATTGCCATCCGAGCTAAAATATTCCTTTTTGGGTGAGAGTGAAACTTTTCCAGTCATAATTTCTTCACATCTTGATGAACTACAAGAAGGTAAGTTGTTACAACTTTTGATGATGCACAAAAATGCATTAGGATGGACCTTAGCTGACATAAAGGGAATAAGCCCATTAATCTGCACACATAATATTTATTTAGAGGAAAATGCTAAACCCTCTAGACAAATGCAACGAAGGCTTAATCCTAATATGAAAGAAGTAGTGAGAAATGAAGTCATTAAACTTCTAGATAATGGAATCATTTATCCTATCTCTGACAGCAAATGGGTAAGTCCTACTCAAGTCGTACCTAAGAAATCTGGAGTTACTGTAGTTAAAAATGAAAACAATGAATTAATTCCAGCTAGGACTGTTACTGGTTGGCGCATGTGCATTGACTATAGGAAACTTAACTCAGTGACGAGGAAAGATCATTTCCCTTTGCCTTTCATGGATCAAATCTTAGAAAGAGTTGCAGGGCATGAGTTTTATTGTTTTCTAGATGGATATTCTGGGTATAATCAAATTGCCATTGCACTTGAGGACCAAGAGAAAACCACTTTTACATGTCCTTTTGGTACTTTTGCATATCGTAGAATGCCATTTGGATTATGTAACGCCCCTGCCACATTTCAAAGATGCATGCTTAGCATTTTTAGTGACATGATTGAACGTAATCTTGAGATTTTCATGGATGATTTTTCTGTTTCTGGTGATTCATTTGATGATTGCTTAGCCAATTTGAAAAATGTATTGATTAGGTGTGAAGAAAAAAATCTTGTTCTTAATTGGGAAAAATGTCATTTCATGGTCACTAAAGGTATTGTACTAGGTCACATTGTTTCTGCAAAAGGGATTGAGGTAGACAAGTCAAAACTTGAATTGATTGCTAATCTACCCACACCAAAGACAGTAAAGGACATTAGGTCATTCTTGGGACATGCAGGTTTTTATAGAAGATTCATAAAAGATTTTAGCACGATATCTAAACCTCTATGTAATCTTTTAATGAAAGACACTGCATTTGAATGGACTAAAGATTGTGAAGATGCTTTTGAAAAACTCAAAAATATGCTCACTACTGCTCCTATTATGAGATCTCCTGATTGGTCTTTACCATTTGAAATAATGTGTGATGCTAGTGACTATGCTGTTGGTGCTGTGTTAGGACAAAGGAAAGATAATAAACCACATGTAATTTACTATGCAAGTAAAACTTTAAATAGAGCCCAAATGAATTATTCCACTACAGAAAAGGAATTACTTGCAGTTGTTTTTGCATTGGATAAATTCAGATCTTACCTTGTTGGATCATCAATTGTTGTCTTTAGTGATCATGCAGCTTTAAAATATCTTCTCTCTAAGAAGGATGCAAAACCTAGGTTGCTGAGGTGGATCCTTTTGCTGCAAGAATTTGACATCACCATTCGAGATAAAAAAGGAGTAGAAAATGTGGTGGCTGATCATTTATCAAGACTTGTTTGTGATGAATCTTTTGGAACCTCACCAATAAATGATACTTTTCCTGATGAACAACTTCTAATTGTCTCCACGACACCTTGGTTTGCTGACATTGCTAATTTTCTTGCTACAGGAAAAATTCCTTCTCAATGGAGCACACAAGATAAAAGGAAGTTTCTGAATGAGGTAAAGAAGTTCTATTGGGATGACCCTTACTTGTTCAAATATTGTCCTGATCAGATTTTTCGAAGATGCATTCCCGACAATGAGGTAAGTAGTGTAATTAAGTTTTGTCATTCTGAGGCATGTGGTGGTCATTTTTCATCAAAGAAAACTGCTGCAAAAATTTTACAGTGTGGATTTTACTGGCCAACTTTGTTCAAAGATGCACATAATTTTTGCAAGTCATGTGAAAGTTGTCAAAAATTAGGTTCCATTTCGAAAAGAAACATGATGCCTTTGAACCCAATTCTTGTAATTGAAATTTTTGACTGTTGGGGTATTGATTTCATGGGACCATTTCCACCATCTTTTGGTTTCGTATACATTTTAGTTGCAATAGATTATGTTTCAAAGTGGATAGAGGCAATTCCATGTCGAAATAATGATCACAAAACAGTGATTAAATTTTTAAAAGAAAATATTTTGAGTCGATTTGGAATTCCTCGATCTATCATAAGCGATGGGGGAACACATTTTTGCAACAAGGTTTTTGAAACATTAATGAAGAAATATGCCATTACACACAAAGTTGCAACCCCTTATCACCCGCAGACAAATGGACAGGTAGAATTAGCAAATAGGGAGATTAAACAAATTTTGGAAAAGACAGTTAATCCAAATCGCAAAGATTGGTCTCTTAGACTTAACGATGCATTATGGGCCTATCGAACAGCTTTTAAAACAGCATTGGGCATGTCTCCTTATAGGCTAGTTTATGGAAAACCTTGTCATTTACCTGTGGAACTTGAGCATAAAGCATATTGGGCCATTAAAATGTTCAACTCAAACCTTGATGACGCTTCTAATTTACGAAAATTACAAATAAATGAACTTGAGGAACTCAGAAATGATGCATATGAGAATTCTAAAATTCATAAAGAAAGAACTAAAGCCTTTCATGACAAGTTAATTTCAAGAAAAACATTTAATGTTGGGCAAAAAGTTCTACTTTATAATTCTAGACTTCACATATTTCCTGGTAAGTTGAGATCAAGATGGACTGGCCCATTTGTGGTTAAGCATGTGTATCATTATGGAGCAGTTGACATTGAGAATCCTCAAAATGGTAACGTATTCAAGGTAAATGGACAAAGACTCAAACTCTTTTTGGAAAATCATGTTACTCAAGAAGAGGTTGTTTTTCTTTCTGATCCTTGTTTTGAAAATAACTAGATGTAAATATAATTTTTTTTTACCCCGGTTAAATGGCGGATAACGGTACTCCGTGATTATTTAAGTCGGTTCCATCAGCTACCCACAAAACTGATATTGTATATAAATTTCTCTTTCATTTTATTTTATTTCATTTTTTTTTCAGGATGGATGATATTCTCAAAAGATTGCAGAAACGATTTCCTCCTTTTCCTCGGAATATTTTACTGAAGCTTTACCAAGTTCGATTAGAAAGATTAAGAATGCTTATGAACAAAGGGATTCCTGAAGACATACGTTGGATAATTGAAGCCAAGGTACGTGAAGATGAATATCTTCCTGTTTTGCATTTACCAGGTACAGGTAGAAGCACTTATGCAAAGAAGCGACGAGCAAAGCGCATGAGTTCAAATTGCCACAAGTGTGCACGATGGACGTGTAACGGTAAATGTCGTTCTATTGGGATTCCGTCCTCTAATCGAGATGATAAAATTGAATTCATTAAGGATGGACTGAGTAAGGAGAATTTGGGTAATATCCAACTTTCTCTTGAGACGCATCCTAGTGGAGACGTACAAAGAGAAATTCTTGATTTATGGCCGCAATTCCAAAGGAAAAGGCAACATCTTGGGAATCTGATGATAAAAGACCCTGTTTGCCAGCTTGTAAGAAAACTAGATGGGAAGCATATCCTCGACTCATAGAAGGCGTTTAAGCCGTTTCTGGACGTAAAACCAGAGGAAGATGCCAAATACACTTTCGGCGACATTATTACTTTTGACTTTTACGGTTGATTTTTCTTCTCTTTTTGATTTTCTTCCTGAAATCATGCAAAAATCTTTTGTTAGGTTAACATTTTCTTCTGACAGGTCAAATACACTTTCGGCGACATTATTACTCTTGTCTGATTCACTACTCAGTCCTCTATATATTACACCATGTACTCATTCTCTTTCAGGCACTCGAAAAAGAAAAAAAAATGGAAAGCACTTCGTCCCAGCGCATTAAAAAAATTTGTGTCTTTGGAGGTGCTTATCCAGGGAAAAATAACATATTCGCTGATGAAGCCATAAGAGTTGGAGTAATACTTGCCCAACAAAAGATCCACTTGATTTATGGAGGCGGTAGTACGGGTTTAATGGGAGCAGTCGCTACAGCAGCACACGCCGGAGGAAGTCCAGTTCTAGGAATCGTGCCAAAACTATTCACAGATTTTTGTGGACCTACCGTGGGTAAGGAAATACAAGTCTGGAGTATCCCTGAACGGATAACAATCATGTACCATTCTGCCGATGCATTCATTGCCTTACCAGGAGGTCTGGGTACATTGGAAGAAATAGCTTGCGTGGCTTCTTGGTCATCTTTGGTCACAAATAAGAAACCCATTGGTTTGCTTAATATTAATGGTTATTTTAGTAATTTACTTTCATATTTAGATAATGCTGTGGATAATGGATTCATGTTTTCAGAGGCAAGGAGAACCATAATTTCTGCTACAACCATTGAAGATTTACTCAAAAAGCTACAAGCTTATGAGTGTTTATCTGCTACGGCTGTTTCGCAAACGCTCGGAAAAAGAAAAAGAGATATGGACGAGCAAGGAGTGGATTGCACTTTGTCTTTGTGACATTATCTAACATTTTGCTTGTTGTGTCTCAGTTATAATAAGTGGTTAGCAACCTCTGCAGGTAATATCTCCTAAATTCTACCTTTAAAATTTGACATTGGGGACAATGTCATATTTTAGTAGGGGGTAAGGGACATATTTTGCTAAAAAAAAAAAAAATTTGTTGTGTTTTAAGACATTTAGAAGTATTCATTCTGAACAAGGTCTGAGTAAGGGAGACTTGAGACATACCTTGTCAGTTTGATTTAATCTTCTTCTTCAAAAAAAACAAAAAAACAAAAAAACAAAAAAAAAAACAAAAAAAACAAAAAAAAAAGCATGTTTAGACTTAGTGTGTTTTTTTTTTTTAGTTACTTTCAATACAATGATGAGATATGAATTGCATAAGTCTAAAACAGATTTATTAGTGAGAAGATTTTCATGAGAATTGAGCTTGATGTCAACCTTTTTATGAGCCAATGTTAATATGATATGTTGATTGAGAAAGAAGCATGTTTAGACTTAATCTGACTTGTATAATCATCCTTGCGAGTTTTTGAGCCTATAATGATTGATGCATTATACAAATCAATCTAATTTCTTTCTTGAGTGCTCTTATGATTACATGATTCTCTAGAACTTGCTTTAAACCGTTTGAGACTATATTGATACATGTGACAACATGAATATGATAGAGGCATTAGGATTATAACCAGAGCCAAACAGCCATCCATTATTAATGTTCTACGAGAACATCCCCACTAGTGAGCCAATTTGAGCCTACATTAAATATGATGTTTTATTGGTAACCACAACTTACACCTAGCCTAAATATGCTTATATCCTTACCCTTGTTCTAAAGATGAATTTTATATTTTGAGACATATTGCAAAAAACAAGGGATATTTTTATTTGAAAATTTGGGTTAGAAACAAAAGATAAGTGTGGGGGAAGAAAAGAAAAAGTCAAGAGAAAAAGAAAGGGATCATTGTCAAATACATTCCCATATTAAAAAAAAAAAAAAAAATCTTCTCTTGAACTTCTAGAAAAAGATGTTACAAAGTTGGTTAGAATGATGCAAAGGCTCAACATGAATATTTAGCCTATGTTATTATGTGCTTTATAAGAGTTTTGAGAAGTTTTATTTGTATGATCTTATTATGTCTCTAAAATCTATGAACTCTTTGGAACCTTTGTGATATCTTTATCCTTTTGTTCTTTAACCACATTATAACCCTTTGGCCCCATTACAACCTTGAATAAAGACCTCTTGATTTATGAAGTTGTATGATCTAAATAGTGGAGAATAGGTGGACAAGCAAGCATATGGTAGAAGTGTTTTCATGAGATTGATTGAGTGTAAACACTTTACCACTACTTTAAAGAGTGAAAATCAAGAGAGTATCCCATGTGAGAAGTTGAGATTAAGTTTGAATATACACTATTTTGATTGAAATATGTTATGTTATTATTGGCTTAACTCAAACTATTTACATTCAAGCAAGATTTTTTGTGAATTTCTTTAAGCTATTGATTAGTTTTTAAGACTTGTCCAATGATTATCTCTAATTTATATTGGAAGGATTAGTTATAATTATTATTTTTAGTTTTTCTTATGTCTTCAATGTTTGTGGGTATCGTCCTAGTAAACCCTCACGAGACTAAACTCGTCCACTAGGGACACCTAGGGGTTTAAAGGCTTGTGTCACATGCTAAGTGCCACCGTGATTTCCTACGAAAATGGATTAGATTAGATTTTCTTATTTTATTTTTATTGAGTCGTTGCTAGGGACTAGCAACAATCTAAGTATGGGGGTGTGATAACTCGTATAATTATATAGTTTTTAGTTATGTTTTATTATTGTTTTGTGTCAAATACGAGTTATTATTGTTTAGTCTAATTGTGTTTATGATCTTTTATATTTTTATGTAATTTGGTGTTTTTCACAAGTTTCTTTGAGTGATTTCAGATTACTAGAATTAAGGGCAAATCCAGTTCAGTTCCAGTTCCGACACCTTTTGCCATATCAGCTATATCTCGAGTTTCACTGAAGCAATAAGGCTGAACTTTGTATCCCTGCAAAGCTAAGAGGCATATCTATCTTTTTCATGTTTTACACTTCTTGAAACGAAGTCGTTTTCCCTAGCGAAATCGACCATCAAGTTGGCTGATGTGCAATGACGTCTGTTCTGCACCGTTTTGGTATTTTGACCATATCTTCCGATCCACGTGCGCAAATGATCTGATTCCAACGGCTATGGATCCGTAACTGATAGGGGTATATTTTTCTAGAAGACCATTTTATCAGATCGAGCCTCCAACATTGACAAAATCGACCATCAAGCTGGCTGATCAGAATTGTCATACAATATGACGAAAATTGTTAGAAAAATGCACCCACCTATTATACCTACCTTTGAAATTTGTAAAGCTTGTCTCTTGTCATTTAGCCCTCCAAAATGTGTATAAATAGAGGGCCTTGGATGAGTATTGGGATACATTATAGATTGGTAGGATAGCCATTGTAATAAAATTCTCTAAGTTTTCTTTTTCTTTCCTTTCTCTAGTTTTCTTTTTCTTCTTACATTTCTTTTCATTTTATTCATATCTAGTATGTGTTTCTAATCATATTGTTGAGGTGATGAGGTGAAGCTCTTGGTAAATGCTAAGGTTAGTCTCTTAAACATGAGCTAAAATGAATCATCATTTATAAGCACTAGTATAGATAATATTTTCTTTTGGTTTAAAATCATACTTGCAAAGTAGAGATCTTGATTCATTATTGACAATGAAAATGGCACAGTAAATGCTTGGTTTCATAACCTTGATTTGTTGTAGACATATAACTTGGCATAAGGAATGCTTGGACTCTTTTTATGAGTTTTGAGGACACCAAATGAACATAATATCATATGCTATGGACGTTGGACAATTTGGACTGAATTGCTAAACCTTCCGATTGGAACCTCCCTTATGTGTGGATTTCAATTGTGTAATAAAACAAGATTAATCTTAGCATAACACCAAGAGTGGATTCTCTAACCTCAACATCTTTTCTTATTGTTGTTTATATCTTGTTTAATCTCTTTTATATTTTGTTTATTTTGTTCTCTAATATCTTGTTTATCTTATTTTGTTGTTGATTCCCTAATATCTTGTTTACTTTCTTTTTCTTATATATTTATAAACTCATACTTACTAATACGCTTCCTTGTGGTTCGACCTCGGACACCCGAGAATTTATTACTTGAACATAACCTGCACTTGGGTTTACGACTCTTAATTGAGTCTCTATCAATGTGGTAAAAAAATTAATTTATTTGACCATGTCTGAATAGTAAAAAAAAAAATCAAAGTCAGAATACCCAATCTAAAATATCATTCTTCCAACTATCATAGACAAAGGGTTTTTGGCTTGAGATCATTGGTTGATCTTAGCCAAAAACCTAATTGAAATGTCATGAAATACATGGTATGACAGCCCACAATCATATGACAATAGATAAATCATGAGTGAAAAATATAAACACAACCAAGCAAGCAAGCAATATCAAGCACAAAATCATCAAGGTAGAAATCGGCTATGGCAAGAAACATGTATAAAAATTTTGTCAACTTGGTTATTTGATAAAGAATGAAGAACAAAGGATAGAAAGCCTTTACAATTTACTTTTGAAAACCCTTTTATTCATCAAAAAGTTTACAAATCATATGAACAAAAGGAGGAGAAAAGAAATCACAACATCAAAGAAAAGTATTAAAGAAGATGAAAGGAGATGATAGCTACCTAACTATTGCTTTCCAAATCAAGGTTGCCAAATTTCTCTCTTCCCTTTCTCTTCTTCCTTTTCTCTCAAGAATAGCTACTGCCTCCTCCCTTAGAGAATGACCAACCTGATGTAAAAATAAAGAGAACCCCCCTCTAGAAGCCTTGGCCGACTGCCCCCCTTGGATGAGAGGATGTGCTCATCTTTCTTTAATCTAAGACATGTAGCATCATCACAAGGTAAGCTAGCCAAAGAAAATAAAAATGTCATCTTGCAACCTCATCTTGGCCATTGGATGAAATGATCAGCCTTTCCTTCATGAACTGGCTGAAAATGCTAGCTAAGAATGTGCTCATCATTTTACAAAATATCTTAGCCACTTGGCATGATCATAAGGAATTAACCAAGCAATAAAAATGTCACCTTACTATCAAATCTTGGCCATCGGATGAAATGATCAACCTTCCCTTCCTTCCTTCCCTCATGAGCTGACCGAATGGCCTTGAATATTCTAGCAACTTCCTATTTTTTAAATTGCAAAATGACCCTTTTCAGTTTCTTAAGTAAAATTGTATTTTAGCCCTCAAACTTAATTTAATTGCAAACGGACCCCAATTTCGGATTTTCTTTCTCCAATCCATCCAAGTAAGTGTAAAATTCAGTTTTGGAAGTTTTCATAATTTTCGGAGCTTATTTCCTATTTTTTCCGGAATTTTCTTTTGGAATTTCGGGTTAGTGCACCCAAACTTTGTCATTTTTTCATTTGAGCTCCGATTCTGGATTTTCTTTCTCCAATACCTTTCAAAAAATATAAAACTCAGATTTAGAAGTTTTCATATTTTTTCGAGCTCGTTCCTATTTTTTCTGAAATTTTCTCTTGGAATTTCGGGTTAGTACACCTGAACTTTGTCTTTTTTCATTCGAGCTCTGATTTTGGATTTTTCTTCTCCAATACATTCCATCTGATATAAATTTTAGATCTAGAGGTTTTTCATAATTTTTCGAGCTTGGATTCTATTTTTCCCAAAATTTCAAAGATTGCCCTTTAATCCCCGAAACCTCGGTTTTACTCAAAATGGGTCTGATTTTCGGATTTTTTTTTCCACTGCCTTTTTTATATATTGAATTGGAGTTGGTCTGAAAACGCCCAATTTTTACGATCAAATTCCCCTCCGATTTAGTTTTCCCTTTTCCATACCGGGAATTTTTCTTGTTTTTTCGTTTTTCTTCTAACTGGCTCTTCCTTGGGATCCACTTCAAACTGAGCCTTGGGCTATTTTTGTTTATTCATTCTTCATCAATTGGGGACTTCAATTTTACCGAATCGGGTCATCTCTGTAGTTTTCCTCAAATTTGCCAAATTAGGTATTCCCCTATACTGAATTTTCGTAACCCATCTTCCAAACTCTATATCTTTCGTTGTAGACCTCGGATTATCAATTTTTTTTACCATTGTTCAATTAAACCTTGAATCTTGATTTTGACTGAGAGTTGACTTTTTCAGTAGTTGACTTTTCGAAGTTAACTTTTTCGGAGTTGACTTTTCGTGTTAAACTCCGAATCACAAGTCTTGGAGAACCATCTGTGGGATGAGGGGAGTTTCTTTGCATTCTGAGAAGTACAAGGAGGAACTTACCTGGTTTAGGGGGCTCGGACAAAATTAGGTGTCTACAGCGGCCCTTCTTTGACTATTGCTGAGAATCAGGAATCAGGCAAATACTATTAGACTACCATTTTGTCCGGGTGTGAAGGTCATCTACGTAAAGAAAATATTTTTGATTTTGATTTTGTTTTTGAATTTTGAAAAGCAAATATTTAAAAGTGAAAATACCTCGGCGTAAGTCTCGGAGCTTCAACCCCTTTAGAAAAAACATATTTGATTTAAAATAAAAGATACCTGCTTCAAACCATTTAGAAAAAACATATTCGATTTAAAACAAAAGACACCTGCTTCGACCTATTTAGAAAAAATGAATTTGATTTAAAACAAAAGATACTTTGACGTAAGTCTCGGGGCTTTATCCATTTAGAAAAAATGGATTCGGCTTAAAATGAAAGATACCTTGACGACCCATTTAGAAAAAACGGATTCAGCTTAAAACGAAAGATACCTCGACGACCCATTTAGAAAAACGAATTCGATTTAAAATGAAAGATACTTCGACGCAAGTCTCGGGGCTTTATCCATTTAGAAAAAACGAATTCGGCTTAAAACGAAAGATACCTCGATGACCCATTTAGAAAAATAGATTCGATTTAAAATTAAAGATATTTCGACGTAAGTCTCGGGGCTTTATCCATTTAGAAAAAACGGATTCGGCTGAAAAAGAAAGATACCTCAACGACCCATTTAGAAAAAACGGATTCAATTTAAAACGAAAAATACTTCGACGTAAGTCTCGGGGCTTTATCCATTTTGAAAAAATGGATTTGATTTAAAACGAAAGATACCTCGACGATCCATTTAGAAAAAACGGATTCGATTTAAAACGAAAGATACTTCAACGTAAGTCTCGGGGCTTTATCCATTTAGAAAATACGGATTCGGCTTAAAACGAAAGATACCTCGATGACTCATTTAGAAAAACAGATTCGATTTAAAACAAAAGATACTTCAACGTAAGTCTCGGGGCTTTATCCATTTAGAAAAAATGGATTCAGCTTAAAACGAAAGATACCTCGATGAGCCATTTAGAAAAAACGAATTCGATTTAAAATGAAAGATACTTTGACGTAAGTCTCGGGGCTTTATCCATTTAGAAAAAATGGATTCGACTTAAAACGAAGATACCTCGACGAGCCATTTAGAAAAAACAGATTCGATTTAAAACGAAAGATACTTCGACGTAAGTCTCGGGACTTTATCTTATCTTCTACCAACTTCATTGTGCTTATATCATCTAATATGCCAATTTCACTGGGCTTAAACTCATCTACTATGCCAATTTTCATTGGGCTTAATCTCATCTATTTTGCCAATTTTCATTCGGCTTAATCTCATCTAACGTGCCAACTTCAACTGGGCTTAAATCATAACTGCCAGCTTACATTGGGCTTAACCAAATTTAAAATGCCTACTTCACTGGGCTTAATCACCTTTTGTGCCAGCTTCATTGGGCTTAATCACATCTAACGTGCCAACTTCACCTGGGCTTAAACCATAACTGCCAGCTTACATTGGGCTTAAACAAATTTAAAATGCCAACTTCACTGGGCTTACTTCCTTTTGTGCCAGCTACGTCGGGCTTCATCACATCTAAAGTGCCAACTTCAACTGGGCTTAAACCATAACTGCCAGCTTACATTGGGCTTAAACAAATTTAAAATGCCAACTTCACTGGGCTTACTTCCTTTTGTGCCAGCTACATCGGGCTTAATCACATCTAAAGTGCCAACTTTACTAGGCTTATTTCCTTTTATGCCAGCTACATTGGGCTTAACCAAATCTAGAATGCCAACTTCACTGGGCTTACTTCCTTCTGTGCCAGCTACATCGGGCTTGATCATATCTAAAGTGCCAACTTCACCTGGGCTTAAACCATAACTACCAGCTTACATTGGGCTTAAACAAATCTAGAATGCCAATTTCACTGGGCTTACTTCTTTTTGTGCCAGCTATATCGAGCTTAATCACATCTAAAGTGCCAACTTCAACTAGGCTTACTTCATTTTATGCCAGCTACATTGGGCTTAACCAAATCTAGAATGCCAACTTCACTGGGTTTAATCACTTTTGTGCCAGCTAATTGGGCTTAACCAAATCTAAGATGCCAACTTCACTGGGCTTACTTTATTTTATGCTAGCTACATTGGAATCTAGAATGCTAACTTCACTGTGCTTAATCACTTTTGTGCCAGCTTGCATTGGGCTTAAACAAATCTTTCTTTTGAGAAACTCCTCTTTCGAGGCTCCACGACTTTAAAAATATCTCATCTAAAAATCATTTTCATTTTTCAAAAATTTTCATCATCTTGGGATTTTCAATACTTTCTTGATTTCATCATCCCAAAATATCTCAATACTCACATCTTTTCTCTCCAGACAAACTTTTGTTTTTTTCTTTTCTTCAACAGATTCTTTCCTCTAAATCTAAAGAAGGCCCTTCCCTTTTTAAGAAATCTATCTTCTTTTCCTTTTTGTCTTTTCAATGCTTGGCGAATGCAATGATCAAATGTATGGATGCAAAAGCCAATGTAACCTGTGAAGATGCAGATGCACATGTTCATTACATGATGCATGAATGCTTATGACACCATTTCGCATTGAGAGAATGTTAAGAGGGTTGATCATCTCCCTTTTTCCTCGTGTCCTGGCGAGGTTTCCTGTTGGAGGGAATGATTCCTACCCCTTGTCTATATTTTCCAATAATGATTCCTGCCCCTTGTCTATATTTTCCAATTTATCTTGATAGAAGAAATCGCATGGTTTCGTATTCCAAATTTTTCCTTGCCCCAGCAGATTCTTTCTTTTCAGTTATCTGGTCAAAACCAAAACACAGAGTCAAACTTCATTCAAACTCAAAATTTCATGCCCTTGAACAATACGAACTTTTTGCTAGAGCATATCCACATCTCAATTTTAGTTTGTTCTTCCTAAGTCATGTCAATTTCATTTCTTCCAAAATAGGTGAAATTGAAGTCTTTCAAAAATTGGTGATCGCCATTAGAGACATCTCTAAGTGAGATGGGAAATCAGCCTCACTTTTTCGAGTGATTTGAACGGTTTAATGAAACAAGGTCAATGGGCTGATGCAATAAGGTCCGGATTTGTCTAGGAAAGCTTTTCATCTTGACAAAGAGGAGAAGGTGAATGTCTTTTTGTCTCGGCTCATGAGTAAGTTTTCTCAAAACATGAATTCCTTAAAACCAAACATTTTTTGGAAAAAGTTTTAATTAATTCTCATCAATCCTCCAATCTCTAAATATGGCATTTTGATAAGTGTTAACCTTAGCCATGATAGGTTCAATGTTGGAAGGTCAGTTTAGAAGGAAAAAGGTTTAGCTTTCAAAATCAATCCAAAGAAAATATCCTTTTGGTATGTCTAGGAGTTCCTTGATGCTCCTTGTATTCCTCAAACTGATGGCTTCGGCAATACAAATGTGTGGCATTAGAATTTCTTCTTGTTCTGCTCTAGACTGTCCGTTTTTGGGTTTTCATCCTAGAGCTTCATTGTTTCTCTTTTTTTTTTTTTTCTCTTTTTTATTGTTCCACCATGCATCTGAGAATTCTAAATTCTTCCACAATGAAATGATAATTCGATGAGATGGGATAAAATTTGAGGAAAACTCTTCAAGTTAAATATCCACGCTTGATCAAAATGGACTTTAAAAGCACGTAATATAGGCCAAGGTTCGAGTTTAGAAAGAAAGGAGAAATAGGACCAAAATATGTGTTTGAGGGTAATTAGATCAAGGATCATTTCTTGAGGAGGATTCCCTTTGAAGCATTTGTCCCTTTTGGACTTTTCTCTCATTTTTTTGACTTTTGCATCTTTTCGTTTTTGTTTTTGGCTTTCATTTTACCATCCTTTTTCACACATTTTCTTGTGTGTGTTTTTTCTTCTCTTTTTTTTTTTTTTTTGCTTTCATTTCGCAATTGTAGACACCTAATTTTGTCTGGACCCCTTAAACCAGGCAGATTCTCCTTTTCAACTTCTCGGAATGTAAAGAGACTTCCATCATTCCACAGATGGGTCCCCAAGACTTTGTTTCGGAGGTTAGCACAAAAATTCAACTCAAAAAAAGTCAACCTCAAAAAAGTCAATTCCAAAAAGTCAACGACTAAAAAAGTAAACTTCCAGTCAAAATCAAGATTCAAAGCTGAATTGAACAATGGCGAAAGAATTTTGATAATCCGAGGTCTACAACGAAAGATATAGAGTTTGGAAGATGGGTTGCGGAAATTCAGTGGAGGGGAAGACCTAATTCGACAAATTTGGGGAAAACTACAAAGATGGCCTGATTCGGTGAACTTGAAGCCCCCAGGTGATAAAGGATGAATAAACAAAAATAGCCCAAGGCCCAGTTTGAAATGGATCCCAAGGAAGAGCCGGTTAGAGCAGAAACGGAAAAATGAGAAAATTCCCGAGTTTGAAAAAGGAAAACTAAATCGGAGGGGAATTTGATCGTAAAAATTGGGCATTTTTAGACCAACTCAAATTCAATATATGACAAAGGCATTGGAAAAAGAAAATCTGAAAATCGAACCCGTTTTGAATAAAATCGAGGTTTCGGAGGTTAAAAAGGCAATACTGGAAAATCCCAAAGAAAATTTTGGGAAAAATGGCAAATGAGCTCAAAAAATTATAAAAACTTCCAGATCTGAATTTTAAATTTTTTGGTAGAGTTGGAGAAAGAAAATCCGGAATCAGATCTCATTTGAAGAAAGGCAAAGTTCGGGTGCACTAACCCGAAATTCCAAAAGATAATTCGAGAAAAAATAGCAAACGAGCTTGAAAAATTATGAAAATTCCAAATCTTAGTTTTATATTTTTTGGGAGGCATTGGAGAAGAAAAATCTAGAATCGAGAGCTCATTTGAAAAAAAGGCAAAGTTCGGGTGCACTAACCCGAAATTCCAAAAAAAAGTTCCAGGAAAATAGCAAACGAGCTCGAAAAATTATGAAAACTTCCCAGATCTGAGTTTTATAATTTTTGGAAGATATTGGTGAAGAAAAATCCGGAATTGGAGCTCAAATGAAAAAGGCTAAATATGGGAGGCACTAAACCGAAACTTTAGAGAAAAATCCGGGAAAAATAGAGAATGAGCTCGAAAAAATGTGAAAACCTCCAGAACAAAGTTTTATATTGGATAGGATGAGTTGGAAAAGAAAAATCTGAAATTGGGGTCCTTTTGCAATTAAAATAAGTTTAAGGGCCAAAATGCAATTTTACCAAAAAAAATCAAAAAGGGCTAATTTCCAAATAAAAAGGTTGAACGGCCTGGAAATTTCCAGGCCATTTTTTTTGCCAGCAGCTGATTCAAAGGGGGAGTGTGATCATCATGGATCAAATGGCTAAGGATGGATAGCAAGATGATATTTTTACAAGGATAAGATTCTCCACTACTTTGCCTACATGGCACTTTAAGCCAATAGGAAGGCTCCTATTTGCATGGCCATGTGAAGACCATGTGAAGTTAATAAGATGATGCCAAATAGGATAAATAATGCCATGTAGGAGGATATTTTTGTAGTAGCCTCTATGATCTTGACAATTGGCAAAGATATTTTATGAGAGATAGGAGACAAAGCTTCGAAATGAAGCAACACTCATTCCCTATTAAGAGGGGCAGCTAGCCAAGCAAGAGAGAGGAGGGGAGTTCATTTTTTTCCAAGGCAAGTTCACTCTAGAGAGAAAAAAGGACAAGGGAATGAAAAGTGAGGAGAAAAATTAAGAGCTTTTGATTTGGAAAGCTAAAGCTAGGTGACTATCTCTTCATTTCTCCTTCTTTAATTCATTGTTGTGATTCTTTTTATTCTCTTTCTTCATGTGATTTTGTAAACCTTTGATGAAGAAAAAGGTTTTCAAAAATAGATTTTAAATGTTTTCTATCCTTTGTTTTTCATTCCTCCTTTAGTAACCAAGTTGACAAAATTTCTCTACATGTTTCATGGCATAGCAGAAACCTCCTTGATGATTTTGTGCTTGTTCTTGCTTGATATTTCTTGCTTGCTTGGTTGTGTTCATGTTTTTGACTCATGTTTGATCTATTGTCATATGTTTGGTTGGCTGAAAATCATGCATTTTCATGGCATTTCAACTAGGTTTTTGGCCAAGATCAACCAATGATCTTAAGCCAAAAACCCTTTGCCTCTACTAGTTGAGAGATTAATATTTTAGTTTGGGTATTCTGACATTGGGATTTTTTTCACTACTCATCCATGGTCAAAATAAATTGATATTTTTACCACATGCAGTAGCCATTTAGTGGATGCCATTGTATTTTTCTCATGAATTTTAGATTTTTTATAAAAAAAATAGATTTTGACAAAGCAATTTTTAACTCACTGTCTTGATTTTGGTAAAATTCGATCATAGTATCCATGCTCCAAAAATTAAGCTGATTTTTTCCCATGGAGGTCGACATGTCCTAGGTCTACCATAATGTTTTAAGATTTTTCTAAAATTTTTTAGAAGGGCAAAAAAATTGGTTTTCAAAACTGACAGTGAGGGTCAGATTTGTTTTCAAGAAAGTAATAATTTTTTGTTTTGGTTAGGATATTAAGAGGGGGCTAATTTGGGACATTGGTTACTGTCTTAGGTTAATTTCCATGTCATTTCAGTCATAACATTGGTTACTGTCTTAGGGTGGTCAACCCGAGTTTCAAAACTAGAAAAAATAGAGCTTTTAAAGATGGGGGTTCAGCCAAGGCCAATTTTTCATCTCAAAAGTTCCGATTTTATTTAAATCCAAACCTAAAGTATTTCAATTTTGAAAATCCGATTTAAGCACCTTCCTAAGGTAGTCGGATACCATTTTAGGTATACGGATGTCCTTACTTCAAGGAAGAAATACATTTCCATGCATTGCATTTTAAAATGTTTTCACTTAACTTGTTATAAAAACATATTTTTCGGTTTATTAAACATTTGGCAAGAATTAGTTCCCAATCTTTGCCGGGTTTGCCGGGGAGGTTAGCAAATTATTCAACGCACGTGTTTATGGAATCGAAACGTATGGTTTTCATTTTTCTCGGAACCATGTAAATATCATATGAAAGAAATATTTTTCAAGCTTTGTCGGGTTTGCCGGGAAGCACGGTAATATTTTCCGACATATGCTGTTTATATGATTCCTTACATGAATAATTCATTTCAAATAATGATGTGTGCATGTGATCATGATGTGATTAAGAATATTTATGATGATGCCATTTTGTTGATTTTGCCATGTCATTCACATGCCATGTCATTCATTATGCCATGTCATTCATTATGCCATGTCATTCATATGCCATATCATTCATTATGCCATGTCATTCATTATTGTCTGTCATTCATATGCCATGTCATTCATATTGCCATGTCATTCATATGCCATGTCACTCATATGCCATGTCATCCATTTATATGTCACTCATTCATGTGCCATGTCACTTAAATTATGTTATGTCATTCTCATGTCATGTTACTCATATCCATGTCATCCATTTATATGTCACACATTCATGTGCCATGTATCTTAGATTATGTTATGTCATTCTCATGTTATGTCACTCATATGCCATGTCGATTTCATTCACATGACATTCATCCTTATGCTATGTCATTTTGCTTGCCATGTCGATTTCATTCACATGACATTCATCCTTCTGCCATGTCATTCATATGCCATATCATTTTGCTTACCATGTCGATTTCATTCACATGACATTCATTCTTATGCCATGTCATTTTGCATGCTATGTCGATTTCATTCACAAGCCATGTCATTCATGCACATGTCACGTCATTCACATGCCATGTCATTCACATGCCATGTCATTCACATGTCATGTCATTCATTAATTTGCCATGTCATTCACATGCCATGTCATTCACGCATATGCCACATCATTCATTCACATGCCATATCATTCATTATGCCATGTCATAAACATGTCATGTCATTCACATGCCATATCATTCATATGCCATGTCATTCATTTACATGTTATATCATTCATTAATTTGCATGTCATTCACATGCCATGTTATTCATATGCCATGTCATTCACACACATGCCACGTCATTCACTATACCATGTCATTCACATGCCATGTCATTCATGCATATGCCACGTCATTCACATACCATGTCTTTCATTATGCCATGTCACTCATTGACATGCCATATCATTCATTACGCCATGTCATTCACATGTCACGTCATTCATTATGCTATGTCATTCACATGCCATGTCATTATTTCTTTTTGCCATGCTATAATAAAATGCTTACCATGTCATGGTAAATATGTATGCTCATTTAATCTTTATATCAGTAACATTTTTGGAAATTCATGATCATTTTCTATGATTTTCAAAATACATGAAAAACAAATAATAATATTTTATATCAAGATTATTCCGGAGTTAAAATAATTCATGAATTCTCTGCTGGGTCTGCTGGGGAGGATATCATCAATTATCATTAACAACGAAATATCTTCTTTAAAACGAGGATGATTCGGAGAATTTCAAAATCAAGAAAAAATTCTGTATTTTGCCGAGTCTGTCGGAAAATATGGAAAATTTTATGCTAGTAAATTCCGGATCATTTTCAAATAAAATATGATTTTTTTAAAGGGAATTATCTACAAACACCAAATTTTAAAATCGACATTTTCACCGAGACTCAAGATAACACACGACTGATAAGGTATCGTTTTATACGAGCGTCGCGAGGGTTCTAATCCTTCCTCGCGCGTAACCGACTCTCGAACCCGCACTTGTTTTCTCTGGTTCAAAGCGCAGACTTCAAAATTGGTTTTAAAAAATGTTTTAATTAATTTTAAAATATTTTTTATAAAAATTGGTTTTAATAGGTGGCCGATCGCAGCTAGCCAAAAAGGATTGGTGGTGACTCCATTTCTTTTTTCGAGGTCGTTTCATACTCCAGACCTTTATTTCAAGAGAAATTAAGTTGTCTTTTCCTCTGCCTTTTTTTTCCCTTACTCGAACGGAACCCTTCCCCCCGGAAGGATCACGTATCGACAGCTTGGCGACTCCGCTGGGAACTTTAGAGAGTCAGGCCTAGAGTTAGTCACATGTTATCGAAAGTCTTGGTTTGGTCGATTTTAATTGGTATTTAATTATAATTACCATTTTTTTTTGTATAATAAAAAGAATTTGAAAATAACAAAATTTTTCTTTTCCTCCTCATGAGCATACATATTATTATCATGCTCCGTTCATTCAAGTGTTGTGCATTATCATTATTTCTTTGATTGACTAATGCTTTCCTTCATTTGATTTAGTTTTTTTTTTTATTTTATTTTATATAATGCATTGTTGGGGTATTCTTAAAACTATGGGTTGTAAAATAGTAGTGAAAGGTTTGTTATTCCTCCTCACACACTATACTTGCATTTGCATAACATGAGCCCTCAACCCGGGTTCCGTCCTTTTGGGTGGAGTGAAGTACCTACGCTTCGTGTGGTAATAGCCTTCGCATAAGCTAGTGAAACACTCTTGGGGTACAAATTACCTATGCTTCGTGAGGTGTTAACCTCCGCATAAGCCTGGGAAATGTATTCTAACAAATTGAACCCGCTTTTATTGGGTCGGCGACAGTGAGGAGCAATTTGGAGCCTTTTCAGAACCTAATGCAACCTCATATAGTGAACCTAGGCGAAACCATGCTGAATTTCCGTTAGAGGTAACGAAGCTAGGAACACATGGAGGAATGCTTATGATCTTTTGCCATTTATTTCTGCATTCTGAATAAGCATTGTAGATCGAGCAACGATGAACGTACATCACCTGTAATAAATGTGATAATTTGCCCCAAAGGCACCGTGATGCCTATATAAGTAGATACTGTTGGGGCACATGTTTAGTAACTTTTTCACTTTGCATTGATGATTGTACCCTTGTACTTGCTTTGTTTTTTTTCCACATACATCATTTGTAATAATACTGAAACCTAGTGTTTTTAGGTTTTTTTTTCAAAAATTCTTCTTTTTATACCTTACCTTTTTAGGTATTTCCAAAAAATAGAGAAAAAGAGTTTCTATATGAAAAACATTCTTCTTTGAAAAAGAGAATAAAGAGTGCTATTAAGATCATCTTTTCCTTGATGTTTTCATTTGCATCTTTTTCATAACATGCACATTATTTAAGCAGTTGTAAATGTGAAAATTCATCTCCTCAAGCATCTTCGCATTTTGTACATTTCATGCATTAATCATCATTACATTCATGCATATAAGAATAGAGCATGTACATTCATAATTGTATTCTTGATCTCATGATAATAATGTCAATTTCATTTGCATGAAAGGGGTTTAAGATATGAGGAATGAATTGGAGGAACAAGTGTATGCTTTGGAGTGCAACCAAGAGGAATTTGGACATGAAATGGGGGGGGTGAAAGGACAACTCGCCAAATTGATAAAGATGTTTGAGGATCTTAGTAAGAGTAAAGGGGAACTTTCTTAAGGCTCTTCATTGCCCTCGGATCAACCAAAACCACCTGGTCCAGACCATACAATCCTTGTTGTTTCTTGCACTTGTCAGTGCCATAAAGGATTGAACCTCGATGAAATGATAGAAGTGGTCAAATTGGGAAGCCAGATGCCAAAGACAGAAACCTCGAATCTCGTACCACCTTTGCGAACTGTCCCAGATCTGAATCAATATCCTCACTTTACTATCATCCCTTCGTCTGCTGGGATGACCAACACGAGGTCTCTGGGTACCCTTCCATCACCACAAGCTAACTGTAATTCGTATTTTTTCCCTTATCAACCATCTCATCAAGCATTCGGGTTAAGAGCCCCAAACTGTGTACAACCTCAAAGAGTCTTGTGTCCAAATCCTACCCTTACCATGCTGTTTCGCCACCTCTCCATGCAAACACTCCGGTTCGAGTCTTTGTGCCACCATCAAATGCCCCGACTCCTAGGCGTGTGTGACCAAGAAGCAGACCAAGAATAAGACTCAAAAGCAATATGATCCCATTCCAATCAGCTACCAAGAGCTTCTTTCTATATTGGTCCAAGATCACCTGGTTGCCTGATGCACCCAAAAGAGTGTATCTTATTTAACCTTGCACTAAAAAGATCAATTGTAAGTATAGTAGTTAGCAAGGGTCGAGTCCTCAGGGATTGGGTTTTAATTTATGAGTTATTAGTTTATAACTTACATTCAAAGAAAACAATAAAAGAAAAGGGGTTTTTGAAGCCAGATTTAAACTAAAGTAAATAATAAGAATAAGATGCAAGGCGGTATAACCAGCCAATAAAAATATATATACTAAATTAGGCGGTATAACCAGCCAATAAAAATATATATACTAAATTAGGCGGTATAACCAGCCAATAAAAATAAAACAAAGTTAATATACAAATTAGGCGGTATAACCAGCCAATAAAAATAAATATACTTTTAAAAATAAGCAAACTAGAAAAGTAAGAAAACAAGTAAGTAAGAAGAATCAAATATGAAAAATATGGTTAAGGTTTCATTCTCCACCACTAGACATCATTAAGAATCAATTTCAGATCTATCAATATCAACCAACTATCAAAGTTAACAACCGTAGATAACAACAAGCTCTGTTATCCCAATCTTTCCTTAGTTTGTCGTTAAATAGAACAAGCTCTCTATTTAATCTCTAACCATCAAACAACCTAGAATAAGCTCTCTAGATTCAATTTAATGGCAGCTTTATGATGAGAAAGATAGGTTGATCTAAGCAACAAACACATAAGCTCGGATTGTTCAACTTAGGTTATGTTCCACTTTGCAATTATTGAAAACTTGACCATAATCATTAATCACAAATTGCCACTTATGAATAGGAAATCAAGACAATTACACGGATCAAGACTCCTAAACTAGCAATAGATAATTATCAAGATCTATCTAGTTGTACACCTAAACAAATCAAGACAACATCATGAACAATTCTTGTAGAAGAACATAAGCAACTTTGATAGAAAATTAATGATAGATAGAATCTGAAAATCAATTATAAAACATGTCTAGAGCTTTGAAATCACCCTTAACCAAATAGAAGTTTAGCCTAGCATAGGCATTGTAAACATAAACATAAAATTAAAGAAAATCTAAGAAGAAAATAAAAGAAAGAAAGAAGAAGAGGAA
This sequence comes from Fremontodendron californicum, assembly GCA_030761205.1. NCBI lineage: Eukaryota > Viridiplantae > Streptophyta > Magnoliopsida > Malvales > Malvaceae > Fremontodendron > Fremontodendron californicum. Next base: position 24,304,215 of record JAULJL010000018.1, on the reverse strand, counting down.
GAATATTAATTATCCAACCTCTTGCTCTCTCTAAAGAAAAAGAAAACTAGAGAAAAGAAAGAAAACTAGAGAAAAGAAAGAAGAAGAAAACTTAGAGAATTTTATTAAAATGGCTATATCCTACCTATGTACAATATGATCCCTTACAATCATCCAAGGCCCTCTATTTATACACATTTTGGAGGGCTAAATGACAAGAGACAAGCTTTACAAATTTCAAAGGTAGGTATAATAGGTGGGTGCATTTTCTAACAATTTTCGTCATACATGACGATTTTGATCAGCCAACTTGATGGTCGATTTCGTCAATGTTGGAGGCCTGATCTGATCACATGGTCTTCTAGAAAAAGGTTCCCCTATCAGTTACGGATCCATAGCCGTTGGAATCAGCTCATTTGCTGTTGTGGATAAGCAGATATGGGCAAAATACGAAAACATGTCAGCACAGACGTCATTGCACATCAGCCAACTTGATGGTCGATTTCGTCAATATTAGAGGCCTGATCTGATCATATGGTCTTCTAGACAAAGGTTCCCGTATCAGTTACGGATCCATAGCCATTGGAATCAGCTCATTTGCTGATGTGGATAAGCAGATATGGGCAAAATACGAAAACAGGTCAGCACAGACGTCATTGCACATCAGCCAACTTCATGGTCGCTTTCGCTAGGGAAAACGACTCCGTTTCAAGAAGTGTAAAACATGAAAAAGATAAATATGCCTCTTAGCTTTGCATGGATACAAATTTCAGCCTTATTGCTTCAGTGAAACTCGAGATATAGCTGATATGGCAAAAGGTGTCGGAACTGGAACTGAACTGGATTTGCCCTTAATTCTAGTAATCTGAAATCACTCAAAGAAACTTGTGAAAAACACCAAAATACATAAAAATATAAAAGATCATAAACACAATTAGACTAAACAATAATAACTCGTATTTGACACAAAACAATAATAAAACATAACTAAAAACTATATAATTATACGAGTTATCATTGCCTGTGTGCCGTTGAAACACCTACTACCACCGTTCCCCAAGTGGTATAACCCAAGTGCAAGATGTGATAATCACTGAGGAATTGTTGGGCATAGCATCGAAGACTGTGAAGCCTTCAAAAGGAAAGTGCAGTCTCTCATAGATGTCAAATGGTTCGATCCAATGACACTGGTTGAAAGAGGACTGGGAAAGGACAATTAGTATTGGGGGATTTACAGTAATGATGTAGTAGGACTTCGATCTTTTATGATGTAGTAGGATTTCGTCTTTTCAGTATCCGACTCTTGTAGCCTTAGGATGCTAGGAAGAATAAAGTGCTTGTAAAGACAGTTCTAACCACTGCTCAGATTTTGTAAACATGGTTTATACCTTGTGAACGCTGACATGGAAATGAATTGGTTATGCTTCAAATTTATGAGATGTTGATGATTAAGTTCCTCCGATTCATATTTCCTCTGTGGTATCTTCCCTTTTGCATTTTGCATCCGATCAATTATTTGTCATACCATACATTTCATTCATCCATTGATTTGCTTATTCTTTACATGCATCATGTTAACATCAGGTTGCATTCATGATAAACATAGTCAGCATGGTCTCTCTGTATATGTTCATGCATTGATTTGTTTATTCTTTACATGTATCATGTTAACATCAGGATGCATTCATGATAAATATAATCAGCATGATTTCTCTGTATGTTTCCATGCATTGATTGGTTTATTCTTTACATACATCATGTTGACATCAGGCTGCATTCATGGAATACATAGTTATCATGATTTCTCTATATATGCTCAAGCATTAATTTTTCGTATTGACATCAGGTTGCATTAATGACATACATGGTCAGCATGATTTCTTTGTATATACCCGTGTGTCAATGCATTTATTCTTTACATGCATCATATTGACATCATGTTGCATTCATAACATATATTATCATTCATCAGGTTGCATTCATGACATACATAGTCAGCCTATTTTCTCTGTATATGCTCATGCATTAATTTATTCATTCTTTACATACATCATATGTGCATCGTGTTATATGCAAGATATTCATGGCTCATTCATCATGAAACATATTCGGGGGGATAAAATAGAAATTGGCTTGGTTTTAAGAGCTTTGAAGAAGTTTCTCTTTCAAATCAGACGTATAAGAAGTACTGAGCACCTTTATAATACATGCCAAAGCTATGGAGAGTGAACAAGCTAGCTGGATAGAGAGAATGGAAAAGGCACAGGAAGAATTGCGTGAACAGTTGGCAAAATCTCAAGCAAAATCTAGATATTATATGACTAAACTGATGGAGCTGGTGTCTGCCTCGATCAAAGGAAAGAGATACACTGAATACTTGGCCGCCAGAGAAGGGTTGGAGGCACAAAAGGGTCAGAATAAGGTCATAATGTTAGATGTCCAGTCTTTTCAGAACATAGTTAACCTTGTCAACATCCTGAACTTAGAAGATCCTGCTGAACAGGAAAAATTGAAAATGGCTGAATTGAAGGGGGCTGAGTTTTAAGATTCACATGGAAAATATCATCTGTTAGATGAAAGGCTCCGGGCATTAGAAAGCACATATATATTTGGGAGTGTAGATGCGAATGATCATTGTTTGGTCGCCGATTTAGTCATTCCTCCTAAATTCAAGGTTCCCAATTTTGAGAAATATGATGGGACAACCGATCCATAATCCCACATCACTGTGCTTTGCCGAAAGATGACAGGCCATACAGATAATGATAAGATTTTGATCCATTTCTTCTAGGATAGCCTCAGCGGGTCCGCAATTAGGTGGTATAGTTAGTTAAGCAAGGATTGGATTGATTTGGCTAATGCATTTTTAAGCCAATACAAGCATGTGACTGATATGGCGCCTGACTGTCTCACCTTGCAAAATATGGAGAAAAAGGTTACTGAGCTTCAAAGAGTATGCTCAGAGGTGAAGGAACATGGCCGCTCAAGTATGACCGCCTTTGACACAAAAGGAAATCACCGTCCTTTTTGTGAATACACTACGGGCCTCGTACTATGATAGACTCGTCGGAAATGCCACGAAGAATTTTGCGGATATAGTAATCTCAGGGGAGATGATTGAGAATGCTATCAAGGATGGGAAACTTGAAGGAGAAAGAACATCCAATGCCAAGAAAAATGGGCATCCAAAAAGAAAGAGGAAGATGTCCAAGTTATGAGAGATTTTGTCCCATATCCTCAATCCCCTTCATACCAATCATGTTACCCTACCAAGGTATCTCCAAGCCTTTATCCTTACCTACCAAATATCCATCCCCAAGCACCTAATCATGTACAAATCCCTATAGCTAGGTCTGCTTCCCAAAAACGACCGTGGGACAACCAAGAAAAATTTCCAATCCCAATCCCTGACCTGCTACCAATACGAATAAAGAATTAGTACCTTACCCCTGTGCCTTTGAAAAGAGCTCCAAACCCATCAGCAAGGAGTTATGACCCTAACAGCAAGTGTGAGTATCACATGGGGATAATTGGGCATTCAATTGGAAAATGCAAACAACTGAAGGAAAGGATTGAAGGTCTTGTCCATAATGGCATTTTGACTCCAGAGCTTATCGAATACTGGAAGTCCGCTTTGCCATAAATCAGTTTCTTTCAGGGTTTTAGGAGAAGAATTAATACCTTTGAAGGATGTTGATGGGAGCATTTTGATGCATGTAGTTTCATACCTCATGATAAAAGCACTTGTCTCATGTTAACATCCATATAAAATAAAAGAATTTTGAATGCTTTTGTGTTTATTGTGTTTTAACAATAATTTTGTGTAAAAACAAGCATTAAGGAAGTTCTAATAATGGACAGTCTCGAGAATATTGATGATCATTGTTAGAAATGACCCAATACCCTCCCCCCTCTCTTTTGGGCTTTCCTATGCCTAAATCCCTTGAACCGAGACCACTTGAAAGACCTAATGCTTCAAGGAATATCAATGTTTGAACTTCATAAACCATTGTCACTAAGCAAAGATGTAGATCCTCCAAGTCTAGGCTATGAGCAAAGGAACGCAATTTTTGAAAATTTTCAAACTCCTTGGAAACTCAAACAAATGAGACATTCTTTCAAGAATCTAGATCATGGTAATTTGATATGTGTCAAGGTTGTGCCAAAACCATTCACATCCTTTCCAAATAACCAAGAAACACCAATTGCCCAAACATCACTTCATGATTGACACCTCGGGGCACAATGACTTAACCAGATTATCCCATGTCCCAGGAAAACCTATTTTTGGATCATATTTTCATTGTCACTTCAAACAAACCCAAGATTGAAATTCAGCCTTTTCAGTATAGACTTAGACTTGCGTGTGTTTCTCATTCGCATGGTTAATCAAATTGAGGCATCATACGTAGAAATGATGGATACATGGTGAATAAGGATGGAACTAACGCATGAATCATTGGGGCATGTGAAAGGAAAAAACAGAAAAATTGTGATATCATGCATATGAGAATTCAGATGATTCTAAGTGCAAAATGAAATTCTGATTATCTATTCCCCCTGGGGATTGCTTTTCAATGAGAATATTTGTGCTTGATATGAAAAATGGCCATCTTTCATATCCCTTTCACAAAAAGAAACTATCCATAGTCACCCTTTTTGAGCCGAAAGAATTCTTTCTTCTTTGAACCTTGATCAAGGATCACCCATTATACTAGGGGGCAAATGCAAGGAAATATCTTCTCAAAGATAACAGAGAAATGAGTTCTAACTCAAAGACAGATGCAAAGAAAATTGGGAGCCAAAATAAATACGGGCTCACTCTGTCGAAATGAAGAAAAAAGAAAAAGAGAAAAAGATGGCGAAATGAAAGCCAAGAACAAAACAAAAAAAGAAGAAAAAACATACACACAAAAAATGTGTGAAAAAGGATGGCCAAATAGAAGCCAAAAACAAAGAAGAAAAAAAAGCAAAAGTCAAAAGAAGGAAAGAAAAGGTCCAAAAGGGACAAATGCTTCAAAAGAGAATCCTCCTCAAGAAATCATCCTTGATCTGATTACCCTCAAACACATATTTTGGTCCTATTTATCCTTTCTTTCTGAACCCCGAACCTTGGCCTACATTACGTGCTTTAAAAGTCCATTTTGATCAAGCATGAATATTTAACTTGAAAGGTTTTATCCCATCTCATCGAATTATCATTTCACTTTGGAAAAATTTAGAATTCTCAAGTGCATGGTAGAACAACAAAAAAAAAAAGAAGAAAAAAATTGGAAAGAATGAGACTCTAGGGCGAAAACCCAAAAATAGGCATTCTGAAGTAAAATGGGAATTTTGGATGCCACCTATGTCAATACCGATGCCACAACATAAGAAGAGGTCATCTTGAAGAAATCGATGAACATCTAGGAATTCTTGAACCTCCCAAATTGTCAGCTCTCATTGGGAGGATTGACTTAAAAAAAATGAGACTTTTTCCCTCCAAAATCAACTTTTCAGTTTGAACATCCTGGCTAATCTTGACACTTGTCAAAATGCCATGATTTGGAAATTAAAATAATGTTGAATTTGTTTGATTCTCAAGGAATTCGTATATTATAAACCTGTTTCATTTGTGAACCTAGAAGGGACATACATTTTTGTTGTGAAGTTTTCTTCGATCAACCAAAATCTTGTTGTATCAAGCCTTTCAATTCAAGTTGAGAAACCCAAATTGACACTCAGGAAAATTCCTAACAGTAATCATTAGTCTTCAAGAGATTCGTACATCACACACTGTGGGGTTAATATATTTGCCTCAGAAGTTTTCATTAAATGAGCACATTTTTTCAAAATGAGAAAACAAGCAAAAATATTTTTGAAATAACCATTTTTGATGTTGACATGAGAAAAGGGTTTTTATAACCAAAGGTATGGAACTACTAGGATTGACCTTGACTTCCAGATATGAGAAGAAGAAACAGAACTCGACAAACAGGCTTCTGCTGATAAGAGTTTGAAAAATTTTGGGGCAAGAAGATAGCCAATGACCGAAAAGGGAATGATCTCTTATGGGGCACGAGTGTTCAAGATACACTCTGATTTGAAAAGGAAAGGCCAAGCCAAAGTCTAGAAAAATGATCGGGGGCACTTGCATCACTCATAAGCACTTACCTCTTTATTGAGCTTTGCGTCTGCACCATGTCAGCAAGCATTTGCATCATTCATAGGTATTTGCATTTGCACTATTCCATGAGCACCTGCATTCTACCTTTTCATTTTACTCCTTCATGGATATTTGCATTTATGTCATCTCAAGCAATTGCATCATTTCTAGGATAATTGCATGTTCATTATTGTAGCTGCAATTACACCATTTATGGACCACTTACATGAAAACGATTCGTAGGGGCATCTGCATCTTTTCATTAAGTATTTGTATCATTACTGATCCTCGCCTTTACATCATTTAGAAGCATCTTGCACACTACTAATCTTTGCATTTGCATCATTCAGAAGCATTTGCACAATGCCAACCTTTGCATCTGCATCATTCTATGAAGTAGTTGCGTCAATGTTAATCTTTGCATTTGCATCATTTAGAAGCATTTTGCACACTGCTAGTCTTTGCTTTTGCGTCATTCCGAAGCATTTGCACAATGTCAATCTTTGCATCTACATCGCCACATGAAGTAGTTGCGTCAATGTTGATCTTTACATTTGCATCATTCAAAAGCACTTGCATCTTACTCAATCTCTGTATCTGCATCAAGAAGCATTTGCATCAATCCAAGACATTTGCCATCATTTAGAAGCATTTGCACAATGCCAACCTTTGCATCTGCATCATTCTATGAAGTAGTTGCGTCAATGTTAATCTTTGCTTTTGCATCATTTAGAAGCATTTTGCACACTGCTAGTCTTTGCATTTGCATCATTCCGAAGCATTTGCACAAGGTCGATCTTTGCATCTGCATCGCCACATGAAGTAGTTGCGTCAATGTTGATCTTTGCATTTGTATCTTCAGAAGCACTTGCATCTTACTCAATCTCTGCATCTGCACCAAGAAGCATTTGCATCAATCCAAGACATTTGCATTTGCAATATGAAGCATATGCATCTTGTTTAATCTCTGCATCTGCATCAAGAAGCATTTGCATCAACTAAAGACATTCGCAACTGCATCATGAAGCATTTGCATCCTTTCAAAACCTTCAAGTTAATTTTCAACACAATTTTCAAAATCATGTATAAGATCTTCGGGCACCATTTTCAAAGAAAAGACATCTTTTAAAGACCTTCGGGCACTATATTCAAGGTCATGGATAAGACCTCCGGGCACTATTTAAAAAAAAAGACATCTTTTTAAAGACCTCCGAGCACTATATTCAAAATCATGGATAAGACCTTCGGGCACCATTTTCAAAAAAAATGTCATCTTTTTAAAGACCTCTGGGCACTATATTCAAAGTCATGGATAAGACCTCCGGGCACCATTTAAAAAAAAAGACATCTTTTTAAAGACCTCCAGGCACTATATTCAAAATCATGGATAAGACCTCCAGGCATCATTTTTTTTAAAGACCTCCGGGCACTATATTCAAAATCATGGATAAGACCTTCGGGCACCATTTTTTTAAGACCTCCGAGCATTATTCTCAAAAGTCATGGATAAGACCTCCAGGCACCTCAAAGAAAATACATCTTTTAAGACCTCCAACACTATTTTCAAAGTCATGGATAAGACTCCGAGCACTATTTTCAAAGAAAATAAATCTTTTTAAGACCTCCAAGCAAAATTCTTCAAAATCATGGATAAGACCTCCGAGCGCCATTTTTCAAAGAAAATATATCTTTTAAGACCTCCGGGCAATTCTGCAAAATCATGAATAAGACCTCCGAGTGCTATTTTTCAAAGAACAGACATTTTTTAAGACCTCCGGGCACTATTCTCAAAAATTATGGATAAGACCTCCGGGCGCCATATTCAGAAATTACCCTTGGTTTCCCCTAACTTTTCGACTTCTGGTTTCGCCCAAGTCATCTTATTTGAAAATTATCCATGGTTTCGCCTGGATAACTTCTCGACTTCTGGTTTCGCCTAGGTCATTTCAATTTTTGGTTTCACCAGTAAGGTTAGGATCGAGATAAGATAAGGCCCTGGGACTTCCGCCGAGGTATTGTCTTCTCTCGCAAATCTAACTCGTTTCCTTAAGACGGGTCGAGCCTTGATTAGTCAGGGAACTCAATTTAAGGACAAATCTTACTGTTTTTAAACAAAATCACACTAAGATAAGATAAGGCCTCGGGACTTCCGTCGAGGTATTGTCTTCTCTTGCAAGTTGAACTTGTTTCTTTAGGACGAGTCGAGCCTTGATTAGTCAGGGAACTCAATTTAAGGACAATTTTTTTTATTTACAGTTCGCCAAAAAAAATTTGGAAAAATGGAAATTCCCCTCCCTATCCTGCACATGTGATTCCATTAACCAAACAAAATTATTGTCTAGTTTATCTTTGCCTGATTCTTGATTCTCAGCAATAGTTAAAGAGGGGCAGCTGTAGACACCTAATTTTATCCGACCCCCTTAAACTAGGCAGATTCTCCTTTTCAACTTCTCAGAATGCAAAGAGACTTCCACCATTCCATAGATGGGTCCCCAAGACTTTGTTTTGGAGGTCAACACAAAAAGTCAACTCAAAAAAGTCAACCTCAAAAAGTCAACCATTGAAAAAGTCAACTCCCAGTCAAAATCAAGATTCGAAGTTGAATTGAACAATGGCAAAAGAATTTTGATAATCTGAGGTCTACAATGAAAGATACAGAGTTCGAAAGATGGGTTGCAAAAATTCAATGTAGGGGAAGACCTAATCCGGCAAAATTGCAAAAAACTGCAAAGATGGCCCGATTCGATGAAATTGAAGCCCCCAGTTGATAAAGGATGAATAAACAAAAATAGCCCAAGGCCCAATTTGAAGTGGATCCCAAGGAAGAGTCGGTTAGAGCAAAAACGGAAAAACGAGAAAATTCTCGAATTTGAAAAAGGAAAACTAAATCGGAGGGAATTTGATCGTAAAATTGGGCATTTTTGTACCAACTCAAATTCAATATATGAAAAAGGAATTGGAAAAAGAAAATCTAAAAATTGGACCCGTTTTGAATAAAACCGAGGTTTTAGAGGTTAAAGGGCAGTACTGGAAAATCCCAAAGAAAATTTCGAGAAAAATGGCAAATGAGCTCGAAAATTATAAAAACTTCCAGATCTGAGTTTTTTATTTTTTGGAAGAGATTGGGAAAGAAAATCCAGAATCAGAGCTCATTTGAAAAAAGGCAAAGTTCGAGTGCACTAACCCGAAATTTCAAAAGATAATTTCGAGAAAAATAGCGAACGAGCTCGAAAAATTATGAAAACTTCCAGATCTGAGTTTTATATTTTTTGGAAGGCATTGGAAAAGAAAAATCTAGAATCGGAGCTCATTTGAAAAAAGGCAAAGTTTGGGTGCACTAACCCGAAATTCCAAAAGATAATTCTGGAAAAAATAGCGAACGAGCTCCGAAAATTATGAAAACTTCCAGATCTGAGTTTTATATTTTTTGGAAGGCATTAGAGAAGAAAAATCATGAATCGGAGCTCATTTGAAAACAAGCAAAGTTCGGGTGCAATAACCCGAAATTCCAAAAGCAAATTCTGGGAAAAATAGCAAACGAGCTCGAAAAATTATGAAAACTTCCAGATCTAAGTTTTATAATTTTTGGAAGAAAAATTCGTAATTGGAGCTCAAATGGAAAAGGCTAAATTTGGGAGGCACTAAACTGAAACTTTAGAGAAAAATTCGGGAAAAATAGAGAATGAGCTCGAAAAAATGTGAAAACCTCCAGAACCATGTTTTATATTGGATGGGATGAGTTGGAAAAAAAAATCTAAAATTGGGGTCCTTTTGCAATTAAAATAAGTTTAAGGGCCAAAATATAATTTTATCAAAGAAACCGAAAAGGGCTAATTTGCAAATAAAAAAAGTTGAATGGCCTGGAAATGTCCAAGCCATTTTTTTGCCAGTAGCTGATTCAAAGGGGGAGTGTGATGATCATGGATCAAATGGCTAAGGATGGATAGTAAGATGACATTTTTACAAGGACAAGATTCTCCATTACTTTGCCTACATGGCACTTTAAACCAATAGGAAGGCTCCAATTTGCATGGCCATGTGAAGAGCATGTGAAGTTAATAAGATGATGCCAAATAATATAAATAATGCCATGTAGGAAGATATTTTTGTAGTAGCCTCCATGATCTTGACAATTGGCAAAGATATTTTATGAGAGATAGGAGACAAAGCTTAGAAATGAAGCAACACTCACTCTCTATTAAGAGGGGCAGCCGGCCAAGCAAGAGAGAGGAGGGGAGTTCATTTTTTTCCAAGGCAAGTTCACTCTAGAGAGAAAAAAGGAGAAGGGAAAGAAAAGTGAGGAGAAAATTGAGAGCTATTTGGAAAGCTAAAGCTAGGTGACTATCTCTTCCTTTCTCCTTCTTTAATGTTTTCTTTAATGTTGTGATTCTTTTTATTCTCTTTGTTCATGTGATTTTGTAAACTTTTGATGAAGAAAAAAGTTTTCAAAAATAGATTTTAAATGTTTTCTATCCTTTGTTTTTCATTCCTCCTCTAGTAACCAAGTTGACAAAATTTCTCTACATGTTTCATGCCATAGCCAAAACCTCCTTGATGATTTTGTGCTTGTTCTTGCTTGATATTTCTTACTTGATTGGTTGTGTTCATGCTTTTGACTAATGTTTGATCTATTATCATATGTTTGGTTGGCTGAAAATCATGCATTTCATGACATTTCAACTAGGTTTTTGGCTAAGATCATCCAATGATCTTAAGCCAAAAACCCTTTGCCTCTACTAGTTGAGAGATTAGTATTTTAGATTGGATATTCTGACTTTGGGATTTTTTTATCACTACTCATCCTTAGTCAAAATAAATTGATATTTTTACCATATGCAGTAGCCACTTAGAGGATGCCATGGTATTTTTCTCATGATTTTTAGATTTTTTTATCATGGTTAAAAAAATAGATTTTGACAAAGTAGTTTTTAACTCACTATCTTGATTTTGGTAAAATTCGGTCATATTATCCATGCTCCAAAAATTAAGCTGATTTTTTCCCATGGAGGTCGACATGTTCTAGGTCTACAATAATGTTTTCATATTTTTTTGAAATTTTTTAGAAGGGCAAAAAATTAGGTTTTCAAAATTGACAGTGAGGGTCAGATTTGTTTTCAAGAAAGTAATAATTTTCTGTTTTGGTTAGGATATTAAGAGGGGGCTGATTTGGGACATTGGTTTCTATCTTAGGTTAATTTCCATATCATTTCAGTCATAACATTTTATTTTATAAAAGTCGGGTCAAGGGTGACCAACCCGGGTTTCAAAACTAGAAAAAATAGAGCTTTTAAAGAGGGGGTTTGGCCAAGGCCAATTTTTCATCTCAATAGTTTCTTTAATCTAAGACATGTAGCATCATCACAAGGTAAGCTAGCCAAAGAAAATAAAAATGTCATCTTGCAACCTCATCTTGGCCATTGGATGAAATGATCAGCCTTTCCTTCATGAACTGGCTGAAAATGCTAGCTAAGAATGTGCTCATCATTTTACAAAATATCTTAGCCACTTGGCATGATCATAAGGAATTAACCAAGCAATAAAAATGTCACCTTACTATCAAATCTTGGCCATCGGATGAAATGATCAACCTTCCCTTCCTTCCTTCCCTCATGAGCTGACCGAATGGCCTTGAATATTCTAGCAACTTCCTATTTTTTAAATTGCAAAATGACCCTTTTCAGTTTCTTAAGTAAAATTGTATTTTAGCCCTCAAACTTAATTTAATTGCAAACGGACCCCAATTTTGGATTTTCTTTCTCCAATCCATCCAAGTAAGTGTAAAATTCAGTTTTGGAAGTTTTCATAATTTTCGGAGCTTATTTCCTATTTTTTCCGGAATTTTCTTTTGGAATTTCGGGTTAGTGCACCCAAACTTTGTCATTTTTTCATTTGAGCTCCGATTCTGGATTTTCTTTCTCCAATACCTTTCAAAAAATATAAAACTCAGATTTAGAAGTTTTCATATTTTTTCGAGCTCGTTCCTATTTTTTCTGAAATTTTCTCTTGGAATTTCGGGTTAGTACACCTGAACTTTGTCTTTTTTCATTCGAGCTCCGATTTTGGATTTTTCTTCTCCAATACATTCCATCTGATATAAATTTTAGATCTAGAGGTTTTTCATAATTTTTCGAGCTTGGATTCTATTTTTCCCAAAATTTCAAAGATTGCCCTTTAATCCCCGAAACCTCGGTTTTACTCAAAATGGGTCTGATTTTCGGATTTTTTTTTCCACTGCCTTTTTTATATATTGAATTGGAGTTGGTCTGAAAACGCCCAATTTTTACGATCAAATTCCCCTCCGATTTAGTTTTCCCTTTTCCATACCGGGAATTTTTCTTGTTTTTTCGTTTTTCTTCTAACTGGCTCTTCCTTGGGATCCACTTCAAACTGAGCCTTGGGCTATTTTTGTTTATTCATTCTTCATCAATTGGGGACTTCAATTTTACCGAATCGGGTCATCTCTGTAGTTTTCCTCAAATTTGCCAAATTAGGTATTCCCCTATACTGAATTTTCGTAACCCATCTTCCAAACTCTATATCTTTCGTTGTAGACCTCGGATTATCAATTTTTGTTACCATTGTTCAATTAAACCTTGAATCTTGATTTTGACTGAGAGTTGACTTTTTCAGTAGTTGACTTTTCGAAGTTAACTTTTTCGGAGTTGACTTTTCGTGTTAAACTCCGAATCACAAGTCTTGGAGAACCATCTGTGGGATGAGGGGAGTTTCTTTGCATTCTGAGAAGTACAAGGAGGAACTTACCTGGTTTAGGGGGCTCGGACAAAATTAGGTGTCTACAGCGGCCCTTCTTTGACTATTGCTGAGAATCAGGAATCAGGCAAATACTATTAGACTACCATTTTGTCCGGGTGTGAAGGTCATCTACGTAAAGAAAATATTTTTGATTTTGATTTTGTTTTTGAATTTTGAAAAGCAAATATTTAAAAGTGAAAATACCTCGGCGTAAGTCTTGGAGCTTCAACCCCTTTAGAAAAAACATATTTGATTTAAAATAAAAGATACCTGCTTCAAACCATTTAGAAAAAACATATTCGATTTAAAACAAAAGACACCTGCTTCGACCTATTTAGAAAAAATGAATTTGATTTAAAACAAAAGATACTTTGACGTAAGTCTCGGGGCTTTATCCATTTAGAAAAAATGGATTCGGCTTAAAATGAAAGATACCTTGACGACCCATTTAGAAAAAACGGATTCAGCTTAAAACGAAAGATACCTCGACGACCCATTTAGAAAAACGAATTCGATTTAAAATGAAAGATACTTCGACGCAAGTCTCGGGGCTTTATCCATTTAGAAAAAACGAATTCGGCTTAAAACGAAAGATACCTCGATGACCCATTTAGAAAAATAGATTCGATTTAAAATTAAAGATATTTCGACGTAAGTCTCGGGGCTTTATCCATTTAGAAAAAACGGATTCGGCTGAAAAAGAAAGATACCTCAACGACCCATTTAGAAAAAACGGATTCAATTTAAAACGAAAAATACTTCGACGTAAGTCTCGGGGCTTTATCCATTTTGAAAAAATGGATTTGATTTAAAACGAAAGATACCTCGACGATCCATTTAGAAAAAACGGATTCGATTTAAAACGAAAGATACTTCAACGTAAGTCTCGGGGCTTTATCCATTTAGAAAAAACGGATTCGGCTTAAAACGAAAGATACCTCGATGACTCATTTAGAAAAACAGATTCGATTTAAAACAAAAGATACTTCAACGTAAGTCTCGGGGCTTTATCCATTTAGAAAAAATGGATTCAGCTTAAAACGAAAGATACCTCGATGAGCCATTTAGAAAAAACGAATTCGATTTAAAATGAAAGATACTTTGACGTAAGTCTCGGGGCTTTATCCATTTAGAAAAAATGGATTCGACTTAAAACGAAGATACCTCGACGAGCCATTTAGAAAAAACAGATTCGATTTAAAACGAAAGATACTTCGACGTAAGTCTCGGGACTTTATCTTATCTTCTACCAACTTCATTGTGCTTATATCATCTAATATGCCAATTTCACTGGGCTTAAACTCATCTACTATGCCAATTTTCATTGGGCTTAATCTCATCTATTTTGCCAATTTTCATTCGGCTTAATCTCATCTAACGTGCCAACTTCAACTGGGCTTAAATCATAACTGCCAGCTTACATTGGGCTTAACCAAATTTAAAATGCCTACTTCACTGGGCTTAATCACCTTTTGTGCCAGCTTCATTGGGCTTAATCACATCTAACGTGCCAACTTCACCTGGGCTTAAACCATAACTGCCAGCTTACATTGGGCTTAAACAAATTTAAAATGCCAACTTCACTGGGCTTACTTCCTTTTGTGCCAGCTACGTCGGGCTTCATCACATCTAAAGTGCCAACTTCAACTGGGCTTAAACCATAACTGCCAGCTTACATTGGGCTTAAACAAATTTAAAATGCCAACTTCACTGGGCTTACTTCCTTTTGTGCCAGCTACATCGGGCTTAATCACATCTAAAGTGCCAACTTTACTAGGCTTATTTCCTTTTATGCCAGCTACATTGGGCTTAACCAAATCTAGAATGCCAACTTCACTGGGCTTACTTCCTTCTGTGCCAGCTACATCGGGCTTGATCATATCTAAAGTGCCAACTTCACCTGGGCTTAAACCATAACTACCAGCTTACATTGGGCTTAAACAAATCTAGAATGCCAATTTCACTGGGCTTACTTCTTTTTGTGCCAGCTATATCGAGCTTAATCACATCTAAAGTGCCAACTTCAACTAGGCTTACTTCATTTTATGCCAGCTACATTGGGCTTAACCAAATCTAGAATGCCAACTTCACTGGGTTTAATCACTTTTGTGCCAGCTAATTGGGCTTAACCAAATCTAAGATGCCAACTTCACTGGGCTTACTTTATTTTATGCTAGCTACATTGGAATCTAGAATGCTAACTTCACTGTGCTTAATCACTTTTGTGCCAGCTTGCATTGGGCTTAAACAAATCTTTCTTTTGAGAAACTCCTCTTTCGAGGCTCCACGACTTTAAAAATATCTCATCTAAAAATCATTTTCATTTTTCAAAATTTTTCATCATCTTGGGATTTTCAATACTTTCTTGATTTCATCATCCCAAAATATCTCAATACTCACATCTTTTCTCTCCAGACAAACTTTTGTTTTTTTCTTTTCTTCAACAGATTCTTTCCTCTAAATCTAAAGAAGGCCCTTCCCTTTTTAAGAAATCTATCTTCTTTTCCTTTTTGTCTTTTCAATGCTTGGCGAATGCAATGATCAAATGTATGGATGCAAAAGCCAATGTAACCTGTGAAGATGCAGATGCACATGTTCATTACATGATGCATGAATGCTTATGACACCATTTCGCATTGAGAGAATGTTAAGAGGGTTGATCATCTCCCTTTTTCCTCGTGTCCTGGCGAGGTTTCCTGTTGGAGGGAATGATTCCTACCCCTTGTCTATATTTTCCAATAATGATTCCTGCCCCTTGTCTATATTTTCCAATTTATCTTGATAGAAGAAATCGCATGGTTTCGTATTCCAAATTTTTCCTTGCCCCAGCAGATTCTTTCTTTTCAGTTATCTGGTCAAAACCAAAACACAGAGTCAAACTTCATTCAAACTCAAAATTTCATGCCCTTGAACAATACGAACTTTTTGCTAGAGCATATCCACATCTCAATTTTAGTTTGTTCTTCCTAAGTCATGTCAATTTCATTTCTTCCAAAATAGGTGAAATTGAAGTCTTTCAAAAATTGGTGATCGCCATTAGAGACATCTCTAAGTGAGATGGGAAATCAGCCTCACTTTTTTGAGTGATTTGAACGGTTTAATGAAACAAGGTCAATGGGCTGATGCAATAAGGTCCGGATTTGTCTAGGAAAGCTTTTCATCTTGACAAAGAGGAGAAGGTGAATGTCTTTTTGTCTCGGCTCATGAGTAAGTTTTCTCAAAACATGAATTCCTTAAAACCAAACATTTTTTGGAAAAAGTTTTAATTAATTCTCATCAATCCTCCAATCTCTAAATATGGCATTTTGATAAGTGTTAACCTTAGCCATGATAGGTTCAATGTTGGAAGGTCAGTTTGGAAGGAAAAAGGTTTAGCTTTCAAAATCAATCCAAAGAAAATATCCTTTTGGTATGTCTAGGAGTTCCTTGATGCTCCTTGTATTCCTCAAACTGATGGCTTCGGCAATACAAATGTGTGGCATTAGAATTTCTTCTTGTTCTGCTCTAGACTGTCCGTTTTTGGGTTTTCATCCTAGAGCTTCATTGTTTCTCTTTTTTTTTTTTTTTCTCTTTTTTATTGTTCCACCATGCATCTGAGAATTCTAAATTCTTCCACAATGAAATGATAATTCGATGAGATGGGATAAAATTTGAGGAAAACTCTTCAAGTTAAATATCCACGCTTGATCAAAATGGACTTTAAAAGCACGTAATATAGGCCAAGGTTCGAGTTTAGAAAGAAAGGAGAAATAGGCCCAAAATATGTGTTTGAGGGTAATTAGATCAAGGATCATTTCTTGAGGAGGATTCCCTTTGAAGCATTTGTCCCTTTTGGACTTTTCTCTCATTTTTTTGACTTTTGCATCTTTTCGTTTTTGTTTTTGGCTTTCCTTTTACCATCCTTTTTCACACATTTTCTTGTGTGTGTTTTTTCTTCTCTTTTTT
Organism: Fremontodendron californicum; assembly: GCA_030761205.1. Classification (NCBI taxonomy): domain Eukaryota; kingdom Viridiplantae; phylum Streptophyta; class Magnoliopsida; order Malvales; family Malvaceae; genus Fremontodendron; species Fremontodendron californicum. The sequence continues at coordinate 24,287,393 of JAULJL010000018.1, read as the reverse complement.
TTTTTTTTGCTTTCATTTCGCAATTGTAGACACCTAATTTTGTCTGGACCCCTTAAACCAGGCAGATTCTCCTTTTCAACTTCTCGGAATGTAAAGAGACTTCCATCATTCCACAGATGGGTCCCCAAGACTTTGTTTCGGAGGTTAGCACAAAAATTCAACTCAAAAAAAGTCAACCTCAAAAAAGTCAATTCCAAAAAGTCAACGACTAAAAAAGTAAACTTCCAGTCAAAATCAAGATTCAAAGCTGAATTGAACAATGGCGAAAGAATTTTGATAATCCGAGGTCTACAACGAAAGATATAGAGTTTGGAAGATGGGTTGCGGAAATTCAGTGGAGGGGAAGACCTAATTCGACAAATTTGGGGAAAACTACAAAGATGGCCTGATTCGATGAACTTGAAGCCCCCAGGTGATAAAGGATGAATAAACAAAAATAGCCCAAGGCCCAGTTTGAAATGGATCCCAAGGAAGAGCCGGTTAGAGCAGAAACGGAAAAATGAGAAAATTCCCGAGTTTGAAAAAGGAAAACTAAATCGGAGGGGAATTTGATCGTAAAAATTGGGCATTTTTAGACCAACTCAAATTCAATATATGACAAAGGCATTGGAAAAAGAAAATCTGAAAATCGAACCCGTTTTGAATAAAATCGAGGTTTCGGAGGTTAAAAAGGCAATACTGGAAAATCCCAAAGAAAATTTTGGGAAAAATGGCAAATGAGCTCAAAAAATTATAAAAACTTCCAGATCTGAATTTTAAATTTTTTGGTAGAGTTGGAGAAAGAAAATCCGGAATCAGATCTCATTTGAAGAAAGGCAAAGTTCGGGTGCACTAACCCGAAATTCCAAAAGATAATTCGAGAAAAAATAGCAAACGAGCTTGAAAAATTATGAAAATTCCAAATCTTAGTTTTATATTTTTTGGGAGGCATTGGAGAAGAAAAATCTAGAATCGAGAGCTCATTTGAAAAAAAGGCAAAGTTCGGGTGCACTAACCCGAAATTCCAAAAAAAAGTTCCAGGAAAATAGCAAACGAGCTCGAAAAATTATGAAAACTTCCCAGATCTGAGTTTTATAATTTTTGGAAGATATTGGTGAAGAAAAATCCGGAATTGGAGCTCAAATGAAAAAGGCTAAATATGGGAGGCACTAAACCGAAACTTTAGAGAAAAATCCGGGAAAAATAGAGAATGAGCTCGAAAAAATGTGAAAACCTCCAGAACAAAGTTTTATATTGGATAGGATGAGTTGGAAAAGAAAAATCTGAAATTGGGGTCCTTTTGCAATTAAAATAAGTTTAAGGGCCAAAATGCAATTTTACCAAAAAAAATCAAAAAGGGCTAATTTGCAAATAAAAAGGTTGAACGGCCTGGAAATTTCCAGGCCATTTTTTTTGCCAGCAGCTGATTCAAAGGGGGAGTGTGATCATCATGGATCAAATGGCTAAGGATGGATAGCAAGATGATATTTTTACAAGGATAAGATTCTCCACTACTTTGCCTACATGGCACTTTAAGCCAATAGGAAGGCTCCTATTTGCATGGCCATGTGAAGACCATGTGAAGTTAATAAGATGATGCCAAATAGGATAAATAATGCCATGTAGGAGGATATTTTTGTAGTAGCCTCTATGATCTTGACAATTGGCAAAGATATTTTATGAGAGATAGGAGACAAAGCTTCGAAATGAAGCAACACTCATTCCCTATTAAGAGGGGCAGCTAGCCAAGCAAGAGAGAGGAGGGGAGTTCATTTTTTTCCAAGGCAAGTTCACTCTAGAGAGAAAAAAGGACAAGGGAATGAAAAGTGAGGAGAAAAATTAAGAGCTTTTGATTTGGAAAGCTAAAGCTAGGTGACTATCTCTTCATTTCTCCTTCTTTAATTCATTGTTGTGATTCTTTTTATTCTCTTTCTTCATGTGATTTTGTAAACCTTTGATGAAGAAAAAGGTTTTCAAAAATAGATTTTAAATGTTTTCTATCCTTTGTTTTTCATTCCTCCTTTAGTAACCAAGTTGACAAAATTTCTCTACATGTTTCATGGCATAGCAGAAACCTCCTTGATGATTTTGTGCTTGTTCTTGCTTGATATTTCTTGCTTGCTTGGTTGTGTTCATGTTTTTGACTCATGTTTGATCTATTGTCATATGTTTGGTTGGCTGAAAATCATGCATTTTCATGGCATTTCAACTAGGTTTTTGGCCAAGATCAACCAATGATCTTAAGCCAAAAACCCTTTGCCTCTACTAGTTGAGAGATTAATATTTTAGTTTGGGTATTCTGACATTGGGATTTTTTTTCACTACTCATCCATGGTCAAAATAAATTGATATTTTTACCACATGCAGTAGCCATTTAGTGGATGCCATTGTATTTTTCTCATGAATTTTAGATTTTTTATAAAAAAATAGATTTTGACAAAGCAATTTTTAACTCACTGTCTTGATTTTGGTAAAATTCGATCATAGTATCCATGCTCCAAAAATTAAGCTGATTTTTTCCCATGGAGGTCGACATGTCCTAGGTCTACCATAATGTTTTAAGATTTTTCTAAAATTTTTTAGAAGGGCAAAAAAATTGGTTTTCAAAACTGACAGTGAGGGTCAGATTTGTTTTCAAGAAAGTAATAATTTTTTGTTTTGGTTAGGATATTAAGAGGGGGCTAATTTGGGACATTGGTTACTGTCTTAGGTTAATTTCCATGTCATTTCAGTCATAACATTTGATTTTATAAAAGTCGGGTCAAGGGTGGTCAACCCGAGTTTCAAAACTAGAAAAAATAGAGCTTTTAAAGATGGGGGTTCAGCCAAGGCCAATTTTTCATCTCAAAAAGTTCCGATTTTATTTAAATCCAAACCTAAAGTATTTCAATTTTGAAAATCCGATTTAAGCACCTTCCTAAGGTAGTCGGATACCATTTTAGGTATACGGATGTCCTTACTTCAAGGAAGAAATACATTTCCATGCATTGCATTTTAAAATGTTTTCACTTAACTTGTTATAAAAACATATTTTTCGGTTTATTAAACATTTGGCAAGAATTAGTTCCCAATCTTTGCCGGGTTTGCCGGGGAGGTTAGCAAATTATTCAACGCACGTGTTTATGGAATCGAAACGTATGGTTTTCATTTTTCTCGGAACCATGTAAATATCATATGAAAGAAATATTTTTCAAGCTTTGTCGGGTTTGCCGGGAAGCACGGTAATATTTTCCGACATATGCTGTTTATATGATTCCTTACATGAATAATTCATTTCAAATAATGATGTGTGCATGTGATCATGATGTGATTAAGAATATTTATGATGATGCCATTTTGTTGATTTTGCCATGTCATTCACATGCCATGTCATTCATTATGCCATGTCATTCATTATGCCATGTCATTCATATGCCATATCATTCATTATGCCATGTCATTCATTATTGTCTGTCATTCATATGCCATGTCATTCATATTGCCATGTCATTCATATGCCATGTCACTCATATGCCATGTCATCCATTTATATGTCACTCATTCATGTGCCATGTCACTTAAATTATGTTATGTCATTCTCATGTCATGTTACTCATATCCATGTCATCCATTTATATGTCACACATTCATGTGCCATGTATCTTAGATTATGTTATGTCATTCTCATGTTATGTCACTCATATGCCATGTCGATTTCATTCACATGACATTCATCCTTATGCTATGTCATTTTGCTTGCCATGTCGATTTCATTCACATGACATTCATCCTTCTGCCATGTCATTCATATGCCATATCATTTTGCTTACCATGTCGATTTCATTCACATGACATTCATTCTTATGCCATGTCATTTTGCATGCTATGTCGATTTCATTCACAAGCCATGTCATTCATGCACATGTCACGTCATTCACATGCCATGTCATTCACATGCCATGTCATTCACATGTCATGTCATTCATTAATTTGCCATGTCATTCACATGCCATGTCATTCACGCATATGCCACATCATTCATTCACATGCCATATCATTCATTATGCCATGTCATAAACATGTCATGTCATTCACATGCCATATCATTCATATGCCATGTCATTCATTTACATGTTATATCATTCATTAATTTGCATGTCATTCACATGCCATGTTATTCATATGCCATGTCATTCACACACATGCCACGTCATTCACTATACCATGTCATTCACATGCCATGTCATTCATGCATATGCCACGTCATTCACATGCCATGTCTTTCATTATGCCATGTCACTCATTGACATGCCATATCATTCATTACGCCATGTCATTCACATGTCACGTCATTCATTATGCTATGTCATTCACATGCCATGTCATTATTTCTTTTTGCCATGCTATAATAAAATGCTTACCATGTCATGGTAAATATGTATGCTCATTTAATCTTTATATCAGTAACATTTTTGGAAATTCATGATCATTTTCTATGATTTTCAAAATACATGAAAAACAAATAATAATATTTTATATCAAGATTATTCCGGAGTTAAAATAATTCATGAATTCTCTGCTGGGTCTGCCGGGGAGGATATCATCAATTATCATTAACAACGAAATATCTTCTTTAAAACGAGGATGATTCGGAGAATTTCAAAATCAAGAAAAAATTCTGTATTTTGCCGAGTCTGTCGGAAAATATGGAAAATTTTATGCTAGTAAATTCCGGATCATTTTCAAATAAAATATGATTTTTTTAAAGGGAATTATCTACAAACACCAAATTTTAAAATCGACATTTTCACCGAGACTCAAGATAACACACGACTGATAAGGTATCGTTTTATACGAGCGTCGCGAGGGTTCTAATCCTTCCTCGCGCGTAACCGACTCTCGAACCCGCACTTGTTTTCTCTGGTTCAAAGCGCAGACTTCAAAATTGGTTTTAAAAAATGTTTTAATTAATTTTAAAATATTTTTTATAAAAATTGGTTTTAATAGGTGGCCGATCGCAGCTAGCCAAAAAGGATTGGTGGTGACTCCATTTCTTTTTTCGAGGTCGTTTCATACTCCAGACCTTTATTTCAAGAGAAATTAAGTTGTCTTTTCCTCTGCCTTTTTTTTCCCTTACTCGAACGGAACCCTTCCCCCCGGAAGGATCACGTATCGACAGCTTGGCGACTCCGCTGGGAACTTTAGAGAGTCAGGCCTAGAGTTAGTCACATGTTATCGAAAGTCTTGGTTTGGTCGATTTTAATTGGTATTTAATTATAATTACCATTTTTTTTTGTATAATAAAAAGAATTTGAAAATAACAAAATTTTTCTTTTCCTCCTCATGAGCATACATATTATTATCATGCTCCGTTCATTCAAGTGTTGTGCATTATCATTATTTCTTTGATTGACTAATGCTTTCCTTCATTTGATTTAGTTTTTTTTTTTTTTTTTTATTTTATATAATGCATTGTTGGGGTATTCTTAAAACTATGGGTTGTAAAATAGTAGTGAAAGGTTTGTTATTCCTCCTCACACACTATACTTGCATTTGCATAACATGAGCCCTCAACCCGGGTTCCGTCCTTTTGGGTGGAGTGAAGTACCTACGCTTCGTGTGGTAATAGCCTTCGCATAAGCTAGTGAAACACTCTTGGGGTACAAATTACCTATGCTTCGTGAGGTGTTAACCTCCGCATAAGCCTGGGAAATGTATTCTAACAAATTGAACCCGCTTTTATTGGGTCGGCGACAGTGAGGAGCAATTTGGAGCCTTTTCAGAACCTAATGCAACCTCATATAGTGAACCTAGGCGAAACCATGCTGAATTTCCGTTAGAGGTAACGAAGCTAGGAACACATGGAGGAATGCTTATGATCTTTTGCCATTTATTTCTGCATTCTGAATAAGCATTGTAGATCGAGCAACGATGAACGTACATCACCTGTAATAAATGTGATAATTTGCCCCAAAGGCACCGTGATGCCTATATAAGTAGATACTGTTGGGGCACATGTTTAGTAACTTTTTCACTTTGCATTGATGATTGTACCCTTGTACTTGCTTTGTTTTTTTTCCACATACATCATTTGTAATAATACTGAAACCTAGTGTTTTTAGGTTTTTTTTTCAAAAATTCTTCTTTTTATACCTTACCTTTTTAGGTATTTCCAAAAAATAGAGAAAAAGAGTTTCTATATGAAAAACATTCTTCTTTGAAAAAGAGAATAAAGAGTGCTATTAAGATCATCTTTTCCTTGATGTTTTCATTTGCATCTTTTTCATAACATGCACATTATTTAAGCAGTTGTAAATGTGAAAATTCATCTCCTCAAGCATCTTCGCATTTTGTACATTTCATGCATTAATCATCATTACATTCATGCATATAAGAATAGAGCATGTACATTCATAATTGTATTCTTGATCTCATGATAATAATGTCAATTTCATTTGCATGAAAGGGGTTTAAGATATGAGGAATGAATTGGAGGAACAAGTGTATGCTTTGGAGTGCAACCAAGAGGAATTTGGACATGAAATGGGGGGGGTGAAAGGACAACTCGCCAAATTGATAAAGATGTTTGAGGATCTTAGTAAGAGTAAAGGGGAACTTTCTTAAGGCTCTTCATTGCCCTCGGATCAACCAAAACCACCTGGTCCAGACCATACAATCCTTGTTGTTTCTTGCACTTGTCAGTGCCATAAAGGATTGAACCTCGATGAAATGATAGAAGTGGTCAAATTGGGAAGCCAGATGCCAAAGACAGAAACCTCGAATCTCGTACCACCTTTGCGAACTGTCCCAGATCTGAATCAATATCCTCACTTTACTATCATCCCTTCGTCTGCTGGGATGACCAACACGAGGTCTCTGGGTACCCTTCCATCACCACAAGCTAACTGTAATTCGTATTTTTTCCCTTATCAACCATCTCATCAAGCATTCGGGTTAAGAGCCCCAAACTGTGTACAACCTCAAAGAGTCTTGTGTCCAAATCCTACCCTTACCATGCTGTTTCGCCACCTCTCCATGCAAACACTCCGGTTCGAGTCTTTGTGCCACCATCAAATGCCCCGACTCCTAGGAGTGTGTGACCAAGAAGCAGACCAAGAATAAGACTCAAAAGCAATATGATCCCATTCCAATCAGCTACCAAGAGCTTCTTTCTATATTGGTCCAAGATCACCTGGTTGCCTGTGTGCCGTTGAAACACCTACTACCACCGTTCCCCAAGTGGTATAACCCAAGTGCAAGATGTGATAATCACTGAGGAATTGTTGGGCATAGCATCGAAGACTGTGAAGCCTTCAAAAGGAAAGTGCAGTCTCTCATAGATGTCAAATGGTTCGATCCAACGACACTGGTTGAAAGAGGACTGGGAAAGGACAATTAGTATTGGGGGATTTACAGTAATGATGTAGTAGGACTTCGATCTTTTATGATGTAGTAGGATTTCGTCTTTTCAGTATCCGACTCTTGTAGCCTTAGGATGCTAGGAAGAATAAAGTGCTTGTAAAGACAGTTCTAACCACTGCTCAGATTTTGTAAACATGGTTTATACCTTGTGAACGCTGACATGGAAATGAATTGGTTATGCTTCAAATTTATGAGATGTTGATGATTAAGTTCCTCCGATTCATATTTCCTCTGTGGTATCTTCCCTTTTGCATTTTGCATCCGATCAATTATTTGTCATACCATACATTTCATTCATCCATTGATTTGCTTATTCTTTACATGCATCATGTTAACATCAGGTTGCATTCATGATAAACATAGTCAGCATGGTCTCTCTGTATATGTTCATGCATTGATTTGTTTATTCTTTACATGTATCATGTTAACATCAGGATGCATTCATGATAAATATAATCAGCATGATTTCTCTGTATGTTTCCATGCATTGATTGGTTTATTCTTTACATACATCATGTTGACATCAGGCTGCATTCATGGAATACATAGTTATCATGATTTCTCTATATATGCTCAAGCATTAATTTTTCGTATTGACATCAGGTTGCATTAATGACATACATGGTCAGCATGATTTCTTTGTATATACCCGTGTGTCAATGCATTTATTCTTTACATGCATCATATTGACATCATGTTGCATTCATAACATATATTATCATTCATCAGGTTGCATTCATGACATACATAGTCAACCTATTTTCTCTGTATATGCTCATGCATTAATTTATTCATTCTTTACATACATCATATGTGCATCGTGTTATATGCAAGATATTCATGGCTCATTCATCATGAAACATATTCGGGGGGATAAAATAGAAATTGGCTTGGTTTTAAGAGCTTTGAAGAAGTTTCTCTTTCAAATCAGACGTATAAGAAGTACTGAGCACCTTTATAATACATGCCAAAGCTATGGAGAGTGAACAAGCTAGCTGGATAGAGAGAATGGAAAAGGCACAGGAAGAATTGCGTGAACAGTTGGCAAAATCTCAAGCAAAATCTAGATATTATATGACTAAACTGATGGAGCTGGTGTCTGCCTCGATCAAAGGAAAGAGATACACTGAATACTTGGCCGCCAGAGAAGGGTTGGAGGCACAAAAGGGTCAGAATAAGGTCATAATGTTAGATGTCCAGTCTTTTCAGAACATAGTTAACCTTGTCAACATCCTGAACTTAGAAGATCCTGCTGAACAGGAAAAATTGAAAATGGCTGAATTGAAGGGGGCTGAGTTGGAAGATTCACATGGAAAATATCATCTGTTAGATGAAAGGCTCCGGGCATTAGAAAGCACATATATATTTGGGAGTGTAGATGCGAATGATCATTGTTTGGTCGCCGATTTAGTCATTCCTCCTAAATTCAAGGTTCCCAATTTTGAGAAATATGATGGGACAACCGATCCATAATCCCACATCACTGTGCTTTGCCGAAAGATGACAGGCCATACAGATAATGATAAGATTTTGATCCATTTCTTCTAGGATAGTCTCAGCGGGTCCGCAATTAGGTGGTATAGTTAGTTAAGCAAGGATTGGATTGATTTGGCTAATGCATTTTTAAGCCAATACAAGCATGTGACTGATATGGCGCCTGACTGTCTCACCTTGCAAAATATGGAGAAAAAGGTTACTGAGCTTCAAAGAGTATGCTCAGAGGTGAAGGAACATGGCCGCTCAAGTATGACCGCCTTTGACACAAAAGGAAATCACCGTCCTTTTTGTGAATACACTACGGGCCTCGTACTATGATAGACTCGTCGGAAATGCCACGAAGAATTTTGCGGATATAGTAATCTCAGGGGAGATGATTGAGAATGCTATCAAGGATGGGAAACTTGAAGGAGAAAGAACATCCAATGCCAAGAAAAATGGGCATCCAAAAAGAAAGAGGAAGATGTCCAAGTTATGAGAGATTTTGTCCCATATCCTCAATCCCCTTCATACCAATCATGTTACCCTACCAAGGTATCTCCAAGCCTTTATCCTTACCTACCAAATATCCATCCCCAAGCACCTAATCATGTACAAATCCCTATAGCTAGGTCTGCTTCCCAAAAACGACCGTGGGACAACCAAGAAAAATTTCCAATCCCAATCCCTGACCTGCTACCAATACTAATAAAGAATTAGTACCTTACCCCTGTGCCTTTGAAAAGAGCTCCAAACCCATCAGCAAGGAGTTATGACCCTAACAGCAAGTGTGAGTATCACATGGGGATAATTGGGCATTCAATTGGAAAATGCAAACAACTGAAGGAAAGGATTGAAGGTCTTGTCCATAATGGCATTTTGACTCCAGAGCTTATCGAATACTGGAAGTCCGCTTTGCCATAAATCAGTTTCTTTCAGGGTTTTAGGAGAAGAATTAATACCTTTGAAGGATGTTGATGGGAGCATTTTGATGCATGTAGTTTCATACCTCATGATAAAAGCACTTGTCTCATGTTAACATCCATATAAAATAAAAGAATTTTGAATGCTTTTGTGTTTATTGTGTTTTAACAATAATTTTGTGTAAAAACAAGCATTAAGGAAGTTCTAATAATGGACAGTCTCGAGAATATTGATGATCATTGTTAGAAATGACCCAATACCCTCCCCCCTCTCTTTTGGGCTTTCCTATGCCTAAATCCCTTGAACCGAGACCACTTGAAAGACCTAATGCTTCAAGGAATATCAATGTTTGAACTTCATAAACCATTGTCACTAAGCAAAGATGTAGATCCTCCAAGTCTAGGCTATGAGCAAAGGAACGCAATTTTTGAAAATTTTCAAACTCCTTGGAAACTCAAACAAATGAGACATTCTTTCAAGAATCTAGATCATGGTAATTTGATATGTGTCAAGGTTGTGCCAAAACCATTCACATCCTTTCCAAATAACCAAGAAACACCAATTGCCCAAACATCACTTCATGATTGACACCTCGGGGCACAATGACTTAACCAGATTATCCCATGTCCCAGGAAAACCTATTTTTGGATCATATTTTCATTGTCACTTCAAACAAACCCAAGATTGAAATTCAGCCTTTTCAGTATAGACTTAGACTTGCGTGTGTTTCTCATTCGCATGGTTAATCAAATTGAGGCATCATACGTAGAAATGATGGATACATGGTGAATAAGGATGGAACTAACGCATGAATCATTGGGGCATGTGAAAGGAAAAAACAGAAAAATTGTGATATCATGCATATGAGAATTCAGATGATTCTAAGTGCAAAATGAAATTATGATTATCTATTCCCCCTGGGGATTGCTTTTCAATGAGAATATTTGTGCTTGATATGAAAAATGGCCATCTTTCATATCCCTTTCACAAAAAGAAACTATCCATAGTCACCCTTTTTGAGCCGAAAGAATTCTTTCTTCTTTGAACCTTGATCAAGGATCACCCATTATACTAGGGGGCAAATGCAAGGAAATATCTTCTCAAAGATAACGGAGAAATGAGTTCTAACTCAAAGACAGATGCAAAGAAAATTGGGAGCCAAAATAAATACGGGCTCACTCTGTCGAAATGAAGAAAAAAGAAAAAGAGAAAAAGATGGCAAAATGAAAGCCAAGAACAAAACAAAAAAAGAAGAAAAAACATACACACAAAAAATGTGTGAAAAAGGATGGCCAAATAGAAGCCAAAAACAAAGAAGAAAAAAAAGCAAAAGTCAAAAGAAGGAAAGAAAAGGTCCAAAAGGACAAATGCTTCAAAAGAGAATCCTCCTCAAGAAATCATCCTTGATCTGATTACCCTCAAACACATATTTTGGTCCTATTTATCCTTTCTTTCTGAACCCCGAACCTTGGCCTACATTACGTGCTTTAAAAGTCCATTTTGATCAAGCATGAATATTTAACTTGAAAGGTTTTATCCCATCTCATCGAATTATCATTTCACTTTGGAAAAATTTAGAATTCTCAAGTGCATGGTAGAACAACAAAAAAAAAAGAAGAAAAAAATTGGAAAGAATGAGACTCTAGGGCGAAAACCCAAAAATAGGCATTCTGAAGTAAAATGGGAATTTTGGATGCCACCTATGTCAATACCGATGCCACAACATAAGAAGAGGTCATCTTGAAGAAATCGATGAACATCTAGGAATTCTTGAACCTCCCAAATTGTCAGCTCTCATTGGGAGGATTGACTTAAAAAAAATGAGACTTTTTCCCTCCAAAATCAACTTTTCAGTTTGAACATCCTGGCTAATCTTGACACTTGTCAAAATGCCATGATTTGGAAATTAAAATAATGTTGAATTTGTTTGATTCTCAAGGAATTCGTATATTATAAACCTGTTTCATTTGTGAACCTAGAAGGGACATACATTTTTGTTGTGAAGTTTTCTTCGATCAACCAAAATCTTGTTGTATCAAGCCTTTCAATTCAAGTTGAGAAACCCAAATTGACACTCAGGAAAATTCCTAACAGTAATCATTAGTCTTCAAGAGATTCGTACATCACACACTGTGGGGTTAATATATTTGCCTCAGAAGTTTTCATTAAATGAGCACATTTTTTCAAAATGAGAAAACAAGCAAAAATATTTTTGAAATAACCATTTTTGATGTTGACATGAGAAAAGGGTTTTTATAACCAAAGGTATGGAACTACTAGGATTGACCTTGACTTCCAGATATGAGAAGAAGAAACAGAACTCGACAAACAGGCTTCTGCTGATAAGAGTTTGAAAAATTTTGGGGCAAGAAGATAGCCAATGACCGAAAAGGGAATGATCTCTTATGGGGCACGAGTGTTCAAGATACACTCTGATTTGAAAAGGAAAGGCCAAGCCAAAGTCTAGAAAAATGATCGGGGGCACTTGCATCACTCATAAGCACTTACCTCTTTATTGAGCTTTGCGTCTGCACCATGTCAGCAAGCATTTGCATCATTCATGGGTATTTGCATTTGCACTATTCCATGAGCACCTGCATTCTACCTTTTCATTTTACTCCTTCATGGATATTTGCATTTATGTCATCTCAAGCAATTGCATCATTTCTAGGATAATTGCATGTTCATTATTGTAGCTGCAATTACACCATTTATGGACCACTTACATGAAAACGATTCGTAGGGGCATCTGCATCTTTTCATTAAGTATTTGTATCATTACTGATCCTCGCCTTTACATCATTTAGAAGCATCTTGCACACTACTAATCTTTGCATTTGCATCATTCAGAAGCATTTGCACAATGCCAACCTTTGCATCTGCATCATTCTATGAAGTAGTTGCGTCAATGTTAATCTTTGCATTTGCATCATTTAGAAGCATTTTGCACACTGCTAGTCTTTGCTTTTGCGTCATTCCGAAGCATTTGCACAATGTCAATCTTTGCATCTACATCGCCACATGAAGTAGTTGCGTCAATGTTGATCTTTACATTTGCATCATTCAAAAGCACTTGCATCTTACTCAATCTCTGTATCTGCATCAAGAAGCATTTGCATCAATCCAAGACATTTGCCATCATTTAGAAGCATTTGCACAATGCCAACCTTTGCATCTGCATCATTCTATGAAGTAGTTGCGTCAATGTTAATCTTTGCTTTTGCATCATTTAGAAGCATTTTGCACACTGCTAGTCTTTGCATTTGCATCATTCCGAAGCATTTGCACAAGGTCGATCTTTGCATCTGCATCGCCACATGAAGTAGTTGCGTCAATGTTGATCTTTGCATTTGTATCTTCAGAAGCACTTGCATCTTACTCAATCTCTGCATCTGCACCAAGAAGCATTTGCATCAATCCAAGACATTTGCATTTGCAATATGAAGCATATGCATCTTGTTTAATCTCTGCATCTGCATCAAGAAGCATTTGCATCAACTAAAGACATTCGCAACTGCATCATGAAGCATTTGCATCCTTTCAAAACCTTCAAGTTAATTTTCAACACAATTTTCAAAATCATGTATAAGATCTTCGGGCACCATTTTCAAAGAAAAGACATCTTTTAAAGACCTTCGGGCACTATATTCAAGGTCATGGATAAGACCTCCGGGCACTATTTAAAAAAAAAGACATCTTTTTAAAGACCTCCGAGCACTATATTCAAAATCATGGATAAGACCTTCGGGCACCATTTTAAAAAAAAATGTCATCTTTTTAAAGACCTCTGGGCACTATATTCAAAGTCATGGATAAGACCTCCGGGCACCATTTAAAAAAAAAAGACATCTTTTTAAAGACCTCCAGGCACTATATTCAAAATCATGGATAAGACCTCCAGGCATCATTTTTTTTAAAGACCTCCGGGCACTATATTCAAAATCATGGATAAGACCTTCGGGCACCATTTTTTTAAGACCTCCGAGCATTATTCTCAAAAGTCATGGATAAGACCTCCAGGCACCTCAAAGAAAATACATCTTTTAAGACCTCCAACACTATTTTCAAAGTCATGGATAAGACTCCGAGCACTATTTTCAAAGAAAATAAATCTTTTTAAGACCTCCAAGCAAAATTCTTCAAAATCATGGATAAGACCTCCGAGCGCCATTTTTCAAAGAAAATATATCTTTTAAGACCTCCGGGCAATTCTGCAAAATCATGAATAAGACCTCCGAGTGCTATTTTTCAAAGAACAGATATTTTTTAAGACCTCCGGGCACTATTCTCAAAAATTATGGATAAGACCTCCGGGCGCCATATTCAGAAATTACCCTTGGTTTCCCCTAACTTTTCGAATTCTGGTTTCGCCCAAGTCATCTTATTTGAAAATTATCCATGGTTTCGCCTGGATAACTTCTCGACTTCTGGTTTCGCCTAGGTCATTTCAATTTCTGGTTTCACCAGTAAGGTTAGGATCGAGATAAGATAAGGCCCTGGGACTTCCGCCGAGGTATTGTCTTCTCTCGCAAATCTAACTCGTTTCCTTAAGACGGGTCGAGCCTTGATTAGTCAGGGAACTCAATTTAAGGACAAATCTTACTGTTTTTAAACAAAATCACACTAAGATAAGATAAGGCCTCGGGACTTCCGTCGAGGTATTGTCTTCTCTTGCAAGTTGAACTTGTTTCTTTAGGACGAGTCGAGCCTTGATTAGTCAGGGAACTCAATTTAAGGACAATTTTTTTTATTTACAGTTCGCCAAAAAAAATTTGGAAAAATGGAAATTCCCCTCCCTATCCTGCACATGTGATTCCATTAACCGAACAAAATTATTGTCTAGTTTATCTTTGCCTGATTCTTGATTCTCAGCAATAGTTAAAGAGGGGCAGCTGTAGACACCTAATTTTATCCGACCCCCTTAAACTAGGCAGATTCTCCTTTTCAACTTCTCAGAATGCAAAGAGACTTCCACCATTCCATAGATGGGTCCCCAAGACTTTGTTTCGGAGGTCAACACAAAAAGTCAACTCAAAAAAGTCAACCTCAAAAAGTCAACCATTGAAAAAGTCAACTCCCAGTCAAAATCAAGATTCGAAGTTGAATTGAACAATGGCAAAAGAATTTTGATAATCTGAGGTCTACAATGAAAGATACAGAGTTCGAAAGATGGGTTGCAAAAATTCAATGTAGAGGAAGACCTAATCCGGCAAAATTGCATAAAACTGCAAAGATGGCCCGATTCGATGAAATTGAAGCCCCCAGTTGATAAAGGATGAATAAACAAAAATAGCCCAAGGCCCAATTTGAAGTGGATCCCAAGGAAGAGTCGGTTAGAGCAAAAACGGAAAAACGAGAAAATTCTCGAATTTGAAAAAGGAAAACTAAATCGGAGGGAATTTGATCGTAAAATTGGGCATTTTTGTACCAACTCAAATTCAATATATGAAAAAGGAATTGGAAAAAGAAAATCTAAAAATTGGACCCGTTTTGAATAAAACCGAGGTTTCAGAGGTTAAAGGGCAGTACTGGAAAATCCCAAAGAAAATTTCGAGAAAAATGGCAAATGAGCTCGAAAATTATAAAAACTTCCAGATCTGAGTTTTTTATTTTTTGGAAGAGATTGGGAAAGAAAATCCAGAATCAGAGCTCATTTGAAAAAAGGCAAAGTTCGAGTGCACTAACCCGAAATTTCAAAAGATAATTTCGAGAAAAATAGCGAACGAGCTCGAAAAATTATGAAAACTTCCAGATCTGAGTTTTATATTTTTTGGAAGGCATTGGAAAAGAAAAATCTAGAATCGGAGCTCATTTGAAAAAAGGCAAAGTTTGGGTGCACTAACCCGAAATTCCAAAAGATAATTCTGGAAAAAATAGCGAACGAGCTCCGAAAATTATGAAAACTTCCAGATCTGAGTTTTATATTTTTTGGAAGGCATTAGAGAAGAAAAATCATGAATCAGAGCTCATTTGAAAACAAGCAAAGTTCGGGTGCAATAACCCGAAATTCCAAAAGCAAATTCTGGGAAAAATAGCAAACGAGCTCGAAAAATTATGAAAACTTCCAGATCTAAGTTTTATAATTTTTGGAAGAAAAATTCGTAATTGGAGCTCAAATGGAAAAGGCTAAATTTGGGAGGCACTAAACTGAAACTTTAGAGAAAAATTCGGGAAAAATAGAGAATGAGCTCGAAAAAATGTGAAAACCTCCAGAACCATGTTTTATATTGGATGGGATGAGTTGGAAAAAAAAATCTAAAATTGGGGTCCTTTTGCAATTAAAATAAGTTTAAGGGCCAAAATATAATTTTATCAAAGAAACCGAAAAGGGCTAATTTGCAAATAAAAAAAGTTGAATGGCCTGGAAATGTCCAAGCCATTTTTTTGCCAGTAGCTGATTCAAAGGGGGAGTGTGATGATCATGGATCAAATGGCTAAGGATGGATAGTAAGATGACATTTTTACAAGGACAAGATTCTCCACTACTTTGCCTACATGGCACTTTAAACCAATAGGAAGGCTCCAATTTGCATGGCCATGTGAAGAGCATGTGAAGTTAATAAGATGATGCCAAATAATATAAATAATGCCATGTAGGAAGATATTTTTGTAGTAGCCTCCATGATCTTGACAATTGGCAAAGATATTTTATGAGAGATAGGAGACAAAGCTTAGAAATGAAGCAACACTCACTCTCTATTAAGAGGGGCAGCCGGCCAAGCAAGAGAGAGGAGGGGAGTTCATTTTTTTCCAAGGCAAGTTCACTCTAGAGAGAAAAAAGGAGAAGGGAAAGAAACGTGAGGAGAAAATTGAGAGCTATTTGGAAAGCTAAAGCTAGGTGACTATCTCTTCCTTTCTCCTTCTTTAATGTTTTCTTTAATGTTGTGATTCTTTTTATTCTCTTTGTTCATGTGATTTTGTAAACTTTTGATGAAGAAAAAAGTTTTCAAAAATAGATTTTAAATGTTTTCTATCCTTTGTTTTTCATTCCTCCTCTAGTAACCAAGTTGACAAAATTTCTCTACATGTTTCATGCCATAGCCAAAACCTCCTTGATGATTTTGTGCTTGTTCTTGCTTGATATTTCTTACTTGATTGGTTGTGTTCATGCTTTTGACTAATGTTTGATCTATTATCATATGTTTGGTTGGCTGAAAATCATGCATTTCATGACATTTCAACTAGGTTTTTGGCTAAGATCATCCAATGATCTTAAGCCAAAAACCCTTTGCCTCTACTAGTTGAGAGATTAGTATTTTAGATTGGATATTCTGACTTTGGGATTTTTTTATCACTACTCATCCTTAGTCAAAATAAATTGATATTTTTACCATATGCAGTAGCCACTTAGAGGATGCCATGGTATTTTTCTCATGATTTTTAGATTTTTTTATCATGGTTAAAAAAATAGATTTTGACAAAGTAGTTTTTAACTCACTATCTTGATTTTGGTAAAATTCGGTCATATTATCCATGCTCCAAAAATTAAGCTGATTTTTTCCCATGGAGGTCGACATGTTCTAGGTCTACAATAATGTTTTCATATTTTTTTGAAATTTTTTAGAAGGGCAAAAAATTAGGTTTTCAAAATTGACAGTGAGGGTCAGATTTGTTTTCAAGAAAGTAATAATTTTCTGTTTTGGTTAGGATATTAAGAGGGGGCTGATTTGGGACATTGGTTTCTATCTTAGGTTAATTTCCATATCATTTCAGTCATAACATTTTATTTTATAAAAGTCGGGTCAAGGGTGACCAACCCGGGTTTCAAAACTAGAAAAAATAGAGCTTTTAAAGAGGGGGTTTGGCCAAGGCCAATTTTTCATCTCAATAGTTTCGATTTTCTTTAAATCTAAACCTAAAGTATTTTGATTTTGAAAATCCGATTTAAGTATCTTCCTAAGGTAGTCGGATAACTTTTTAGGTATTCGGATGTCCTTACTTCAAGGAAGAAATACATTTTCAGGCATTGCATTTTAAAAATGTTTTTACTTAACTTGTCATAAAAATGTATTTTTCAGTTTCTTAAACATTTGGCGAGAATTAGTTCCCAATATTTGTCGGGTTTTTTGAGGAGGTTAGGAAATTATTCAACGCACGTGTTTATGGAATCGAAACGTATGGTTTTCGTTTTCCTCGGAACCATGTAAATATCATATGAAAGAATTATTTTCCAAGCTTTGCTGGGTTTGCCGGGAAGCACGATAATATTTTTCGACATACGCATTTATATGATTCCTCACATGAATAATTCATTTCAAGTAATGATGTGTGCATGTGATCATGATGTGATTAAGAATATTTTATGATGATGCCATTTTGTTGATTTTGCCTTGTCATTCATATGCCATGTCATTCATATGCCATGTCATTCACATGCCATGTCAATCATTATGCCATGTCATTCATATGTCATGCCATTCACATTCCATGTCATTCATTATGCCATGTCATTCACTATGCCATGTCATCACATGCCATGTCATTCATTACGCCATGTTATTCATTATGCCATGTCATTCATTCACATGCCATGTCATCTAGATTATGCCATGTCATTAATATGCCATGTCATTCATTCACATGGCATGTCATCTAGATTATGCCATGTCATTCATATGCCATGTCATCCATTTATATGTCACTCATTCATGTGCCATGTCACTTAGATTATGTGTTGTCATTCTCATGTCATGTCACTTATATGCCATGTCATCCATTTATATGTCACTCATTCATGTGCCATGTCACTTAGATTATGTTATGTCATTCTCATGTCATGTCACTCATATGCCATGTCATCCATTTATATGTCACTCATTCATGTTATGTCACTCATGTGTCATTCATATGCCATGTCATTTTGCTTGCCATGTCAATTTCATTCACATACATTCATCCTTATGCCATGTGATTCATATGCCATGTCATTTTGCTTTCCATGTTGATTTCATTCATATGACATTCATTCATATGCCATGTCATTGCTATGTCGATTTCATTCACATGCCATGTCATTCATGCACATGCCACGTGATTCATTATGCCATGTCATTCACTTGCCATATCATTCATTATGCCATGTCATTCATATGTCATGTCATTAACATGTCATGTCATTCACTTGCAATGTCATTCACATGTCATGTCATTCACATGCCATGTCATTCATATGCCATGTCATGTCATTCAATAATTTTCCATGTCATTCACATTCCATGTAATTCGCATGACATGTCATTCATATGCCATGTCATTCATATACCATGTCATTCACGCACATGCCACGTCATTCGTTGCCATGCCATATCATTCATTATGCCTTGTCATTCATATGCCATGTCATTCCTTTCACATGTCATGTCATTCATTAATTTGCCATGTCATTCACATGCCATGTCATTCATATACCATGCATTCATATGCCACGTCATTCACGCACATTCCACGTCATTCATTATACCATGTCATTCATGCACATGCCACGTCATTCATTATACCATGTCATTCACATGCCATGTCTTTAATTATGCCATGTCATTCATTCATATGCCATGTAATTCATATGCCATGTCATCTATATGCCATGCCATGTCATTCATTCACATGCCATACCATTCATTACGCCATGTCATTCGCATGCCATGTCATTCACATGCCAAGTCATTCATGCACATGCCACGTCATTTATTATGCCATGTCATTCACATGCTATATCATTCATTCACATGCCATGTCATTATTTCTTTTTGCCATGCTATAATAAAATGCTTACCATGTCATGGTAAATATACATGCCCATTTAATCTTTATATTTGTAACATTTTTACATATTCATGACCATTTTATATGATTTTCAGAATACATGAAATAATATTTTTTTAAATCAAGATTATTCCCGAGTTAAAATAATTCAAGAATTCTCTGCTGGGTCTTTCGGGGAGGATATCATCAGTTATCACAACGAAATATCTTCTTTAAAACGAGGATGATTTGGAGAATTTCAAAATCAAGAAAAAATTCTGTATTTTGCCGAGTCTGTCGAAAAATATGGGAAATTTTATGCTAGTAAATTTCGGATTATTTTCAAATGAAATATGAATTTTTTTAAGGGAATTATTTACAAACACCAAATTTTAAAATCGACTTTTTCACCGAGACTCAAGATAACACACAACTAATAAGGTACTGTTTTATACGGGCGTCGCGGGGATGCTAATCCTTCCCCGCGCGTAACCGACTCCCGAACTCGTACTTGTTTTCTCTGGTTCAAAGCGCAGACTTCAAAATTGGTTTTAAAAAATGTTTTAATTAATTTTAAAATATTTTTATAAAAATTGGTTTTAATAGGTGGTCGATCACACCTAGCCAAAATAGATTGGTGGCGACTCCATTTGTTTTTACGAGGTCGTTTTCATACTCTCGACCTTTATTTCAAGAGGAATTAAGTCGTCTTTTTCTCTGGCTATTTTTTTCCCGTCACTCGAACGGGTCCCTTCCCCCCGGGAGGATCACGTATCAACAGCCATTTTTTCTACATTTCCTTTTCCTTTTACAATCTTCATTTCGATAGAGTGAGCCCTTATTTATTTGGGAGCCCAATTTGCTTTGTATCTCTCTTTGATTTAGGACTCATTTCTCAGTGATCTTTCAGAAGATCTTTCCTCGCATTTGGCCCCAGTGTAGAGAGTGATCCTTGATCAGGGTTCAAAAAAAGAAAGAATTCTTTCGACTCAAAAGGGGTGACTATGGATAATTTCTTCTTAGTGAAAGGGATATCAAAGATGGCCATTTCTCATATCAAGCACAAATATTCTCATTGAAAAGCAATCCCCAAGGGGAATAGATAATCAGAATTTCATTTTACATTTGGAATCATCTGAATTCGCATATGCATGATATCACAATTTTTCTTTCTTCTTTTTTTTTTCCTTTTTTGTTGCATGCCCCAAAAATTCATGCGTGATTCATCTCCAACCACAAATGATGCCTCATTTTGATTTGCCATTCAAGTGAAGGTCCTTTGTTTTGTGGGAATCTTGCTGTGAATGAACATCTCATTTTTTGGAGCTTCTCACTAAGTAAGCTCATTTGGGTTTCAACTTCTTTCAAAGTGTTTCCAACACATGGGGAGAGAAAAGAAAGGTGTTCTAGTTTATTCTTTTGTTCATGTGCTTATAAATCAAGGTCTTGGAAAAGGCCTAGAGGTTTGGCATTTGGGTTCTTTCAAAGTGATTCGGGAGGTTTTGAATCTTTTGGAAGCTTTCGCTATGATTGGCAGTATGGCATAACTTTAACACGTATCAAACTACCAAATCTAGATCTTTTGGAAGATTGTCATGTTTGCTTGACTTTCAAGAAATCCATGAAAGAGTTTTTCAAATTTTCATTACTCATGGGCTCGATAAAAGTTATTCTTTGGGGCTTTTGAGTGGTCTTTATTCAACTGGCCTATGGTCTAGGTACATGTAGAGATAAGGTGTTTCCTAGGAATCCATCCCCCATGATGATCACCAATTCTTTCGAAACTCATTTCACTTTTCAAAGGAGTATCTTTTTATTTTTAAAACGGAAAATTATCCGTATGGACTTTTATTTTCAATCTTTTTTGTTGTTGTTGTTGTTTTTTTTTTTCTTTTGAAAATCATAAAAAAAAGCTCAAGAAGAATCCAAAACCTCAAATGAGATATGATGTATGATGCTTGCAATTTAAAGTTCATTCACTTCAAACAAATTGAAAATATGTACAAAACTTACAAAAAGGTTAAGGATTGCCCCTGATTGGTATGCTACCCTGAGAACAAATGACAATTAGCTCCGTCGTCCTTGATAAGCATCCATGAGCTCTTTGAAATTTGTCGGGGTTTGCATCAATTACAGTTTGAACTTTGTCCTTGAATGCAGTGCAGTTCTCCATGGAATGTCCTTTAATCCCGCTATGATACTCGCATGTGGCATTAGGATCATACCATTTCAGGTAAGGAGACTTCCTGGGCTTTGCAAGTACAATGGAGATCATTTGGCTTTAGACAAGCAATGGAAGAAGTTCTGTGTAGGTCATCGAAATTGAATGGTACACCTCCGCCTTCTTTCTCTTACTGCTCTGAGAACAGACTGAATTAACCTCCAGATCATCTAGCATGATGAAACCTTGAGGTGATGTGAAAAGCCTTGGAGCATGATGATGATCGTGCTGAAGCCAATGGTCGACATAGGGTCGGGGATGTAAATGACCACCAAAAGGATCATCTAGCATTGCACTAAACCATCTTTTGTTTCTGCCTTCAACATTTACGACCTGAACGTGCCCCTTAGAAACATCATCTTTCTTCTCGAAAAACATTCCTGCATTAGTATCCACAATTTTCCCATTTTTTATCCCATCCTCAATCCTACCCACTGCAAACAATATGTTCGCAAACTCTGAAGAAATGTTGTCGATTAACTTGTCATAGTATGGATGTGGGAGGGTATCCACAAACAAAGTATTCATTTCTCTATCAGTAAGAGGTGGTCGGATTTGCGAAGCTACATATTTCCATCTATGAGTATATTCTTTCTAGTTCTCATTGGGCCTCTTTTTCATGTTCTGGAGTGTCAATCGATTTGGAGCCATTTCCAACATGTGCTTGTATTGTTTCAGGAATGCCTGAGCTAAGTCTCTCTATTTACACACTTGGCCCTTTTTTCAGCTGATAATACCATTTAGATGCTTCTTTGTCAGATTGTCTTGAAATACATGGATAAGCAGTTTCTCATCATGCGCGTGCCCCGCCATCTTATTACAATATGCAGACAAGTGTGTTTTAGGGCATTTAAGTCCATCATACTTTTCGAATTCTGGAACCTTGAATTTTGGCAGGATTACCACAGCAGGGATCAAAAGAAACTCCCTTACACTTACTTCATCTCCACCTTCAACAACTTGAATCCTTTCCTCCAATAGGTCATATTCTTGTTGTATCTCTGCCTTTTGGCTTAGAACTTGTTGTGAATAAACCTGATCAGAAATCTGCCCTTGAATATTCTTACCCAGATTGCCATGCTCTTGAAGTTGATTACTTTTCTGTGTAAAGTGTTCTCCCATAGTTTCTATCCATTGTCCACTATTTACCTGAGTCATCTGAATCCCCTGTGAGACCTGTTCAGATGTCTCATTCTGCACTTGTTCTATTTTTCAATTGGGTAGTATGATCCTCTCCCATTTTACTTTTCTGCAAAAAGAAAACCAAAGCTATCTTTTAGGCATGAACTCTGTCATGGCTCTTTATTTTAGGGGTTTGAGGGAAACCCCTTTTATTTGCCTTTAGAGATCAGAAAATATTGATGATAATATTGACTTCTCTATCATTGGCGTTGATAGAGCCATTGCTATGCGTAAATAAACTCAATGCCAATGCATGGATGGATGAAATGTATGGTATGGAAAATAATTGATCAAATGCCAATGTAGGGGAAGATACCACGGAAGAAATAAGAATCAGAGGAACTTAATCATCAACATCTCATAAATTCAAAGCATAATTAATTCATTCCCATGTTAATGTTCAAAATACATAAACCATATTTACACATTTGATAAGTGGTTAAAACTGTCTTCACAAGTGTTTTATTTTTCCAGCATCCTAAGGCTATAAGAGCCGGCTACTGAAAAGATCAAAGTCCTATTTCATCATGAAAGACCATGTCCATATTCCTCTTGATTACGCTCCAAAGCATCCACTCGTTCCTCCAATTAATTCCTCATATCTTAAACCCTTTCATGCAAATGAAATTGACATTATTGTCACAAGACCGAAAATGCAAATAAATGTAGATGCTCTATTCACATATGCATGAATGTGATGATAATTGATGAATGAAATGTACAAGATGCGAAGATGTTTGAGGAGATGAATTTGCATATTTACAATTGCTTGCATGTTATGCAAAAATGCAAATGAAAAGATCAAGGAAAAGAAGATCCTAACATCACTCTTTTTCTTTCTTCTTTCTATTTTTCTTGAATTTTATTGACAACTATTTTTTGACCTTTTTATTTTCTCATTTTCTCAAAAGTCTAAAACTAAAAGGAGATTTTTATTACTTCACATCACTAATCCATTACAAAAGAACTTTTTTCATCATTTTCTTCTCATTTTTTTGTTTTTTCATTTTTTCCTTTTTCAAAGAGGAACTATTTCTCTATCATCTTTTCTCTTTTTTCAAATTCCTACAAAGGTACAAATGTAAAAGAAATTTTTTAAAACAACCCAACGATACTACTTTTCGGTATTATTACAAATGATATATGGAAAAATGAATAAAGCAGTAAAGGAGTGGAATAATCAATGCAAAGTAAGTAAATTAATGAATGTGTGCCCCAATAATATCAACTTGTTTAGGCATCACGGTGCCTTTTGGGACTGAGTATTAACCTTATTACGGGCGATGTACGTTCATCTTTGCCCGGTTTATGAAACTTATTCGGAATGTAGAATTAAGGGATAAAAGGTTTAGAAGTGTCCCTCCATGTGTTCCTAACTTCTGTACCTCTAACTGAAAGTCGGCATGGCTTCGCCTAGGTTCACTATATGAGGTTGTGTTAGGTTCTATCGGCTCCAAATTGTTCCTCACTGTCGTCGGTGAAGGCTAGTAAGGCACCCCGATTAAAGCGGGTTCAATTCATTAGAGTACATTTCCTCGGCTTATGTAGAGGCTATTGCCACACGAAGCATAGGTAATTTGACACTCCGAAAGTGTTTCGCTAGCTTATGCGGAGGCTATTGCCACATGAAGCGTAGGTACTTTACTTCCATTTAAAAAGACGGAACTCAGGTATAGGGCTCATGATATGCAAATACAAATGTAGTGTGTGAGGAGGAACAACAAACCTTTCACCATCTATTCTACAACCTCTATCCTAAATACCCCAACAATTTATTAAAGCAATAATTAACCCGAGAGTAAAAATAATTTACCACAAAATAACCAGAGAACAATAATAATATGCATTTTGTTATTTTCAAAATTCCTTTGTTTTAAAAAAAAATGTGAGAATTATAATTAAATACTAATTAAAAATTGAGACTTTCGATAACACACGACTAATTCTAGGCCTGACTCTCTAAGTAGTCCCCAGTGGAGTTGCCAAGCTGTCGCAACCTAAAAAATAACAAGTCCCATCGTGAGACATTACTCGTTAAGTGTGACATTGGGGAAAACAGAGGAAAAGATGATTTAATTCCTCTTGAAATAAAATGAGGATTTGAAAACAATCTCGAAAAAGAAATAGAGTCGCCACCAATCTTTTTTGGCTAGGTGTTATCGGCCACCTATTAAAACTGGTTTTGTAAAACATTTTAAATTAATTAAAACATTTTTTTAAAAACCAATTTTGAAGGATTAGCACCCCCACAACGCCCGTATAAAACGGTACCTTATTAATCGTGTGTTATCTCGAGTCTCGGAAAAAGTTGGTTTTGAAATTGACATTTTAAAATAATTCCCATTTTAAAGAAAAATAATCTCATTCCTAGTTGAAAATGATCCGAAATTTGTTAACTCAAAATTTTCCTATATTCCCCGGCAAACCGGCAAAACATAAAAATTTTTATTTACTTAGAAAATCTCCGAATCACTCTCGTTTTTGAAAGAAAGATATTCCATTGTTAATGATAATTGATGATATCCTCCCCGGCAACCCGACAGAGAACTTATGAATTATTTTAACTCGAGAATAACCTTATTTTATTGAAAATAATTAGAAATTATTTTTAAAAAGATGGTTATGAATATGCAAATTATTACTAATGACATGGTATAATCTAAATGACATGGCACATGAAAATAACCTAATGTCTAAAGGTTATAGAAAATGACATGTCATATGAAAAATGACCTAATATCTAAATGACATAGAAAATGTCATGGCATAATGAAAATAACCTTAATATCTAAATGTCATGGAAAATGACATGTCATATGAAAAATGACCCAATATTTCAATGACATAGAAAATGTCATGGCATATGAAAATAACCTAATATCTAAATGTCATGGAAAATGACATGTCATATGAAAAATGACCTAATATTTAAATGACATAGAAAATGTCATGGCATATGAAAATAACCTAAGATCTAAATGTCATGGAAAATGACATGACATTTGAAAAATGACCTAATATTTAAATGACATGGAAAATGTCATGGCATAAGAAAATAACCTAATATTTAAATGTCATGGAAAATGACATATCATATGAAAAATGACCTAATATTTAAATAACATAGAAAATGTCATGGCATAATGAAAATAACCTAATATCTAAATGTCATGGAAAATGACATGTCATATGAAAAATGACCTAATATTTAAATGACATAGAAAATGTCACGGCTTAATGAAAATAACCATAATATATAAATGTCATGGAAAATGACATGTCATATGAAAAATGACCTAATATTTATATGACATAGAAAATGTCATGGCATATGAAAATAACCTAAAGTCTAAATGTCATGGAAAATGACATGTCATATGAAAAATGACCTAAATGCCTAAATGACATAGAAAATGAGATGGCATGCAAAATGATATGGCATATGAAAATGGCCTAAAATCTAAATAGCATGGAAAATGACATGGAAAATTCTTGATGACATGGCATGTGAATGAATGACATGGTATATGGATGACATGGCATATGAAAGAATGACATGGCATAATGAAATCAACAAAACGGTATCATCATAAAATATTCATAATCACATGCACACATCATTATTTGAATTGAATTATGTGAGGAATCATCTAAATAGCTTATGTCAAAAAATATTACCGTGCTTCCCAGCAAACCTAACAAAGCTTAGAAAATAATTCTTTCATATGATATTTACATGATTCCAAGTAAAACGAAAACCATACGTTTCAATTTCATAAACACATGTGTTGAATAATTTTCTAACCTCCATGGCAACCCGGCAAAGATTAAGAACCAATTCTCGCCAAATGCTTAGGAAACCAAAACACACGTTTTATGAAAAATTAAAATTAAAAAAAAAAACATTTTAAAAATGTAATGCATGAAGATGTATTTCTTCCTTGAAGTAAGGATATCCGTGTACCTAAAAAGGTATCCGACTACCTTTGGAAGAAACTTAAATCGGATTGAAAGACTTTGGGCTCGGATTTAAAATTTGGAATTTTTGAAGAAAATGGCCTCATGGCCGAACCCCCTTTTAAAAAGGCTCTATTTTCCTAGTTTTGAAATCCGGGTTGACCACCATTGAGCTTGTAAAAAATCAAATTTTATGATTGAAATGACTTGGAAATTAACCTAAGGCAGTAACTAATGCCCCAAATCAGCCCCCTCTTTGTATCCAAACAAAAACATAAAATTATTATTTCTCAAAAACAAATCTGACTCCCAATGGCAGTTTTGAAACCTGAATTTTTTACTCTTCTAGAAAATTTCAAAAAAATCTGGAAAAATTAGGGCAGACCTAAAACATGTTGATCTTCATTGGAAAAAATCAGCTTAATTTTTGGAGCAAGGGTACTATGACTGAAACCTTAGCAAAGTCAAGATATTGAGTTAAAATTACTCCGTTAAAAACCATTTTTTCAACCATGATAAAAAATCTAAAAATCATGAAACAAATATCATGGAATCCCTTAAATGACTATTGCATGTGGTAAAAAATCAATTTATTTTGACCATGGCTGAATAGTAAAAAAAAAATCAAAGTCAGAATACCCAATCTAAAATATCATTCTCTCAACTATCATAGACAAAGGGTTTTTGGCTTGAGATCATTGGTTGATCTTGGCCAAAAACCTAATTGAAATGTCATGAAATTCATGGTATGACAGCCCACAATCATATGACCATAGATAAATCATGAGTGAAAAATATAAACACAACCAAGCAATAACAAGCACAAAATCATCAAGGTAGAAATCGGCTATGGCAAGAACCATGTATAAAAATTTTGTCAACTTGGTTATTTGATAAAGAATGAAGAACAAAGGATAGAAAACCTTTAAAATTTACTTTTGAAAAACCTTTTATTCATCAAAAAGTTTACAAATCATATGAACAAAACGAGGAGAAAAGAAATCACAACATCAAAGAAAAGAATTAAAGAAGATGGAAGGAGAAGAAAGCTACCTAGCCATTGCTTTCCAAATCAAGGTTGCCAAATTTCTCTCTTCTCTTTTCTTTCTCTTCTTCTTTTTCTTTCAAGAATAGCTACTGCCTCCTCCCTTAGAGAATGACCAACCTCATAAAAAAGAAAGGGAACCCCCCTCTAGAAGCCTTGGCCAACTGCCCCCTTGGATGAGAGGATGTGCTCATCTTTCTTTAATCTAAGACATGTGGCATCATCACAAGGTAAGCTAGCCAAAGAAAATAAAAATGTCATCTTGCAACCTCATCTTGGCCATTGGATGAAATGATCAGCCTTCCCTTAATGAGCTGGCTGAAAATGCTAGCTAAGAATGTGCTCATCCTTTTACAAAATATCTTGGCCACTTGGCATGATCATAAGAAATTAACCAAGCAATAAAAATGTCACCTTGCTATCAAATCTTGGCCATCAGATGAAATGATCAGCCTTCCCTTCCTTCCCTCATTAGTTGGCTGAATGGCTTGGAATATTCCAGCAACTTCCTCATTTTTTAAATTGCAAAATGGCCCTTTTCGATTTCTTCGGTAAAATTGCATTTTAGCCCCCAAACTTAATTTAATTGCAAACGGACCCCTATTCTGGATTTTCTTTCTCCAATCCCTCCAAATAAGTGTAAAATTCAGTTTTGGAAATTTTCATACTTTTTCGAGCTCGTTTCCTATTTTTCCCAGAATTTTCTTTTGGAATTTCGGGTTAGTGCACCCAAACTTTGTCATTTTTCATTTGAGCTCCGATTCTGGATTTTCTTTCTCCAGTACCTTCCAAAAAATATAAAACTTAGATCTGAAAGTTTTCATATTTTTCCGAGCTCGTTTCCAATTTTTGCAAAATTTTCTCTTGGAATTTCGGGTTATTGCACCCGAACTTTATCTTTTTTGATTTGAGCTTCGATTCTAGATTTTTCTTCTCCAATACCTTCCATCTGATATAAAATTCAAATTTGGAGGTTTTTCATAATTTTTTGAGCTCGGATTCTATTTTTCCCGGATTTTCCAAGATTGCCTTTTAACACCCGAAACTTCGGTTTTACTCAAAACAGACTCGATTTTTGGATTTTCTTTTTCCACTGCCTTTGTTATATATTGAATTGGAGTTGGTCCAAAAATGCCCAATTTTTACGATCAAATTCCCCTCCAATTTAGTTTGCCCTTTTTCCATACCGTGAATTTTTCTCGTATTTTCGTTTTTCTTCTAACCGGCTCTTCCTTGGGATCCACTTCAAACTGAGCCTTGGGCTATTTTTGTTTATTCATTCTTCATCAACTGGGGGCTTCAATTTTACCGAATCAGGCCATCTCTGCAGTTTTCCCCAAATTTGTCGAATTAGGTATTCCTCTACACTGAATTTTCGTAACCCATCTCCGAACTCTATATCTTTCGTTGTAGACCTCGGATTATCAAAATTCTTTCACCATTGTTCAATTAAACCTTGAATTTTGATTTTGACTGAGAGTTGACTTTTCCAGTAGTTAACTTTTTCGAAGTTGACTTTTCGTGTTGAACTCCGAATCACAAGTCTTGGAGAACCATCTGTGGGATGAGAGGAATTTCTTTGCATTTTGATAAGTACAAGGAGAAACTTACCTGGTTTAGGGGGCTTGGACAAAATTAGGTTTCTACAATGATGACATGATGATGGTGATTGCATGATGGTTTAATGATGACATGATGACGGTGATTGCATAATGATGACATGATGATGATGATTTTGATTTTGATTTTGATTTTTTTTCTTTATATTATATGATTATTATTTGATTGGTTTATGATTATATGCATGATTACTTGATGATTTATTGATTATATATTTGATTTATTATGGATGTTTGTGATTTTATTTTATACTAATTTATCTATCATTATTCTTTATTATTATTATATATGATTTATTAATTTTATATTATTAATCTTATTTTCTTTCATCGTTTCAGGTTTATGTTATTTTTTAATTTATTTTTATTTTTTGATTAGTTTATTTAGGTAATATTCAATGATTATTTTTATTTATTATTATTATTATTATTATTTACATGATTAGGAAATAAATATGAACTTGGGATTGATAAAAACCATTTAGATAAGATCAGTTTAGAATAATATGTGATTGATGTGGTACTTACTATCTTTAAGATAGGCGTTGTGGGGGTGCTAATCCTTCCCCATACGTAACCGAACTCCCGAACTCAGTTCTGATAAGTAGACCAGAACCTATTCTTTTTAGGGTGCTTTAGTGATAAGTTCAGAAAATACACATTTGTGCCTTTCTATTCTTAGCTTTAGTTATGTCTTATATCTTTGTTTTGATTAATTATATTATGTTTTTGAATTTTTGGTACAATAAGGAGAATGAAGTCAAAAGATGTTAATAATGATGGTAAAGAGCTTACAAAATCATAATCACGAGATGGAAGAAGACTTGGGAGTCAAAAAGATCAATTTCTGGTTGCAAAGCAAGAAGCAGATTTGACCTCTCGAGCTTGTTGCAAGGAAAACATAATGTTAAATCCTTATATGAAGAAACTTCCTTCTTGACTTTTGAAGCTGACTTGAGTACCTTTCCAACGGTAGTTTACACGCCCAAATCGAACAAGAAATGGTCATCCAAATCAGCCAATGAAGTGAAGGAAGATGCAGCATGCAGAATATCCGGCGCCACGGAGCCCAAAAACCGAGAAAAACCATGAAAAAAATACAAAAGCATGATTTTTCTACCTCCAGTCTTACTTGTGTAGCAAGGACTTGTTCCCAGGGTTTTAAAACTCTATAAATATCATCTTTTGAGTCACAAACTAGACATCTTGATAAGTGCTTAATTTCATGCATTTTCTTATTGAATTTCCTTTTGATTCTTAAGTTCCTTGACATTTTACTAGGTTTTTATTCTTTGTAGGTATTTTGGAAGAGATGAAGTCAAAACATGTCAATTAGGACATTAAACAGCTTACAAAATCACAATCACAAGATGGAAAAAGACTTGGGAGTAAAAAAGATCAAATTCTTGGTGCAAAGCAAGAAGACAGATTTGACCTCCGGAGCTTGTTGCTAAGAAAACATGATGTTAGACTCT
Organism: Fremontodendron californicum; assembly: GCA_030761205.1. Classification (NCBI taxonomy): domain Eukaryota; kingdom Viridiplantae; phylum Streptophyta; class Magnoliopsida; order Malvales; family Malvaceae; genus Fremontodendron; species Fremontodendron californicum. The sequence goes on along the minus strand of JAULJL010000018.1, from coordinate 24,256,373 downwards.
TTATTCGAAGAAACTTCCTTATTGACTTTTAAAGATAACTTGATTACCTTTCCAACGGTTTGTCATGGGCCTAAATCGGATAAGCAATGGTCATCCAAATCGGCATTGGAATATCTCACTAAACAACCCTAGTGGCAGAAAAAACCCTAGCCGCAAATCACATTTTTTTTCTTAATACCCTAGCTGACATTTATGTTTATCCTTTTCAAAGAAGGATTAGTGGGTGTCAACTTGTATTACTTGCAAGTATCTTTCCTTAAAGCTAATCCTAGTCAAAATAGAAGAATTAAATCAGCCAAGACTTTCCTTCCTTACACTTACTTTGGCTGCAAGTTTGTAATCTCTCTTCATTAAAGAGTGCTTTGACTAAAACTTTCCTACTTTATTCAAACTTGGCTGTCAAGGCTTATATCTTTCCTTAAAACACAAAAGTCAACCACTTTTCCTTAACTTTAGCCACAAGCCAGCATTTATTGGAGAGAGCTGAAATTCACTTGTTTGATGCCCTAGCTATTGCCTATAAATAGAGATCAAGGGGGAAAATGAAATTTACACTTCTCCAAGCATCAAAATTCTGATTTCTTCTTTGTTTAGAGTTTTTGAGAGAACAAGAGGCTGGATAATTAATATTCTTCTTCTTCTTTCTTTCTTTTATTTTCTTCTTAGATTCTCTTTAATTTTATGTTTATGTTTACAATGCTTATGCTAGGCTAAACTTTTATTTGGTTAAGGGTGATTTCAAAGCCCTAGACATGTTATGTAATTAATATTCAGAATCTATCTATCATTGTTTTCTACCAAAGTTGCTTATGTTATTCTATTAAAATTGTTCATGATGATGTTTTGATTTGTTTAGGTGGCCAACTAGATAAATCTTGATAATTGTTTAATGCTAGTTTAGGAGTCTTGATCCGTGTAATTGTCTTGATTTCTTATTCATAAGTAGCAATTCGTGATTAATGATTATGGTCAAGTTTTCAATAATTGCAAAGTGGAACATAACCTAAGTTGAACAATCTGAGCTTATGTGTTTGTTGCTTAGATCAACCAACCTTTCTCATCGTAAAGCTGCTATTAAATTGAACTTAAAGAGCTTATTCTAGGTTGTTTGATAGTTAGAGATTAAATAGAGAGCTTTTTTCTATTTAACGACGAACTAAGGAAAAATTGGGGTAACATAACTTGTTGTTATCTACGGTTGTTAACTTTGATAGTTAATTGACGTTGATAGATATGAAATTGATTCTTAATGATGTCTAGTGGTGGAGAATGAACCTTTAGCCATATTTCTCATATTTGATTCTTTTTAATTACTTGTTTTCTCATTCTTATTGTTAACTTTAGTTTAAATATGATCTCAAAATCCCCTTTACTTTTGTTTACTTGTTATTAAGTGATAAACTATTAACTTATAAACTAGAACCCAATCCCTGAGGACTCGACCCTTGCTAATCACTATACTCTACAATTGATTCTTTTTAAGTGCAAGGTTAAATAAGATACACTCTTTTGGGTGCATCAAGTTTTTGGCGCCATTGTCGGGGATTGCTTTCTTTAGTTTATTAGTTTATTGGTTTATTCTTATTTTCTGTTCTAATTATTTACTTTTTTTTTTGTTTCTTAGTGAATGTTCCAAGCTCCCGAAGAAGACTTAAGACTTAGGAGAATTCGGGAATTTATAACTTCTCACCAACAACCAATTGAGGAGTTGATCCAAAACATCAAAGTGGAGCAAGGAGAGATGGCAGCAGCTGACAACCGAACTCTCAAGGAGCTAGCCGCTCCAGATTTGGGTCAACAACCATTATGCATTGAATATGCTAGTCTTGAGGTAGCTTTTGAATTAAAATCTGGTTTGATTCATCTTCTCCCAACTTTTCATGGTTTTGCAGGAGAGGATCCAAATAAGCACCTCAAGGAATTCCATGTAGTTTGCTAAAGCATGAGACCAACAGGAATCACGGAAGAGCAAGTTAAGTTGAGAGCCTTCCCATTCTCTCTAGCTAATTCAGCAAAGGAATGGCTCTACTATCTACCTTCCGGGACCATCACTACATGGAATGATATGAAGAAAGCATTCTTGGAAAGGTATTTCCCAGCATCTAAGGCTGCCAACATTAGAAAAGAGATATGTGGGATTAGGCAATACAATGGAGAGTCCTTATATGAATATTGGGAGAGGTTCAAGAAACTTTGTGCATCATGTCCACACCATCAGATAAGTGAACAACTTCCCATCCAATACTTCTATGAAGGTCTCATGCCCATGGAGAGAAGTATGATAGATGCCGCGAGTGGGGGAGCTCTAGTTGATAAGACTCCCGGGGCTGCTAGAACTCTAATCTCCAACATGGCAGCCAATTATCAACAATTCTCAATGAGACAAGATCCACCACCACAACCTAAGAGAGTTAATGAGGTAAGTATATCATCCCTTGAACAAAAATTTGATAAAATGACTTCTCTTGTTCAACAATTGGTTGTAGGTAATATACAGCAAATAAAGGCTTATGGCATATGTTCAAACATGGGGCACCAAACTGATATGTGTCCAACACTTCAAGAAGACACCAATGAACATGTGAATGCCATAGGTGGATTTCAGAACCAACCAAGGAAATATGATCCCTACTCAAACACATCCAATCCAGGATGGAGGGATCATCCAAACTTCAATTATGGAGGGAACCAATCATAAGCTGTTCCTCCATCATTTGACAATAGACCACCGGGTTTTCAGCAAAGAGTGCAACAACCATATCAAACCCGACAACAAGTGCCACCACAAAAAAAAATTCAGGTGAGACTCTTGAAGATCTTGTCAAAATCCTTACTACTAAAACAATTCAACTTCAATAGGAATCAAGGGAGACAAAGGTAAGTATCCGAAACTTAGAGGCTCAGATGGGGCAATTGGCAACAACCATGAGTCAAATGCAAGCAAGGGATTCCAGGAAATTACCTTCCCAAACCATAGTGAATCCAAGAGAGAATGCCAATGCTATAACTTTAAGAAGTGGAAACAGCTAGAGACACCACAAAAGGATAGTGCTTAAGGGGAGAACAACACCATGGCATCCTCTTCACATCCCAACGAGCCACTAAAAAAGGTAATTCCTAATCCATCATTTCCTTCTTATATAACTCCTCCACCTTTTCCTAGCAGGTTAGCAAAGTCCAAGAAGGAGGAGCAAGAGAAGGAAATTTTGGAAACCTTCCAGAAAGTAGAGGTGAACATTCCTTTACTAGATGCTATCAAGAAAGTGCCAAGATATGCCAAGTTCCTAAAAAAGATGTTGTTCACATCTAAACGAAAGTTGAAATAGAATGAAAAGGTAAGTGTGGGGGAGAATGTGTCAGCTGTTCTTCAAAAGAAACTCCCACCTAAATGCAAGGATCCAGGTATGTTTACCATTCTTTGTAAGATAGGCAACACCAGGTTTGAGTGTGCTATGCTAGATCTAGGGGCATCTATTAATGTCATGCCATATTCAATTTATGCTTCATTGAATCTAGGACCATTAGAGGAAACCAGTGTTATAATACAACTTGCTGACCGTTCTAACACTTATCCAAAAGGAGTTGTAGAAGACGTTCTTGTACAAGTTAATGAATTGGTTTTTCCTGCTGACTTTTATGTTATTGAGATGGAAGATGAGATGTCTTCTAATCCCACACCTATTTTATTAGGGAGACCATTCTTGAAAACAGCAAGAACTAAAATAGATGTGCATGATGGCTCTTTAACTATGGAATTTGATGGTGAAATAATTCTCTTTAACATTTTTGAGGCCATGAGATATCCTAGTGATTTGCATTTTGTTTTTAATATTGATATAATTGACTTACTAGTGCAGCAAGCTTATGAGCTAGATGGTGAAGATAGTGTGGAGATAGTCCTTAGCAAACATCTCGGAATGGGGAATGCTAAAGGGAAACTAGCCTTGAGTGACCATGTGGAAGGGGCACTAGAATCTTTACACTCGCTGCCACCTAAAGATGCAAGGTTTGATGTTTCATTTATTGATTTGCCTTTATCTAATGAGAAACTTCTACCTTCCATTTTGCAGGCACCAACTTTAGAGTTGAAACCACTACCGAACCACTTGAAATATGTGTTCTTAGGTGAAAAGGATACACTACTGGTCATCATTGCCAAAGAGCTCACACATTTGCAAGAAGATCGACTTATCCGAGTGCTTAGAGAGCATAAAACAACAATTGGTTGGACAATTGCCGATATCAAGGGAATAAGCCCATCCATGTGCATGCATCGGATTTTGTTAGAGGAGGCGTCCAAACCAACAAGAGAAGCACAAAGAAGATTGAACCCTCATATGATGGAGGTTGTGAAAAAGGAGATACTGAAGCTCCTAGATGTTGGAGTGATCTATCCTATCTCGGATAGCAAATGGGTGAGCCCGGTCCAAGTGGTTCCAAAAAAATCAGGTGTAACGGTGGTAACAAATAATGAGAATGAACTTGTTCCTACTAGGATTCAAACAGGGTGGCAAGTTTGTATTGATTATCGTAAACTTAATTTCACAACTCGCAAAGACCACTTTCCTTTACCTTTTATTGATCAAATGCTTGAAAGGTTAGCTAGCCACTCTCATTATTGTTTTCTTGATGGTTTTTCAGGTTATAATCAGATTGCCATTGCTCCGGAGGACCAAGAGAAAACAACATTCACATGTCCATTTGGTACTTTTGCATACCGGCGTATGCCATTTGGTCTTTGTAATGCACCAGCTACATTCCAAAAGTGTATGGTTAGCATATTTTCAGATTATGTAGAGAACATCATAGAAGTGTTTATGGATGATTTTAGTGTCTATGGTGATTCTTTTGATAGATGTCTAGGAACCTTACACTTGTACTTGAAAGATGCATGGAAACTAACCTTGTTTTGAATTGGGAAAAATGTCACTTTATGGTAGAACAAGGAATAGTTTTGGGCCATGTTATTTCTTCTAGAGGGATAGAGGTTGATAAATCTAAAATAGATATTATGCATTCTTTACCACCTCCCACAAATGTGAGAGAGGGTCGTTCTTTTCTTGGACATGCAAGTTTCTATAGGAGATTTATCAAAGACTTCTCAAAGATCACATTACTTCTTTGCAAGCTACTACAAAAAGATGTGGTTTTCCACTTTGATGATAAATGCAAAGAGACGTTTGGAACATTGAAGGGACTCTTGACATCAGCTTCTATCATCCAACCACCAGATTGGAATGTACCTTTTGAAATCATGTGTGATGCTAGTGACTATGCCATTGGAGCTGTTTTGGGCCAACGGGTTGGCAAAGCCTCACATGCCATTTATTATGCCTCTCGAACTCTTAATGATGCTCAATTAAACTATTCCACTACTGAAAAAGAACTTTTGGCTGTTGTATTTGCTTTAGAAAAATTTCGATCTTATTTAATTGGTACTAAAGTAATTGTATTTTCTGACCATGCAGCCCTTAGGTACTTACTCACTAAGAAGGAGGCCAAACCAAGGTTGATTAGATGGATACTTCTCTTACAAGAGTTTGATTTGGAGATAAAAGATAAGAGAGGTAGTGACAACTTGGTTGCAGACCATCTTAGCCGTTTAGTTCATGAAGAGGATGCACTACCCTTGAATGAGAACTTTCCGGATGAGCAACTTCTTTTTATAAGTACAACAACTCCTTGGTATGCCGATATTATTAATTACTTAGTTACCAAGAAGTTGCCACAAGAGTTGACACAAGCTCAAAGAAATAAGATCAAGAGTGATGCCAAATACTACATATGGGATGATCCTTACCTTTGGAAGCATTGCTCCGATTAGATTATAAGAAGGTGTGTACTCGAATCTGAATTTCAATCTATTCTCACCTTTTGTCACTCTTACGCATGTGGAGGACACTTTGGATCCAGAAGGACAGCCATGAAAGTTCTTGATTCTAGATTTTATTGGCCTACTATGTTCAAAGATGCATACCTCTTTTGCAAGTCATGCGATCGTTGCCAAAGAACAGGTAACTTAGGTGCTAGAAATCAAATGCCTCAAACTCCAATACTTATTGTTGAAATTTTTGATGTATGGGGCATGGATTTCATGGGACCTCTTCCTTCTTCTTTTGGTAATCTTTATATTTTACTTGCCGTTGATTATGTTTCAAAGTGGGTGGAAGCAAAATCTAGTAGGACTAATGACTCTAAAGTTGTTTCAGATTTTGTCAAGACTAACATCTTTGTTAGGTTTGGAACACCAAAGGCCATAATCAGCGATAGAGGTGCTCACTTTTGCAATAGGACTATGGAAGCACTTTTGAGGAAGTATAACATCACACACAAGGTCTCCACCTCATATCATCCTCTATCGAGAAGTTAAGTCCATCCTTGAAAAGACAGTTAATCCAAATAGGAAGGACTGGAGTTCACGACTTGATGATGCACTTTGGGCTTATAGGACAGCATATAAGACACCCATTGGTATGTCTCCTTATCGACTTGTTTATGGTAAGCCTTGTCATCTTCCGGTTGAATTAGAACATAAGGCATATTGGGCTATCAAACAATGCAACATGGAGATGGATGAGGTAGGTAAGCAAAGAAAACTAGACCTACAAGAATTAGAGGAGATAAGAAATGATGCCTATGAGAATTCTAGGATTTACAAGGAAAATACTAAGGCATTCCATGACAAGATGATATCAAGAAAGGACTTTGTTGTTGGACAAAAAGTTCTTCTCTTCCATTCACGCCTTAAGTTATTTCCAGGTAAGTTACGTTCTCCTTGGGTTGGACCTTTTAATATTACTAATGTGTTTACTCATGGTGCAGTTGAAATCCAAAGCCCAAAAACATATAAGGCATTCAAAGTGAATGGTCATCGATTGAAGCCTTACTATGAGAACTTTCCTATACAAGATGTGGAGGAGTTACCACTCTTTGAGCCAAATTATGTTGAATAATAATGGCATGGGTCTAAGTCAGGCTGAGGACAATAAACCAAGCGCTTCTTGGGAGGCAACCCAAAAGGATGGAGAGCATCTATTATATCAGATTTGTATATTCCTTACTCTCCATCATTCTATCTTTTATTGTTTTTCTTTTGTTTTTTTAGTAGTTCTTTTCTCTTACATATAATTCTTGCATTGGGGGATAATAGCATTACATTGAGGACAATGTAAAAATCATGTGTGAGGGGAAGAATTTAGGATTTTATTTAGAGTGTTTTGTTTTTGAGTATTTTTATGTTGTTTTTAGTGTGTTGTAGTTACTTCCAATACTATGATGAGATATGAATTGCATAAGTCTAAAACAGATTTAATAGCGAGAAGATTTTCATGAGAATTGAGCTTGATATCATTTTTTTTTATGAGCCAATGTTAATATGATATGTTGATTGAGAAAGAAGCAAGTTTATACTTAAATCTGACTTGTATAATCATCCTTGTGAGTTTTTGAGCCTATATGATTGATGCATTATACATATCAATCTAATTTCTTTCTTGAGTGCTCTTATGATTACATGATTCTCTAGAACTTGCTTTAAACCTTGTTGAGACTGTATTGATGCATGTGACAACATGAATATGATAGAGGCATTAGGATTTTTAACCAGGGCCAAACAGCCATCCCTTATTAATGTTCCAAGAGAACATCCCCCTTAGTGAACCAATTTGAGCCTACATTGAATAAGCTATTTCTTTGGAAACCATAACTTGTCCCTAACCTAAATATACTTATTTATATCTTTACCCTTGTTCCAAAGATGAATTAGCATGTTTTGAGACATGTTGCAAAGACAAAGAAGATCTATTGAAAATTTGGGTTAGAAACAAGAAATAAGTGTGGAGGAAAAGAAAAGAAAAGTCAAGAGAAAAAGAAAGAGAATATTGGCAAATACATTCCTATGTGAAAAAAAATATATATATGAATCATCTCTTGAACTTGTGGAAAAAAAAAATATGTTACAAAGTTGTTTAGAATGAAGAAAAGGCCCAACATGAATATTTGGCCTATGTGATTATGTACTTGTAAAGAGTTTTGAGAAGTTTCTTTGTATGAATCTTATTATGTCTCTAAACTCTATAAAATCTTTGGAACTTTTGTAATATCCTCTGTCGCAACCTAAAAAATAACGAGTCTCGTCGCAAGACTTTATTATTCGTTAAGCATGACATTAAAAAACCCGAGGAAAAGTCGACTTAATTCCTCTAGAAAAATGAAGGTTTTGAAAATGACCTTAAAAAAGACATGGAGTCGCCACCAATCTTTTTTAGCTAGGTGTGATCGGCCACCTATTAAAACCGGTTTTATAAAATATTTTAAAAATTTAATAAACATTTTTAAAACCAATTTCAAGTCTGCATTTAAACCAGAGAAATCAAAGAAACGGGTTCGGGAGTCGGTTACGTGCGGGGAAGGATTAGCACCCCCACAACGCCCGTATAAATCGGTACCTTATTAATCGTGTGTTATCTCAAGTCTCGGTAAAATATCGGTTTTAAATTTAGTTTTTCAAGTTAATTCTCAATTTAAAGAAAAATAATTACATTTTTAATTGAAAATGATCCGAAATTTATAAATTCGAAATTTTCCTATATTCCCCAACAAACGTGGCAAAATATAAATTTTTTTACTATTTTTGGAAAACTTTCCGAATCATTCTCTTTTTTTGAAAGAAAGATATTCCTTTATTAATGATAATTAATGATATTCCCTCCAGCAAACCCGGTAGAGAACTCATGAATTATTTTAACTCGGGAATATCTTTATTTTTTATTGAAAAATCATTATCTTTTTGAAAACATTTTAAAAGATATGAATATGTATATGCATGACATAAATAAATGACATGGCAAAATCTAAATAGTATAATGCATCCTAAATGACATGATATAATTTAAATGCCTTAGCATATTCTAAATGAAATGAAATATCTTAAGTTACATGATATATTCTAAATGAAATGAAATGACCTAGGTGACACAATATATTCTATATGAAATGTAATATCCTAAGTCTAAATGAAATACTCTAAATGAAATGAAATGACCTAGGTAACATAATATATTCTATATGAAATGTAATATCCTAAGTCTAAATGAAATGAAATGACCTAAGTAACATAATATATTCTATATGAAATAAAATAACCTAGGTAACATAATATATTCTATATGAAATGAAATAATTTAAATGACATGGAAAATATGAATGATATGACTTATGATTTAAATGACATAGAATATAAAATAATGCTATCATATAATATGCATGAAACATAAAATTGAAAATAATAATGCATGAACATAGTATATGCTCAATAATATGACAAACAAAAAAAATAATTAAATAAAAAGCATAGGATATCATGAAATATTCTAAATCATATAATAAACAATATAACATAACTCAAAATCATAACAATATCATAGAAATTATCACAGCAAAAATCACATATTATATAAAATGCATGAATATGGAAAATGCAATGCATGAAAATGTATTTTTTCCTTTAATTAAGGAAATCCATATATCTAAAAAGATATCCGGTTACCTTAGGAAAATATGTCAAATTAAATATTCTAAAACCAAAATACTTTGTGATTGTTTGAAAACAATTTTGAAAAGCTTGAATTAAAAATAAAAACTGGGCTAATTTTTTTTTTAAATGGCTCTAATTTCCTAAGTTTAAAATCCCGGACTTGACCACCCTTAACCCGAGACTTAAAAAATCAGTTTTAGAGTTTAAAAAGGCTTAGAAACTACCCTAAGTCAGTAGCTAACCTTCCTAATCAGCCCCCTCTTAGTAACTTAACCAAAACAGAAAAATGATTTTCCTCCAAATTCAATTCTGACTCCACTGTCCACTTTTAAGCCACGATTTTTTACCCTATTTTTAAAAATTCAAAAAATTCTAAAACAAATACTGGAGACTCAGGACATGTAAAATTACATGGAAAAAAATCCTCTTAAATTTATGATTAAATATGAATGCCCATAAAAATTGGGAAGTATGAGTACTGGGTGAAAAAAACTGCTTTGCCAAAATACATTTTTGCCTTTGATAAAATCATTTAAAAATCAAAGTAAAAATATTTAAGACTCACAAAATGACTCACAAACAGTAGATAGGGCTTTTTGAAAGTTAGATAAAAATTAGCTAAGTAAAAAAAATTACAAAGGTAGAGTAATCAATTTGACAAAACTTTAATTTTCCACAAGTGTGCTCAAGAGAGCATGACTTTGAACCATTAATTGGCTCAAGTCATTATTCAAGTGGCATGAACATGAAATGCATGAAAAAATTACAGCAAACATAGTGCATGAAATGCATGAGTTTAAACCTAAATGTCATGCAAAATGCATGGCATCCATATAGTGACCTAGACCTATATGAACTTGCATGGCATTTAATGCAACCTAGACCTAAAATGCATGAATATGCATGGCAAATAAACCAAATTTAATAACTAAAATATGCATGGCATTTTTACAAACACAAAGCATGCTTAAACCAAAAAACTCAAACAAATATCATGCAAATGCTAACCTATCAACTAACATGGCAAGAATGCACATACAATGCAAAGATTTAAGGAGTGGCCGAATGGCCTATGTAACTAGCGAACATGGCATTTTCACAAACACTTGGTATACTAGCATGCAAAACTAAATCAAATGTCATGCAAATGCAAAAACCTAACAACTAACATGGCAAAAATGCAACACACAATGCAAAACACATGGAGTAGCCGAATGGCCTCAAGCTCCAACAAGCATGGCATTTTCACAAACACTTGATATACTAACATGCTCAACTAAAATATAAAACTCAAATCATGCAAAAACCACACAAGCATTTTCACAAACACTTGATATACTAAATCTAAAACATGCTCAACTAAAATATAAAACTCAAATCATGCAAAAACCACACAAGCATTTTCACAAACACTTGATATACTAAATCTAAAACACCAACAAATTTAAACATCATGAAAACAGAAAATTAAAAATGCAAGAACATGATATTTAAATCATAAATGGCAACAAACAAAGCAACCAAATTAAAATATAACTCAAGTATATGAAGTAGAATAACATTTAAAACATCAAGATCAAAGAAAATAACATAAACAACATGATAAAATAAACCAAAACAGCAACATTAATAAAAACTGTAGGCCATTCGACCATGGTGAGAAATTATATAAAAAAAATTGTAAAAAATATATTTAAGAAAGAGATGACGGAAGAACTTAAGAAGAACAATAAAAAACATTTATTTAAAAATGAAACTCACCAAATAGTAATCAAAATAGCAAAAACAAGAATGGAAAATCAAGAAAGTGCAAGAGTTGGTGCTCAAGAGAAACCTTAAGAAGCTATATTTCAAGTTTTATCTCTTCAAACTTTCCTCTCTTTTCTAAACTTTTTCTTTTTGCTTTCAACCAAAGAGAGAAAAACCAAGAAAAAACCAAGAGAACTCAGCAAAAATCCAGTGTGAAAATGAAAATTCTGAACCTCCCAATTGTGCTAGCCGAAACCCTCCTTTAGTGAGCTAGGATGTTGTCATTTTTTTCCAACCAATTTTCCATCAAATGGCTAATAATTCAAGGTGAAAAATCATGAAATTACCACCCTTAGATTAGCATGGCAGCTGTCCATAATTACAGCTATTCAAGAATAAATGTTGACACTCTCCCTTGGCCTATGTGGCTTAATCACAATGGCTTGATTAAAAAGAATCTCTAACTAACTTTTAATTCTTGGCCATTTGACTGAAAAATAAAAAGCTTCCTCTTTCCTTTGGGCCTTGGCAGGCCAGCACTTCTCTTTTCCATCCCAAGTCTGATTTTTTGAAAGGCCCAAAGAAGCCCTTTTCGGTTGCTTGAGTGAAATGACAGTTTTGCCCCCCGGATGCAAAAAAATATCGAACGGACTTCAAATTCAATTTTTTTAATACTTCCAAAATAATAAAACATTGAGTTCTGGAAGTTTTCAAAATTATCCAAGTCCGTTTGCTATTTATTTGGATTTTTTCTTCCAAAAATGCCCTTTTATACCCCGTATTTTACCATTTTTTAAACGAGCTTCAAATCAAGATTTTTCTTCACCAATCTCTTCCAAATAATTTAAAAGTGTGATCTGGAAGTTTTCATAATTTTTGGAGCTCATTTAGTTTTTTTGGGATTTATCTGCTTGAATTACTACATAGGAGCTCGGGATTTGTCCATTTTGCAAACGAACTCCGAATCGAGATTTTATTTCGCCAATCTCTTCCAAATAATTTAAAAATGAGATTTGCAAAATTTCAGAATTTTTGGAGTCCATTTGCTATTTTTTCAGGAGTTATCTTCTTGAATTATTGCATAGGAGGCCCGGGATTTGGCCATTTTGCAAACGAACTCCGAATCAAGATTTTATTTCGCCAATCTCTTTTAAATAATTTGAAAATGAGATTTGCAAAATTTTAGAAGATTCGGAGCATATTTACTATTTTTTGGGATTTTCCTTTTCGAATTACTACATAAGAAGCCTAGGATTTGGTCATTTTGCAAACGAACTCCGAATCAAGATTTTCTTTCGCCAATCTCTTCCAAATGATTTAAGAATGAGATTTGCAAATTTTCAGAATTTTCAGAGTCCATTTGCTATTTTTCCTAAATTTTCCAATTTTGCCTCCGAAACTCGGTTTTGCTCAAAACAAGTCCCATTTTCAGATTTTCTTCAAGCTGAGCCTTGGGCTATCCTTTTTTAATCATTACTTATCCATTTGGGGCTTTGGTCTTACCAAGTCGGGCCATTTCTGTAATTCTGCCCGATTTCACTAAAATCCACCAAAAACCCTAATTCTCGATTTTCTCCCGGATTGACTTTTCTTTCAGTTTTTCTTTCAAGTAACTTCTCCATTACCCGTATTCAGTGCTTATTTTTCATTTGGAACCTTCAATTTCGACCAATTTGATTGTTTAAGCATTTTTCCCCAAATTTCTCGGATTAGGGTTTTCTTTCTACTGAATCTCCATAACCCTACTTCCGAACTCCATATCTTTCGATGTAGACCTCGGATTATCAAAATTCTTTAGCCATTTTTCAATTGAACTTCAATTCTTGATTTTGAAAGTGGGTTGATTTTTTCAGTAGTTGACTTTTTGGGGTTGACTTTTTCGGGGTTGACTTTTTTTGAGTTTGACTTTTTATGCTCGCCCTCTTAAACTAAGTCTCAGAGTACCACCTGCAGGATGAAAAAAGTCTTTTTACATTCTGAAACATCAATTTAGGAAGAAAACATACCTGTTTTAGTGGTCCGGACAAAATTAGGTGTTTACAGCTGCCCATCTTTGGCTATTGCTGAGAATCAGGAAAAGATAAAGAAACACTAATTTTGTACGGTCAGTGAAATCACATGTGAGGGAAAGGGTTTTCTTTTTCATTTCTTCATTTTTTTCATTTTTTTTTCATTTTTTCATTTTTTTTAAAAGCTGTAAACTAAAGATTTTGTCCTTAAATTAAATTCCCTGACTAATCAAGGCTCAACCTGTCTTAAGGAAACGAATTCGATTTGCAAGAAAAGAAATGACCTCGACGATGGTCTCGGAGTCTTAACCTGTCTTATTCTCAGCTGTGTTTAAAATTTTGGGTATCTCCTCCAGAAGCTTCGGCTATCACCACCAAAGTCTTGCTCATTTTTAAAACTGTAAAACTCTAAATATCTCCAACAGAGGCTTTGGCTATCACCACCAAAGACTTTCTACCTTTTCAAAATTTGTAAAATTTTGGGTATCTCCTCCAGAAGCTTTGGCTATCACCACCAAAGGTTTACTCATTGTAAAATTTGTAAAAATTCTGGGTATCTCCTCCAGAAGCTTCAGCTATCACCACCGAAGACTTTCTCACTGTTTAAAATTTGTAAAAATTCTAGGTATCTCCTCCAGAAGCTTCAGCTATCACCATCGAAGACTTGTTCATTTTTTTTAAAACGTGTTAAAATTCTGGGTTCGGCAAGTTCAAAATAAAAGAAAGTACCTCGACGGTGATCTTGGGGCTCGACTCATTTGAGAAGCAAAACGAGTTCGATTATACCTGAGAGCTTTAAAAGATGATGCAAATGCTTCATGATGCAAATGCAAATGTCTTTAATTGATGCAAACGCTTTTTGATGTAGATGCAAATGATTAGACTAGTGCAAATGTCTTTGATGCAAATGTAAATGACTTGATTTGATGCAAATTTTCTTGATGCAGATTCAAATAACTTAAATTGATGCAAATGCTTCTTGATATAGATGCACATGTTGAATAAAATTCTGGGTAACTCCTCTAGAAGAAGATTTGTCATTTTTCAAAATTATAAAACCCTGGATATCTCCACCAGAGGCTCCAGCTATCACCACCGAAGACTTGTTCACTTTTAAAATTTATAAAATTCTGGATATCCCCACTAGAAGCTTTGGCTATCACCACCAAAGGTTTGCTCATTGTAAAATTCTGGGTAACTCCTCAGAAGCTTTGGCTATCACCACCAAAGGTTTGCTCATTGTAAAATTCTGGGTAACTCCTCCAGAAGCTTTGGCTATCACCACCAAAGGTTTGCTCATTATAAAATTATGGGTAACTCCTCCAGACGCTTTGGCTATCACCACCAAAGGTTTACTCATTATAAAATTCTAGGTAACTCCTCCAGAAGCTTTGGCTATCACCACCAAAGACTTGTTCATTGTAAAATTCTGGGTAACTCCTCCAGAAGCTTTGGCTATCACCACCAAAAGTTTGCTCATTGTAAAATTCTGGGTAATTCCTCCAGAAGCTGTGAGAAATGATGCAGATGCACATGTCTTTAACAAGGTGCTCATGCTTCATGGTGCAAATGTAAATGGCTTGGATTGATGTAAATGTTTCTTGGTGCAAATGCAAATGGCCTGTATTGATGCCCATGTTTCATGATGCAGATGCCCTTACTAATTGTGTTCATGTAATTGGTTTATGAATGGTCTAACTGCAATTACCACACAATAATGAAAATGCAATGATTCTAGAAATGATGCAATTTGAGATGATGCAAATACGAATTCCATGAAGAATGTAAATGTAAAGGTAAAATGCAGATGCTTATGGAATAATGCCAATGCAAATACCCATGAATGATGCAAATGCTTGCCGACACTGTGCAAATGCAAAAACTCGATAAAGAGATGAGTGCTCATGAGTGATGCAAATGCCCCCAAATGTTTTTCTAGAATTTGGCTTAACCTTTCAAATTCATTTATCCTCTTCAAATAAGAGTATATCTTCAATTCATTTTGGCTATTCTCTTTGCCCTAACAGTTTTCAAACAGAGATCTGAACCGGGTTCTATTTCTTTTTCTCATATCTGGAAGTCAGGACCTATCTTGGCAGTTTTATACCTTTGGGTTAGAAAAATCCTTGTCTCATGTCAACAACAAAATGGGTATTTCAAAAAAAATATATCTTTATTTGTTTTCTCATTTTGAAAACTTCTGAACAAAAAATTTTAACCCCACAGTGTATGATGTACAAATCTTTTGAAGACTGATAATCGTTGTTAGAAATTTCTCTAAGTGTCAATCTGGATTTTTTCAACTGGGATTGGCAACGCTTGGTATAACAAGATTTTGGCTTTTCCAGGAAAATTCATGACAAAAATGTATATCTCTTCTAGGCTCACAAATGGAACAGGTTTTATAAATCATGAATTCATTGAGAACCAAGCAAATTCAACATTCTTTTAGTTTCCATATCAAGCAATTTTGACAAGCATCGAGAATAGCTGGGATGTTTAAACGAAAAGTTTAATCTTGGAGGAAAAAAAAGTTTCAGTTTTTGAAAACAATCCTCTGAATGAGAGCTGTCAATTTAAGAGGTTCAGGAACTCCTAGATGTTCCTCGATGACCATTTTTTAATATGACCTTCTCTTTTGTGGTATCGGCACTAACATAAATGGCATAAAAAGTTCCATCTTACTCTAGACCGTCCATTTCTTGGGTTTTCGCCCTAGAGTCCCATTCTTTCCAATTTTTCTTTTTTTTTTTTGGTTCTACCATACACTTGAGAATTCTAAATTCTTCCTTAGTGAAATGATAATTCGATGAGATGGGATAAAATCTGAGGAAAACCCTTCAAATTTTATATTCATGCTTGATCAAAATGGACTTTTAAAGCACGTAATGTAGGCCATGGCTCAGGGTTCAAAAAGAAAGGATAAATAGGCCCAAAATATGTGTTTGAGGGTAATCAGATCAAGGATCATTTCTTGAGGAGGATTCTCTTTGAAGCATTTGTCCCTTTTGGACTTTTCATTCCTTTTGACTTTTACGTCTTTTCTTCTTCGTTCTTAGCTTTCAATTTGCCATGTCTTTCACATTTTTTTTTTGCTTTCATTTTTCTGCCTTTTCCGACAGAGTGAGCACGTATTTATTCGGGGCTCCATTTGCTTTCCATCTGTCTTTGAGCTAGGATTCATTCCTCCATGTTCTCTAAAAGATCTTTCCTCGCATTTGCCCTCCAGTGTAGAGGGTGATCCTTGATCAGGGTTTTAAAGAAAAAAGAATTCTTTTGGCTCAAAATGGGTGACTATGGATAATATTTTTTTGTGCGAAAGGGATACGAAAGATGACCATTTCTCATGTCAAGCACAAATATTCACATTGAAAAGTAATCCCCAGGGGAAATAGATAATCAAATTTTCATTTTGCACTTGAAATCATCCGAATTCTCATATGCATGATATCAAAAAAAAAAAAATTCCTTTTTCGCATTTTTTTTGTCGCATGCCCCACTGATTCATGCGTTAGTCCATCATTTTTCACCATGTATCCATCATTTCCACATATGATGCCCCAATTTGATTAACCATGAGAATTTGTATCAACGAGGAACATAGCAAGTCTAGGTCTATTTTGAAAAGGCTGAGTTTCCAATCTGAGTTCTTTGAAGAGACAAGAAAAATATGACCTAAAAATGGGTTTTCTCTGGGATATGGGATAATCTGGTTTGGTCATTGTGCTCCAAGGTATTAATCATGAAGTGATGTTTGGGTAATTGAAGTTTTATGGTCATTGGAAAAAAGTCATGAATGGTTTTAGAACAATCTTGACACACATCAAATTATCAAAATCTAGATTCTTGAAAGAATGTCTCATTTGTTTGAATTTCAAAGAATTCAAAAAATTTCAAAAAGTTTGTTCCTTTGTTCATAGCCTAGACTAGGATTTACATCCTTGCTTATTCTGCAATGACAATTCTTTTTTTTTTTGTGAAGTTCAATCATTCATATTCCTTGAAGCATTAGGTCTTTCAAGCGTTCTTGACTCAAGGGTTTAGGCATAGAGAAGCCCAAAAAAGAGGGGGAGGGTGTTGGGTCATGTTTAACAATGATCAACAATATTCTCGAGACTGTCCATTATTAAAAATTCCATAATGCTTGTTTTTGCAAATTCAAATTATTGTTTAAAACACAACAAACACAAAGCATTTAAAATTCAAAATTCATTTAATTCATTTAGATGTTAACATGAGACAAGTGCTTTCATCATCACAGTGTATAGAACTACATGTGTCAAAAACCTAATATGATTATGCACCATGTTCTTATGACACTTGGCTTTCCATCTTCAAAACTTATCGAACAAGCCTTGATGAGATCCCTGACCTTGTACTTCAAAGCGGGGCAGTTCTCTATTGAGTGACCTTGATTGCCAGAATGATAACAGCAACACTCATTAGCATCATACCAGCTCGGATAAGGGGGCTTCAGAGGCTCTAATTGCATGGGTGTCACAAGGTGATTCTGGATGAGTTAAGGTAATAGCTCACTGTATGTCACAGGAATCGGGTCAACCTGATTTCTTTTTCACTTTTTATGCCCCCTTCGGTTATTCCCATGGGTGATGCAAATTCTGGTGTAGTTGCAGTCATTGGTTGGTAGGGATAAAAACCTTGAGAGACATTGTTCAGGGTAGAGTAAAATGGCTGATACGAGGAGAATTGGGGAGGTGGGGCAAAGCCTTCCACGACTTGGGTATCTTCATTTTTCTTTTCAGATGCCCCCTTTTTCTTGGTATTGGATGTTCTTTCTCCTTCAATTTTCCTATCCTTGATAGCATTCTCAATCATCTCCCCTGAAATTACCATGTCCGAAAAATTCTTCTTGGTGTTGCCGACAAGTATATCATAGTATGGGGCCTGCAGTGTATTCACAAAAATGACAGTGGTTTCCTTCTGAGTTAAGGGCGGTTGTACTTGGGCGGCCAGGCTCATCCAACGTTGCGCATATTCTTTGAAGCTCTCAGTAGCTCTTTTCTTCATATTTTGCAAGGTGAGACGGTCAGGCGCCATGTCGGTCATATGCTTGTACTGGTTTAGAAAAACCCTAGCCAGGTCATTCCAAGAGCGAATCTGATCCTTGCTCAACTGACTATACCACCTAATTGCGAACCCGCTGAGGCTATCCTAAAAGCAGTGAATCAAAAGCTTATCATTATCTATATGACTTGTCATCTTCCGGCAGAACATAGTGATGTGGGCTGACGGATCGGTCGTCCCATCATATTTCACAACGTCAAGGATCTTGAACTTAGGAGGAATGACTAAATCGAGGACCAAACATCGTTCTTTCGCATCTAAACTCCCAAATACATCTGTACTTTCTACTGCCCGGAGCCTTTCATCTAACAACTGATATTTCCCTTGGGAATCTGCCAACTCAACCTCATTTACTACAACCATTTTCAACTTTGTCTGTTCAGCTGGAGCATCTGAGTTTAGGACATTGACGGGGTTAACAGTGTTCTGGGCATCAATCATTATGACCTCATTCTGATCCTTTTGTGCCTCTAACAGTTTCCTGGCGACAAAGTTTTCAGTATATCCTTTTCCCTTGATTACGGCGGACATCAGCTCCATCAATTTAGTCATCTGATCCTTAGATTCTGCTTGAGACTTTGCTAGTTATTCTCGCAATTCTTTCTGTTCCCTTTCCATATTTTCCATTCGGGCAACTTGTTCACCCTCAGCTTGTATCAAAAGGGTACTCAGTACTTCTTATACCTCTGATTTGAAATGAAAATTCTTTCAAAGACTTATAAAGCCAAGCCAACTTCTCTTTTATTTCCCCCAAATGTATCTCTTGATGAATGAGCCATGATTGTCATTTGATGCATGTGAAGAATAAAAGAAATGATGTATGGACATATATGGTGGAAACATGCTGACCATGTATGTAATAAATGCAATCACGATGCCAACATGTTGCAAGCAAAGAATAAACAAATCAACGCATGGATATATGCAATGAATGATCATGTACATTTTAGTGTATTTCCTAATGAATGATCATATACCCTATTAATGCAACACGGTGTTAATTATGATACATGCAAACAATGAATGATTGATACAGAGTATATACAAAGAAAATCATGCTAACCATGTGTGTCATGAATGCATCCTAATGTTAATATGACAGATTAATGCATGAGCATATACAAAGAAATCATGTTGACTATGTTTTTCATGAATGCAACCCAAAGTCAACATGATACATGTAAAGAATGAACAAATTAATACATGGATATATACAGAAAAATCATGCTGATTATGAATGCATGAATGCAACCTGATGCTAACATGATACATGTATGAATGTATGGTATGACAAATAATTGATCAGATGCAAAATGCAAAGGGGAAGATACCACGGAGGAAATAAGAATCGGAGGAACTTAATAATCAACATCTTCTAAATTTGAAACACAATCAATTCACTCCCACATCAACGTTTACAATGGTATAAACCATGTTTTACAAAATCTGAGCAATAGTTAAAATTGTCTTTTACAAGCATTTTATTTTCCTAGAATCCTAAGGCTATAAGAGCCGGCTACTTAAAAAGTGAAATCCTATTACATCATATAAGACCGAAGTCTTTCCACCTAAATGCTGTAAATCTCCCAATCCTAATGATGCTTTCCCAGCCCTCTATTAAACAGCGTTGTTGGATCCAACCACTTGGCATCTATAAGAGTTTGCACTTTCTTTTTGAATGCTATACAGTCTTCAATGCTATGGCCAGCAATCCCATAGTGATAATCACATCTTGCATTTGGATTATACCACTTTGGATATGGTGGTAACAGGGGTTTTAGCGGGATACAGGCAACCATGTGATTTTGGATCAGTATAGGGAGAAGCTCTCGGTAGCTGATTGGAAAGGGATCAAAATGCATTTGGGTCTTATCCTGGGGTTGTTTCTTAGTCACACATGGCCTAGGAGTTGGGGTACTTGGTGGTGGCACTAAGGTTCGAACCAGAGTGTTTACATGGAGATTTGGCGGAACAGCATGGTAAGGGTATGGATTTGGACACGGGACCTTTGGAGGTTGTACATAGCTCGAGGTTCCTATCCCAGATGTTGAATAAGGTGATTGATGAGGGAAGAAATATGAACTGTCAATTGGTGGTAATGGAGTGGGATTCATGGGTCCCGTAGTGGTCATCCCAATGGATGATTGGACCATAGTAGGTTGGGGATATTGGCTTGGACCTAGAACAGTTTGCAGGTATGGTACAGGATCCGAGGTTTCTATCTTTGGTATCAGGCTCTCAAGTTTAATCATTTTCACGGTTTTGTCGACAATTTCATCAGGATTGCGACCTTTGTGGCATTGACAAGTGCAGGATCCAGCAAGGATTGTATGTTCTGGACTTAATGGTTTTGGTTGATCCGAAGGCGATGCAGAGCCCTGAGAAAGTTTCTCTTTACTCTTACCCATATCCTCAACCATTTTTAGCAATTTGGCAAGTTGCTCTTTCATTTCCTGGATTTCATGTCTAAACTCCTCTTGATTGAGTTCCAAAGCATCCACTCGTTCCTCCGATTCGTTCCTCATATCTCGAACCCCTTTCGTGCAAATGAAAATGTCATGAGATTAAGAATACAATTATGAATGTACATTCTCTATTCCTATGTGCATGAATATACTGATGTATGTATTCTACAATGAATGACCATGCATGCTATGATGTCAAAATGATACATGCTAAGACTAAATGAATTAATACACAGGTACAAAGAATGACCATGTATATCACAAATGTATTCTACAATGAATAACCAAGCATGTTAGGACTGTGACATGATGTCAACATGATACAAATAAATTAACCAATGATTACACGAAATTGGTGGGACCTAAATCTTGATTATTCAAAAATCTCATTATGCAAGATTTGCCTCCAAATTTATGATTTTTTGGAACATGTTTTTTTTATGAAAAACCAATCATATTATTTTCAAAAGAATTTCGGGGTAGTGGATCCTACTATGGTACAATATGCAAATGTTCATGTGACTCTACCAGTTTTATGAAATAATCAAATGAGATTATTATCACCATCCATTTATTGCAAAAAAACAAGATCAATAATACACCCAAAAATATACATGCTCTATTCACACATGCATGAAATGTGTAAAATGCAAAGAAAATGCTTGAAAAGGATTTTTATTTTTTATTTCAAACAGTTAATGAATATTTGTCCCGACAAATATCTACTTATATAGGTATCACAATGCCTTTGGGACGGATTAACATATTTATTACGGGCCATGTACGTACATTGTTGCCCGATCTACAAAACTTATTCAGAGTGTAAAATAGGTAACAAAAGGTTTAGAAATGTCCCTCCATGTGTTCCTATTTTTGGTATATCTAACGAAAATCCGGCATGGCTTCGCCTAGGTTCACTATATGAAGGTGAATTGGTTCTAAGGCCCCGAATTGTTCCTCACTGTCGCCGGTGAAGGCTAGTAAGGCACCCCGATAAAAGCGGGTTCAATTCGTTAGAGTATATTTTTCTATGCCCGTACGGAGGATTATCACGAAGGCATTAGGTACTTTATACTCCGAAAGTATTTCACTAGCCCTTACGGAGGATCAATCACGAAGGCGTAGTTACTTTACTCCCACTTAAAAGGACGGAACCCGGGTAGAGGATTCATGTTATGCAAATGCAAATACAGTGTGTGCAGAGGAATAAAACAAATCTGTCACCACCTATTCTACAACCCTTATTCTAAATACCCCACTAAAATCAAACAATGTAAAGCATCAGTCAAGAAAACATATAAATATACACAACGAAATAACCAGAGAACAAATAATAATATGAATGCATATGAATATGGACATATTAAAACATTTTTTTTTATTTTCAAAATTCTCTTTTATTTTAAAAAATATGGGAATTAAAATTAAATACCAATTAAACCAACAAAACCGAGACTTTGATAACACATGACTAATTCTAGGCCTGATTCTCTAATAGTCCCCAGTGGAGTCGCCAAGCTGTCGCAACCTAAAAAATAACGACTCTCGTTGCAAGACTTTATTATTCGATAAGTGTGACATTAAAAAAGCCCGAGGAAAAGTCGACTTAATTTCTCTAGAAAAATGAAGGTTTTGAAAATGACCTTAAAAAAGACATGGAGTCGCCACCAATCTTTTTTAGCTAGGTGTGATCGGCCACCTATTAAAACCGATTTTATAAAATATTTTAAAAATTAATTAAAACATTATTAAAACCAATTTCAAGTCTGCGTTTAAACCAGAGAAATCAAAGAAACGGGTTCGGGAGTCGGTTACGTGCGGGGAAGGATTAGCACCCCCACAACACCCGTATAAATCGGTATCTTATTAATCGTGTGTTATCTCAAGTCTCTGTAAAAGATCGGTTTTAAATTTAGTATTTCAAGTTAATTCCCAATTTAAAGAAAAATAATTCCATTTTTAATTGAAAATGATACGGAATTTATAAATTCAAAATTTTCCTATATTCCCTAACAAACGTGGCAAAATATAGAAATTTTTATTATTTTTGGAAAACTTTCCGAATCATTCTCTTTTTTTGAAAGAAAGATATTCTTTTATTAATGATAATTGATGATATTCCCTCCAGCAAACCCAGTAAAGAACTCATGAATTATTTTAACTCGGGAATATCTTTATTTTTTATTGAAAAATCATTATCTTTTTGAAAACATTTTAAAAGATATGAATATGTATATGCATGACATGAATAAAATGACATGGCAAAATCTAAATAATATAATGCATCCTAAATGACATGATATAATTTAAATGCCTTAGCATATTCTAAATGAAATGAAATATCTTAAGTTACATGATATATTCTAAATGAAATGAAATGACCTAGGTGACACAATATATTCTATATGAAATGTAATATCCTAAGTCTAAATGAAATACTCTAAATGAAATGAAATGACCTAGGTAACATAATATATTCTATATGAAATGTAATATCCTAAGTCTAAATGAAATGAAATGACCTAAGTAACATAATATATTCTATATGAAATAAAATAACCTAGGTAACATAATATATTCTATATGAAATGAAATAATTTAAATGAGATGGCATATATGAATGATATGACATATGATTTAAATGACATAGAATATAAAATATTGCTATCATATAATATGCACGAAAAATAAAAATGAAAATAATAATGCATGAACATAGTATATGCTAAATAATATGACAAACAAAAAAAATAATTAAATAAAAAGCATAGGATATCATGAAATATTCCAAATCATATAATAAACAATATAACATGACTCAAAATCATAACAATATCATAGAAATTATCATAGCAAAAATCACATATTATATAAAATGCATGAATATAAAAAATGCAATGCATGAAAATGTATTTTTTCCTTTAATTAAGGAAATCCATATATCTAAAATGATATTCGGTTACCTTAGGAAAATATGTCAAATTAAATATTCTAAAACCAAAATACTTTGTGATTGTTTGAAAACAATTTTGAAAAGCTTGAATTAAAAATAAAAACTGGGCTAAATCTGTTTTTTAAATGGCTCTAATTTCCTAAGTTTAAAATCCCGGACTTTACCACCCTTAACCCGAGACTTAAAAAATCATTTTTAGAGTTTAAAAAGGCTTAGAAACTACCCTAAGTCAGTAGCTAACCTTCCTAGTCAGCCCCCTCTTAGCAACTTAACCAAAACAGAAAAATGATTTTCCTCCAAATTCAATTCTGACTCCACTGTCCAGTTTTAAGCCACGATTTTTTACCCTATTTTTAAAAATTCAAAAAATTATAAAACAAATACTGGAGACTCAGGACATGTAAAAATACACTGGAAAAAATCCTCTTAATTTCCTGATTAAAGATGAATGCCCATAAAAATCGGGAAAGTACAAGTACTGGGTGAAAAAAACTGCTTTGCCAAAATACATTTTTGCCTTTGATAAAATCATTTAAAAATCAAAGTAAAAGTATTTAAGACTCAAAAAATGACTCACAAATAGTACCTAGTACTTTTTTAAAGTTAGATAAAAATTGGCTAAGTAAAAAAAATCACAAAGGTAGAATAATCAATTTGACAAAACTTTAATTTTCCACAAGTGTGCTCAAGAGAGCATGACTTTGAACCATTAATTGGCTCAAGTCATTATTCAAGTGGCATGAACATGAAATGCATGAAAAATTACAGCAAACATAGTGCATGAAATGCATGAGTTTAAACCTAAATGTCATGAAAAATGCATGGCATCCATATAGTGACCTAGACCTAAATGAACTTGCATGTTATTTAATGCAACCTAGACCTAAAATGCATGAACATGCATGGAAAATAAACCAAATTTAATAACTAAAATATGCATGGCATTTTTACAAACACAAAGCATGCTTAAACCAAAAAACTCAAACAAATATCATGCAAATGCTAACCTATCAACTAACATGGCAAGAATGCACATACAATGCAAAGATTCAAGGAGTGGCCGAATGGCCTATGTAACTAGCAAACATGGCATTTTCACAAACACTTGGTACACTAGCATGCAAAACTAACTCAAATGTCATGCCAATGCAAAAACCTACCTATTAACATGGAAAAAATGCAACACACAATGCAAAACACATGGAGTAGCCGAATGGCCTCAAGCTCCAACAAGCATGGCATTTTCACAAAGACTTGGTATACTAGCATGCAAAACTAAATCAAATGTCATGCAAATGCAAAAACCTACCAACTAACATGGCAAAAATGCAACACACAATGCTAAACACATGGAGTAGCCGAATGGCCTCAAACTCCAACAAGCATGGCATTTTCACAAACACTTGATATACTAACATGCTCAACTAAAATATAAAACTCAAATCATGCAAAAACCACACAAGCATTTTCACAAACACTTGATATACTAAATCTAAAACATGCTCAACTAAAATATAAAAACTCAAATCATGCAAAAATCACACAAGCATTTTCACAAACACTTGATATACTAAATCTAAAACACCAACAAATTTAAACATTATGAAAACAGAAAATTAAAAATGCAAGAACATGATATTTAAATCATAAATGGCAACAAACAAAGCAACCAAATTAAAATATAACTCAAGTATATGAAGTAGAATAACATTTAAAACATCAAGATCAAAGAAAATAACATAAACAACATGATAAAATAAACCAAAATAGCAACATTAATAAAAACTGTAGGCCATTCGGCTATGGTGAGAAATTATATAAAAACAATTGTAAAAAATATATTTAAGAAAGAGATGAAGGAAGAACTTAAGAATAACAATAAAAAACATTTATTTAAAAAGGAAACTCACCAAATAGTAATCAAAATAGCAAAAACAAGAATGGAAAATCACGAAAGTGCAAGAGTTGGTGCTCAAGAGCAACCTCAAGAAGCTATGTTTCAAGCTTTATCTCTTCAAACTTTCCTTTCTTTTCTAAACTTTTTCTTTTTGCTTTCAACCAAAAAGAGAAAAACCAAGTAAAAACCAAGAGAACTCAGCAAAAATCCAGTGTGAAAATGAAAATTCTAAACCTCCCAATTGTGCTGGCCGAAACCCCCCTTTAGTGAGCTAGGATGTTGTCATTTTTTTCCAACCAATTTTCCATCAAATGGCTAATAATTCAAGGTGAAAAATCATGAAATTACCACCCTTAGATTAGCATGGCAGCTGTCCATAATTACAGCTATTCAAGAATAATGTTGACACTCTCCCTTGGCCTATGTAGCTTAATCACAATGGCTTGATTAAAAAGAATCTCTAACTAACTCTTAATTCTTGGCCATTTGATTGAAAAATCAGAAGCTTCCTCTTTTCTTTGGGCCTTGGCAGGCCAGCACTTCTCTTTTCCAGCCCAAGTCTGATTTTTTGAAAGGCCCAAAGAAGCCCTTTTTCGATTGCTTGGGTGAAATGACCGTTTTGCCCCCCGAATGCATATAAATATCAAACGGACTCCAAATTAAAATTTTTTAATAATTCCAAAATAATAAAACATTGAGTTCTGGAAGTTTTCAAAATTATCCGAGTCCGTTTGCTATTTATTTGGATTTTTCCTTCCAAAAATGCCCTTTTATGCCCCCATATTTTACCATTTTTTAAACGAGCTCCAAATCAAGATTTTTCTTCACCAATCTCTTCCAAATAATTTAAAATTTTGATCTGGAAGTTTTCATAATTTTGGAGCTCATTTGGTATTTTTTCGGGATTTATCTACTTGAATTACTACATAGGAGCTCGGGATTTGTCCATTTTGCAAACGAACTCCGAATCGAGATTTTTTTTCTCCAATCTCTTCAAAATAATTTAAAAATGAGATTTGCAAAAATTCAGAATTTTTGGAGTCCATTTTCTATTTTTTCAGGATTTATCTTCTTGAATTATTGCATAAGAGGCCCGGGATTTGGCCATTTTGAAAACGAACTCTGAATCAAGATTTTCTTTCGCCAATCTCTTTAAAACAATTTAAAATGATATTTTCAAAATTTCAGAAGATTTGGAGCTCATTTACTATTTTTTCGGGATTTTCCTTTTTGAATTACTACATAAGAAGCTCGGGATTTGGCCATTTTGCAAACGAACTCTGAATCAAGATTTTCTTTCGCCAATCTCTTCCAAATTATTTAAGAATGAGAGTTGTAAATTTTCAGAATTTTCAGAGTCCATTTGCTATATTTCCCAAATTTTCCAATTTTGCCCTTTTGCCTCTTAAACCCGGTTTTGCTCAAAACAAGACCGATTATTAGATTTTCTTCAAGCTGAGGCCTGGGCTATCCTTTTCTAATCATTCTTCATCCATTGGGGGCTTTGTTCTTACCAAGTCAGGCCATTTATGTAATTCTGCCCGATTTCACCGAAATTCACCAAAAACCCTAATTCTCGGTTTTCTCCCGGATTGACTTTTCTTTCAGTTTTTCTTTCAAATGAATTTTCCATTAGCCGTAGTCAGTGCTTATCTTTCATTTGGAACCTTCAATTTCGACCAATTTGATCGTTTAAGCACTTTTCCCCAAATTTCTCGGATTAGGGTTTTCTTTCTACTGAATCTCCATAACCCCACTTTCGAACTCCATATCTTTCGATGTAGACCTCGGATTATCAAAATTATTTCGCCATTTTTCAATTGAACTTCAAATCTTGATTTTGAAAGTGGGTTGATTGTTTCAGTAGTTGACTTTTTAGGGTTGACTTTTTTGAGGTTGATTTTTTTCGAGGTTGACTTTTTTTGAGATTGACTTTTTATGCTCGCCCTCTTAAACTAAGTCTCGGAGTACCACCTGCAGGATGAAAAAAGTCTTTTTACATTCTGAAACATCAATTTAGGAAGAAAATATACCTGTTTTAGTGGTCCGGACAAAATTAGGTGTTTACATCCTTTATCTTTTATTCTTTAGCCACATTATTACCCCTTGGCCCCATTATAACCTTGCATAAAAACCTCTTGATTCATGAAGTTGCATGACCTAAGTAGTGGAGAATAGGTGGACAAGCAAGCATATGGTAGAAATTGTTTTCATGAGATTGATTGAGTGTAAACACTTCACCACTACTTTAAAGAGTGAAAATCATGAGGGTATCCCATGTGAGAAGTTGAGATTAAGTTTGAACATGCACTATTTTGATTGAGATATGTTATGTTAATTTTAGCTTAACTCAAACCATTTACTATCAAGCGTCATTTTTTGTGAAACTCTTTAAGCTATTGATTAGTTTATAAGACTTGTCCAATGATTGTCTCTAATTTGTATTGAAAGAGGATTAGATTAGGTTTTATTACTTTGTCTCTATTTAATTTTGCTTGAGGACTAGCAAAAGATTAAGTGTGGGGGAGTTTGATAAGTGCTTAATTTCTTGAATTTTCCTATTGAATTTCCTTATACTTTGTGTTTTGATTCTTAAGTTCCTCGACATTTTACTAGGTTTTTATTCTTTATAGGTATTTTGGAAGAGATAAAGTCAAAACATGTCAATTAGGATATTAAAGAGCTTACAAAATCACAATCACAAGATGGAAAAAGACTTGGGAGTCAAAAAGATCAAATTCTTGGTGCAAAGCAAGAAGACAGATTTGATCTCCGGAGCTTGTTGCTTAGAAAACATGATGTTAGACTCTTTATTCAAAGAAAAGTCCTTCTTGACTTTTGAAGATCACTTGATTACCTTTCCAACGGTTTGTCATGGGCCTAAATCGGATAAGAAATGGTCATCCATATTGGCATTGGAATATCTTCCTAAACAACCCTAGTGGCAAAAAAACCCTAGCCGCAAATCACATTTTTTTATTAATACCCTAGCTGACATTTATGTTTATCCTTGTCAAAGAAGGATTAGTGGCTGTCAACTTGCATTAATTGCATTAATTGCAAGTATCTTTCCTTAAAGCTAATCCTAGTCAAAGTAGGAGAATTAAATCAGCCAAGACTTTCCTTCCTTACACTTACTTTGGCTGCAAGTTTGTAATCTCTCTTCATTAAAGAGTGCTTTGACTAAAACTTTCCTACTTTATTCAAACTTGGCTGCCAAGGCTTATATCTTTCCTTAAAACACAAAAGTCAGCCACTTTTCCTTAACTTTAGCCACAAGTCAGCATTTATTGAAGGGAGGGACCTGAAATTCACTTGTTTGATGCCCTAGCTATTGCCTATAAATAGAGATCAAAGGGGCAAACGAAATTTACACTTCTCCAAGCATCAAAATTCTGATTTCTTCTTTGTTTTAGAGTTTTTGAGAGAATAAGAGGCTGGATAATTAATATTCTTCTTCTTCTTCTTTCTTTCTTTTATTTTCTTCTTAGATTCTCTTTAATTTTATGTTTATGTTTACAATGCCTATGCTAGGCTAAACTTTTATTTGGTTAAGGGTGATTTCAAAGCCCTAGACATGGTATGTAATTAATATTCAGAATCTATCTATCATTGTTTTCTATCAAAGTTGCTTATGTTCTTCTATTAAAATTGTTCATGATGATGTTTTGATTTGTTTAGGTGGCCAACTAGATAAATCTTGATAATTGTCTAATGCTAGTTTAGGAGTCTTGATCCGTGTAATTGTCTTGATTTCCTATTCATAAGTAGCAATTCGTGATTAATGATTATGGTCAAGTTTTCAATAATTGCAAAGTGGAACATAACCTAAGTTGAACAATCCGAGCTTATGTGTTTGTTGCTTAGATCAACCTATCTTCCTCATCATAAAGCTGCTATTAAATTGAACTTAGAGAGCTTATTCTAGGTTGTTTGATAGTTAGAGATTAAATAGAGAGCTTTTTCTATTTAACGACGAACTAAGGAAAAATTAGGGTAATAGAACTTGTTGTTATCTACGGTTGTTAACTTTGATAGTTAATTGATGTTGATAGATATGAAATTGATTCTTAATGATGTCTAGTGGTGGAGAATGAACCTTTAGCCATATTTCTCATATTTGATTCTTCTTAATTACTTGTTTTCTCATTCTTATTGTTAACTTTAGTTTAAATCTGATATCAAATTCCCCTTTACTTTTGTTTACTTGTTATTAAGTGATAAACTATTAACTTATAAACTAGAACCCAATCCCTGAGGACTCGACCCTTGCTAATCACTATACTCTACAATTGATTCTTTTTAAGTGCAAGGTTAAATAAGATACACTCTTTTGGGTGCATCACATCTTTTGAGTAGACTCAATGATCATCATTCTTCTTTTTCTTGTCCATTCTTTTATTTTCTTTTTAATTTTGTGTATATATTATCCATGCTTATGTTAGGCTAAACTCTTTTATTTGGTTAAGGGTGATTTCAAAGCCCTAGACATGTTTTGTAATTTATATTTAGATTTTATCTATCATTGATTTTCTATCAAAGTTGCTTATGTTCTTCTATAAGAATTGTTCATGATGTTGTCTTGATTTATTTAGGGTGATCAACTAGATAGATTTTGATAATTATCTAATGATAGTTTAGGAGTCTTGATCCGTGTAATTGTCTTGATTTCCTATTCATAAGTGGAAATTTGTGATTAATGATTATGTTAGAGTTTTCGCTAATTGCAAAGTGGAACATAACATAGGTTAAACAATCCGAGCTTATGTGTTTGTTGCCTAGATCAACCTATCTTACTCATCATAAAGCTACCATTACATTAAATCTAGAGAGCTTATTCTAGGTTGTCTAGTGGTTAGAGATTAAATAGACACAACAAACAAATTGCCATATAGTGACAGTTCAAAAAGCGTTGGTAAAACTCACAAATCCGTCGCTAAAAGTCCTAAAACCCTATACCGACGGTCGAAATGGCTATTCCGACAAAAATTTAAGCGACGGTAAAACCCTCGTCGGTATAGACCTATACCGATGAAAAAAGCGACCGTCGGAATAGGATGTATAACCTATACCAACGGTTTTAGACTTCACTAATGTTACTACCGTCGGTATAGCCTATGTTGGGTTAGTCACTTTTGTTTTTATCTATACCGACGGACCAAAGATCCGTCGGTATAGATATAAATGTTAAATATGTAATTAACCTATAGCGACGGTTTTATCATAGTTTTACCGACGGTCCACTCCGTTAGTATACTATACATTTTTGCTGATATATGGTCTGTCGGTATAAAGTTCAAAGCGTCGGTAAAAATGAAATTATACTATATTTTCAATTACTAATATTGATTTATTTATAATCTAATCCAACATATTTCATATATAAACTAAAAGCATCATAAGAAAGTACAAAATGTTTAATAATATTAAAATAAAATTACAAATAAATTATCTTAATTATATAATTTTTCACAAACTAAATAGAAGTCACAAACTAAAGACATAATACAATCTTAAAATCGAAAATTCCAAGAGCACAACACCAAAGGAATAAATATCAGATTTTTCAGCTAACTTGCCATTTCTTGCATATTCTGGAGCCATATATCTATAAAAGAACAAATTCATTTATCAGAAAAACCTGAATACAATATTTGACTATCACGCCATACATGTTTACAGACCAAATAAAAGGGAAAATGAAAAGTGCAATGCACATTTAAATAAACTATCAAATCGAAAAATTATTTGATCTAAAATGCTTTAAATCTCAACTATGTTCTTTGAATAGATCAAAGTGAGAATATGCATTTATAACATAGACATCAACTGCTAGCTTTACAACCAAAAAGCTTTAAATAGATCAAAAAGTAAAATAAAAAAAAATGATTATGCTAATGCAACATAGGAAAAACAGAATTATGCACAAGCATGTGAAAGTTTAATTCTTCTAGATATATGACAAACCAACATACTAAGTTAACTTACCCAAAGGTTCCCATCACACGTGGGTTACACGGGTATTTGAATTCAAAGCTAACTTTGCAAGTCCAAAATCTGAAATCTGTTGTAGAAACATGAATTGTGAGACAGAAAGTTAGAGTGGCAAAAGGGAAATTAAAATAATGAAAAAGGAAAACCCAAATATACATCCTAAGAATAATGTAAGACATGTTAATAATTCTAAAATTAAAGCAGAAATTCTATAGTTAACAAAAGATGATAAGGCACTCATAAGCAACGTCAAAATCCCCCACAAAGCAATTCAAGATCAAAAAATTGTTCAAATAAATTTAGATTGTAGAAATGGGCATACCCAATGTAGACACCTAATTTTGTCCGGACCACTAAACAGGTATGTTTTCTTCCCATATTGATGTTTCCGAGTGTAAAAGGACTGTTTTCATCCTGCAGGTGGTACTCCGAGACTTGTGGAAAATTAAGTTTGTCAAATTGATTATTCTACCTTTGTGATTTTTTTTACTTAGCCAATTTTTATCTAACTTTCAAAAAGTCCTAGCTACTGTTTTCAAGTCATTCTATGAGTTTCAAATATTTTTACTTTGGTTTTTAAATGATTTTATCAAAGGCAAAAATGTGTTGGCAAAGCAGTTTTTTTTTCTCCTCCAAAAACTCGTACATCTCTGATTTTTCTAGGAATTCATCTTTGATCATAAAATTAATCCAATTTTTTCTCATGTAGTATTATATGTCTTGAGTCTCCAGTATTTGTTTTAGAATTTTTGGAATTTTTAAAAATAGGGTAAAAAATCGTGGATTAAAACTGGACAGTGGAGTCAGAATTGAATTTAAAGAAAAACAAAGCAGTTTTTTTTCTCCTCCAAAAACTCGTACATCTCTGATTTTTTTGGGAGTTCATCTTTGATCAGAAACTTAAGCCAATTTTTTCTCGTGTAGTTTTACATGTCTTGAGTGTCCAGTATTTTTTTCAGAATTTTTGGAATTTTTAAAAATAGGGTAAAAAAATCGTGGATTAAAACTGGACAGTGGAGTCAGAATTGAATTTAAAGAAAAACCAATTTTCTGTTTTGGTTAATTTACTTAGAGTGGGCTGATTAGAAGGGTTAGCTACTGACTTAGGGTAATTTCTAAGCCTTTTTAAACTCTAAAAATGGTTTTTCAAGTCCCGGGTTAAGGAGAGTCAAGTCCGGATTTTTTTTAAACTTAGGAAATTAGAGCCATTTAAAAATTTTTAGCCCAGTTTTTTTATTGTTAATTCAAGCTTTTCAAAATTGTTTTTCAAACAATCACAAAGTATTTTGGTTTTAGAATATTTAATTTGACATATTTTCCTAAGGTAGCCGGATATCTTTTTAGATATACGGATTTCCTTAATTAAAGGAAAAAATACATTTCATGCATTGCATTTTTATATTCATGCATTTTATATAATATGTGATTCTTGTTATAATAATTTCTATGATATTGTTATTATTTTGATTTATATTTTTGATGTTATATGGTTTATTATATGATTTGGAATATTTCATGATATCCTATGCTTTTATTTAGTTTTTTTTTTTTTGGGTCATATTATTTAGCATATACTATGTTCATGCATTATTATTTCCATTTTTATTTTCATGCATATTATATGGTAGCATTATTTCATATTCCATCTCATTTAATTTATAGGCCATATCATTCATGTTTGCCATGTCATTTAGGTTGCATTATATTATTTAGATTTGCTATGTCATTTTATTTATGTCATGCATATACATATTCATTTCTTTTAAATGTTTTCAAAAAAAGATAATGGTTTTCAATAAAAAAATATAAAGATATTCCCGAGTTAAAATAATTCATGAGTTCTCTACCGGGTTTGCTGGAGGGAATATCATCAATTATCATTAATAAAGGAATATCTTTCTTTCAAAAAAGAGAATGATTCGGAAAGTTTTCCAAAACTAATAAAAATTTCTATATTTTGCCACGTTTGTTGGGGAATATAGAAAAATTTTAAATTTATAAATTTCGGATCATTTTCAATAAAAAAATGGAATTATTTTTCTTTAAATTGGGAATTAATTTGAAATACTAAATTTAAAACCAATTTTTACCGAGACTTGAGATAACACACGGTTAATAAGGTACCGATTTATACGGGCGTTGTTGGGGTGCTAATCCTTCCCCGCACGTAACCGACTCCCGAACCCGTTTCTTTGATTTCTCTGGTTTTAACGCAGACTTGAAATTGGTTTTTAAAATGTTTTAATTAATTCTTAAAATATTTTTATAAAACCGGTTTTAATAGGTGGCCGATCACACCTAGCTAAAAAAAGATTGGTGGCGACTCCATGTCTTTTTTAAGATCATTTTCAAAAACCTTCATTTTTCTAGAGGAATTAAGTCGATTTTTCCTCGATTTTTTTTAATGTCACGCTTAACGAATAATAAAGTCTTGCGATGAGACTCGTTATTTTTTTTAGGTTGCGACAGCTTGGCGACTCCACTGGGGACTATTAGAGAGTCAGGCCTAGAATTAGTCGTGTGTTATCAAAGTCTCGGTTTTATTGGTTTAATTGGTATTTAATTTTAATTCCCACATTTTTTTTAATAAGGAGAATTTTGAAAATAATAAAATGTTTTTAAATATGTTCATACTCATGTGCATGCATTTTATTTTTGTTCTCTAGTTATTTAAGGTTGTATATTATAATTGCTTGTTGGTTAATGCGTTACACTATTCTTGAATGTTTTAATTGCTAGGACATTTAGAATAAGGTTTGTAGAATAGGTAGTGAAAGGTTTGTTATTCCTCCACACACACTACACGTGCATTTGCATATCATGAATCCTATACCCGGGTTCCGTCCTTTTAAGTGGGAGTAAAGTAACTACGCCTTCGTGATGATCCTCCGTATGGGCTAGTGAAACACTTTCGGAGTATAAAGTACCTAAAGCCTTCGTGATGATCCTCCGTATGGGCTTAGGAAAATATACTCTAACGAATTGAACTCGCTTTTATCGGGGTGCCTTACTAGCCTTCACCGGCGACAGTGAGGAACAATTCGGGGCCTTAGAACCGATTCACCCTCATATAGTGAACCTAGGCGAAGCCATCCCTAATTTTCATTAGATATACCGAAAATAGGAACACATGGAGGGACATTTCTAAACTTTTTGTTACCTATTTTACACTTCGAATAAGTGTGGTAGATCGGGCAACGATGTACGTACATCGCCCGTAATAAATGTGATACTCCACCTCGAAGGCATCGTAATGCCTAAATAAGCAGATATTGTTGGGGCAGATGTTCATTAGCTATTTTTTTTTTAAAAAAAAAAATCCTTTTTTCAAGCATTTTTGCATTTTGCACATTTCATACATGTGTGAATAGAGCATGTACATTTTGGTTGTATTATTGATCTCGTTTTTGCAAAAAATGGATGGTGATAATAGTTTCATTTGATGATTTCATAAAACCGGCAGTATTGCATGAACATTTTGAATATTGTACCATAGTAGGATCCATTATTCCAAAATTCTTTTGAAAATAACATGGTTGGTTTTTCATAGAAAAAACATGTTTAAAAAAAATCATCATAAATTAGGAGGCAAATCTTGCATAATGAGACTTTTGAATAATCAAGATTTAGGTCCAACCAATTTCGTGTAATCAATGGTTAATTTATTTGTGTCATTTTGACATCGTGTTACAGTCATAACATGCATGATTATTCATTGTAGAATACATTTGTGATATACATGGTCATTCTTTGTACCTACCTTTGTATTAATTCATTTATTCTTAGCATGTATCATTTTGACATCATAGCATGCATGGTCATTCATTGTAGGACACCTTTATGACATGCATAGTCATTATCTGTATATACCTGGCATTAGATTGCATCCATAGCATACATAGTCATCATAATTTCTCTGTATATGTTCATGCATTAATCATCAGTTTATTCATGCACATAGGAATAGAGCATGTACATTCATAATTGTATTCTTAATCTCATGACATTTTCATTTGCATGAAAGGGGTTCGAGATATGAGGAATGAATCGGAGGAACGATTGGGTGCTTTGGAACGCAATCAAGAGGAATATGGACATGAAATCCGAGAGATGAAGAAACAACTTGCCAAATTGCTGAAAATGGTTGAGGATATGGGTAACAGTAAAGGTGAACTTTCTCAGGGCTTCGCATCATCTTCGGATCAACCAAAACCATTAGGTCCAGAACATACAATCCTTGCTGGATTCTGCACTTGTCAATGCCACAAAGGTTGCAATCCTGATGAAATTGTGGACAAAATCATGAAAATAATTAAACCTGAAAGCCTGATACCAAAGACAGAAACCTCGAATCCAGTACCATACCTGCAAACTGTTCTAGGTCCAAACCAGTATCCCCACCCTACTATGGTCCAATCGTCCATTGGGATGACCACTACGGGATTCCAGAATCCCACACCATCACCAACAACTGCCAGTTCATACTATTTCCCTCATCAATCACCTTATCCAGTACCTGGGATAGGAACCTCGAGCTATGTACAACCTCCAAAGGCCTCGTGTCCAAATCCATACCCTTACCATGCTGTTTCGCCACAGCTCCATGTAAACACACTGGTTCGAACCTTAGTGCCACCACCAAGTGCCCCAACTCCTAGGCCATGTGTGACTAAGAAACGACCCCAGGATAAGACCCAAATGCCTTTTGATCCCATTCCAATCAGCTACCGAGAGCTTCTCCCTATACTGATCCAAAATCACATGGTTGCCTGTGTCCCATTGAAACCCATGTTACCACCATATCCAAGGTGGTATAATCCAAATGAAAGATGTGATTATCACTGTGGAATTGTTGGCCATAGCATCGAAGATTGTATAGCAGTCAAAAGGAAAGTGCAAACTCTTATAGATGCCAAGTGGTTGGATCCAACGACACTGATTGATAAAGGACTGGGGAAACACCATTAGGATTGGGAGATTTACAGCATTGAGGTGGAAAGACTTTGGTCTTATATGATGTAATAGGATTTCACTTTTTCAGTAGCCGGCTCTTATAGCCTTAGTATGCTAGGAAGAATAAATTTCTTGTAAAAGACAGTTTTAACTACTGCACAAATTTTGTAAAACATGGTTTATACCATTGTGAACATTGATATGGGAATGAATTGGCTATGTTGATGATTAAGTTCCTCCGATTCTTATTTCCTCCGTGATATCTTCCCCTTTGCATTTTGCATCCGATCAATTATTTGTTAGGTTGCATTCATACATTCATAATCAGCATGATTTTTCTGTATATATCCATGCATTAATCTGCTTATTCTTTACATGCATCATGTTGACTTTGGGTTGCATTCATAACAAACATAGTCAGCATGATTTCTTTGTATATGTTCATGCATTAATTTGCTTATTACATACATCATGTTAGCATTAGGTCGCATTCATGACACACATGGTTAGCATGATTTTCTTTGTATATACTCTATATCAATCATTCATTGTTTGCATGTATCATAATTGACACCTTGTTGCATTCATAGGATATATGATCATTCATTGGGAAATATGCTAAAATGCACATGATCAGTCATTGCATATATCCATGTGTTGATTTGTTTATTCTTTGTTTGCAACATGTTGGCATTGTGATTGCATTTATTACATATATGGTCAGCATGTTTCCATTGTACATATCCATACATCATATTGTTTAGGCTTCACATGCATCAAATTGCATTCATGGCTCATTCATCATGACATACATTTGGGGGAAATAAAATAGAAGTTGGCTTGGCTTTAGGAGTCTTTGAAAGAATTTCCATTTCAAATCAGAAGAAGTACTGAGTACACTTTTAATACAGGCTGGTGCTATGGAGGATGAACAAGTTGCCCGAATGGAAAAAATGGAAAGGGAACAGAGAGAATTGCGAGAACAGCTAGCAAAATCTCAAGCAGAATCTAAGGATCAGATGACTAAACTGATGGAGCTAATGTCTGCTGTAATCAAGGGAAAAGGATACACCGAAAACTTTGTCGCCGGAGAAGGGTTAGAGGCACAAAAGGGCCAAGATGAGGTCGTAATAAGTGATGCCCAGAACACTGTTAACCCTGTCAATGTCCTAAACTCAGATGATCCAGCTGGACAGGCAAAGTTGAAAAGGGTTGCGGTAAATGAGGTTGAGCTGGCAGATTCCCAAGGGAAATATCAATTGTTAGATGAAAGGCTCCGGGCAGTAGAAAGTACAGATGTATTTGGGAGTTTAGATGCGAAAGAACGATGTTTGGTCTACCATTTAGTCATTCCTCCTAAGTTCAAGATCCCTGACTTTGTGAAATATGACGGGACAACCGATCCATTAGCCCACATCACTATGTTCTGCCGAAAGATGACAAGTCAGATAGATAATGATAAGCTTTTGATTCACTGCTTTCAGGATAGCCTCAGCGGATCCGCAATTAGGTGGTATAGTCAGTTGAGCAAGGATCAGATTCGCTCTTGGAATGACCTGGCTAGGGTTTTTCTAAACCAGTACAAGCATATGACCGACATGGCGCCTGATCGTCTCACCTTGCAAAATATGAAGAAAAGAGCTACTGAGAGCTTCAAGGAATATGTGCAACGGTGGATGAGCCTGGCTGTCCAAGTACAACCGTCCTTAACTCAGAAGGAAACCATTGTCCTTTTTGTGAATACACTGCAGGCCCCGTACTATGATATACTGGTTGGCAACATCACAAAGAATTTTTCAGACATGGTAATTTCAGGGGAGATGATTGAGAATGCTATCAAGGATGGGAAAATTGAAGGAGAAAGAACATCCAATACCAAGAAAAATGGGGCATCTGAAAAGAAAAAGAAAGATACCCAAGTCGTGGAAGACTTTGCCCCACCTCCCCAATTCTCCTCATATCAGCCATTTTACTCTACCCTGAGTAATGTCTCTCATGGTTTTTATCCCTACCAACCAATGACTGCAACTACACCAGAATTTACATCTGTCTATCAATCGAACACCCTTGGGAATAATCGAAGGGGGCATAAAAAGCGAAAAAGAAATCAGGTTGACCCGATTCCTATGACATACAGTGAGATACTACCTCAACTCATCCAGAATCACCTTGTGACACCCATGCAAATAGCGCCTCTGAAGCCCCCTTATCCGAGCTGGTATGATGCTAATGAGTGTTGTGGGTACCATTCTGGCAATCAAGGTCACTCAACAGAGAACTGCCCCGCTTTGAAGTACAAGGTCAGAGATCTCATCAAGGCTGGTTCGATAAGTTTTGAAGATGGGAAAGCCAAGTGTCATAAGAAACATTGTGCATGATCATATTAGGTTTTTGACACATGTAGTTCTATACACGGTGATGATGAAAGCACTTGTCTCATGTTAACATCTACATGAATTAAATGAATTTTGAATTTTAAATGCTTTGTGTTTGTTGTGTTTCAACAATAACTTGAATTTGCAAAAACAAGCATTAAGGAATTTTTAGTGATGGATAGTCTCAAGAAGATTGATGATCAGTGTTACAAATAACCCAATACCTTCTCCATTCTCTTTAGGTTTTCCTAAGCCTAAATCTCTTAAACCAAGAGCACTTGAAAGACCTAATGCTTCAAGGGATATGAATGATTTGACTTCATAGAAGCATTGTCATTGCAGAATAAGCAAGGATGTAAATCCTAGTCTAGGCTATGAACAAAGGAATGAACATTTTGAAATTTTTCGAATTCCTTGAAATTCAAACAAATGAGACATTCTTTCAAGAGTCTAGATTTTGATAATTTGGTGTGTGTCAAGATTGTGGTAAAACCATTCATGACCTTTCCCAATAACCACAAAACACTAATTGCCCAAACATCACTTCATGATTGACATCCTGGGGCACAATGATTAAACTAGATTATCCCTTGTCCCAGAGAAAACCCGTTTTTGGGTCATATTTTCCTTGTCTCTTCAAAGAACTCAGATTGGAAACTCAGCCTTTTCAAAATAGACCTAGACTTGCTATGTTCCTCGTTGATACAGATTCTCATGGTTAATCAAATTGGGGCATCATATGTGGAAATGATGGATACATAGTGAAGAAGGATGGGCTAATGCATGAATAATTGAGGGCATGCGACGAAAAAAGAAAAAAAAGAAAAAGAAAAATCGTGATATCATGCATATGAGAATTCGGATGATTCCAAAGTGCAAAATGAAATTCTGAATATCTATTTCCCCTGGGGATTGCTTTTCAATGTGAATATTTGTGCTTGACATGAGAAATGGCCATCTTTCATATCCCTTTCACACAAAAAGAAATTATCCATAGTCACCCCTTTTGAGCCAAAAGAATTCTTTCTTCTTTGAACCCTGATCAAGGATTACCCTCTACACTAGGGGGCAAATGCGAGGAAAGATCTTTTCAAAGATCATTGAGAAATGAGTGATAGCTCAAGGATAGACACAAAGCAAATGGAGCCCCGAATAAATACGGGCTCACTCTGTCAAAGAAAAAGAAGAGAAAAAAATGGTGAAATGAAAGTCAAGAAAAACAAAAGAAAAACACAATGAAAAAGAAAATATGTGTGAAAGACATGGCAAATTGAAAGCCAAGAGCAAGGAAGAAAAAAGAGCAAAGTCAAAAGGAAAGAAGTGTCCAAGAAGGGACAAATGCTTCAAAGAGAGTCCTCCTCAAGAAATGATCCTTGATCTGATTACCCTCAAACACATATTTTGGGCCTATTTATCCTTTCTTTCTGAACCCTGAGCAATGGCCTACATTATATGCTTTAAAAGTCCATTTTGATCAAGCATGAATATTTAATCTGAAAGGTTTTTCCTCAGATTTTATCCCATTTCATCGAATTATCATTTCACTAAGGAAGAATTTATAATTCTCAAGTGTATGGTAGAACAAAAAAAAAACAAATTGAAAAGAATGGGACTCTAGGGCGAAAACCCAAAAATGGGCGGTCTAGAGTAGAATAAGAATTTTTGATGCCATCTATGATAGTGCCGATACCCCAAAAGAAAAGATCTTATTAAAGGAGTGGTCATCGAGGAACATCTAGGAATTCCTGAACCCCCCAAATTGTCAGTTCTCATTCAGAGGATTGTCTTCAAAAACTGAAACTTTTGTTCCCAAGATTAAACTTTCCAGTTTGAACATCCAGGCCAATCTTGACGCTTGTCAAAATGCCTTGATATGGAAATATAATAATGTCGAATTTGTTTGGTTCTCAATAAATTCATGATCTGTAAAACCTGTTCCATTTGTGAGCCTAGAAGGGATATACATTTTTGTCATGAAGTTTTCCTGGAAAAGTCAGAATCTTGTTATACCAAGCCTTGCCAATCCCAGTTGAAAAAACCCAGATTAATACTTAGAGAAATTTCTAACAATGATCATCAGTCTTCAAAAGATTTGTATATCACACATTGTGGGGTTAATATATTTTTTGCTCAGAAGTTTTCAAAATAAGAAAACAAATAAATATATTTTTTGAAATACCCATTTTGATGTTGACATGAGACAAAGATTTTTCTAACTCAAAGGTGTAGAACTGCCAAGATAGGTCCTGACTTCCAGATATGAGAAAAAGAAATAGAACCCGGTTCAGATCTCTGTTGATGAAAGTTTGAAAACTGTTAGGGGCAAAGAGAATAGCCAAAATGAATTGAAGATATACTCTGATTTAAAGAGGAAAAATGAATTTGAAAGGCTAAGCCAAAGTCTAGAAAAACAACCGGGGGCATTTGCATCACTCATGAGCACTCATCTCTTTATCGAGCTTTTATATCTGCACAGTGTCGGCAAACATTTGCATCATTCATGTGTATTTGCATTGGCATTATTCCATAAGCATCTGCATTTTACCTTTACATTTACATTCTTCATGGAATTCGCATTTGTGTCATCTCAAGTAATTGCATCATTTCTAGAATCATTGCATTTTCATTAATGTGTGGTAATTGTAGTTACACCATTCATAAACCAGTTACATGAACACAATTAGTAGGGGCATCTGCATCATGAAACATGGGCATCAATCTAGGCCATTTGCATTTGCACTAAGAAATATTTTACATTTGCACCATGCAGCATGAGCACCTTGTTAAAAGACATGTGCATCTGCATCATTTCTCAAAGCTTCTGGTGGGGATATCCAGAATTTTACAGTTTTTAAAAGTGAACAAGTCTTCGGTGGTGATAGCTGAAGCCTCTGGTAGAGATATCCAGGGTTTTATAATTTTGAAACATGAGAAATCTTCTTTTGAAGGAGTTACTCAAAATTTTACAATGAGCAAGTCTTTGGTGGTAATAGCCAAAGCTTCTGGTGGGGATATCCAGAATTTTACAGTTTTAAAAGTGAACAAGTCTTCGGTGGTGATAGCTGAAGCCTCTGGTAGAGATATCCAGGGTTTTATAATTTTGAAACATGAGAAATCTTCTTCTGAAGGAGTTACTCAAAATTTTACAATGAGCAAGTCTTTGGTGGTGATAGCCAAAGCTTCTGGTGGGGATATCCAGAATTTTACAATTTTAAAAGTGAACAAGTCTTCGGTGGTGATAGCTGAAGCCTCTGGTAGAGATATCCAGGGTTTTATAATTTTGAAACATGAGAAATCTTCTTCTGAAGGAGTTACTCAAAATTTTACAATGAGCAAGTCTTTGGTGGTAATAGCCAAAGCTTCTGGTGGGGATATCCAGAATTTTACAGTTTTAAAAGTGAACAAGTCTTCGGTGGTGATAGCTGAAGCCTCTGGTAGAGATATCCAGGGTTTTATAATTTTGAAACATGAGAAATCTTCTTCTGAAGGAGTTACTCAAAATTTTACAATGAGCAAGTCTTTGGTGGTGATAGCCAAAGCTTCTGGTGGGGATATCCAGAATTTTACAATTTTAAAAGTGAACAAGTCTTCGGTGGTGATAGCTGAAGCCTCTGGTAGAGATATCCAGGGTTTTATAATTTTGAAACATGAAAAATCTTCTTCTCAAGGAGTTACCCAGAATTTTACAATGAGCAAATCTTTGGTGGTGATAACCAAAGCTTCTGGTAGGGATATCCAGAATTTTACAGTTTTAAAAGTGAAGGAGTCTTCGGTGGTGATAGTTGAAGCCTCTGGTGGAGATATCCAGGGTTTTATAATTTTGAAAAATGAGAAATCTTCTTTTGAAGGAGTTATCCAAAATTTTATTCAACATGTGCATCTACATCAAGAAGCATTTGCATCAATCTAAGTTAGTTGAATCTGCATCAAGAAAGTTTGCATCAAATCAAGTCATTTACATTTGCATCAAAGACATTTGCACCAATCTAAGTCATTTGCATCTACATCAAGAAGCGCTTGCATCAACTAAAGACATTTGCATTTGCATCATGAAGCATTTGCATCATCTCTTAAAGCTGTCATGTAGAATCGAACTCGTTTGCTTCTCAAATGAGTCGAGCCCCGAGATCATCGTCGAGGTACTTTTTTTATTATTTATTATTATGAACAAGTCTTCGGTAGTGATAGCTGAAGCCTCTGGTGGAGATATCCAGAGTTTTAAAATCCTTTGAAAAAGTAGAAAGTCTTCGGTGGTGATAGCTGAAGCTTCTGGAGGTGATACCCAGAATCTTTTACAGTTTTAAAAATGAGCAAGACTTTGGTGGTGATAGCCGAAGCTTCTGGAGGAGATATCCAGAATTTTAAACACAGTTGAGAACAAGACAGGTTAAGGCCCCGAGACCATCGTCGAGGTCATTTTCTTTCTTACTAATCGAATTCGTTTTCTTAAGACGAGTCGAGC
The DNA here is from genome assembly GCA_030761205.1 of Fremontodendron californicum. Taxonomy (NCBI): domain Eukaryota; kingdom Viridiplantae; phylum Streptophyta; class Magnoliopsida; order Malvales; family Malvaceae; genus Fremontodendron; species Fremontodendron californicum. The sequence continues at coordinate 24,212,896 of JAULJL010000018.1, read as the reverse complement.
CCCGAGATCATCGTCGAGGTACTTTTTTTTTTATTATGAACAAGTCTTCGGTGGTGATAGCTGAAGCCTCTGGTGGAGATATCCAGAGTTTTAAAATCCTTTGAAAAGGTAGAAAGTCTTCGGTGGTGATAGCTGAAGCTTCTGGAGGTGATACCCAGAATTTTTTACAGTTTTAAAAATGAGCAAGACTTTGGTGGTGATAGCCAAAGCTTCTGGAGGAGATATCCAGAATTTTAAACACAGTTGAGAACAAGACAGGTTAAGGCCCTGAGACCATCGTCGAGGTCATTTCCTTTCTTGCTAATCAAATTCGTTTTCTTAAGACGAGTCGAGCCTAGAGATCATTGTCGAGGTACTTTTTTTTATTATGAACAAGTCTTCGGTGGTGATAGCTGAAGCCTCTGGTGGAGATATCCAGAGTTTTAAAATCCTTTGAAAAGGTTAAAAGTCTTTGGTGGTGATAGCTGAAGCTTCTGGAGGTGATACCCAGAATTTTTACATTTTAAAAAATGAGCAAGACTTTGGTGGTGATAGCCGAAGCTTCTGGAGGAGATATCCAGAATTTTAAACACAGCTGAGAACAAGACAGGTTAAGGCCCTGAGACCATCGTCGAGGTCGTTTCCTTTCTTGCAAATCGAATTCGTTTCCTTAAGAAGAATCGAGCCTTGATTAGGTAGGGAATTCAATTTAAAGACAAATCTTCAATTTACTGTTTAAAAAAAAAATTGAAAAAAAAAATTTTGAAAAAAGGAAAAAGGAGGAAAAATTTCCAAAAAAAAAAATAGAAAATGAAAAAATGATAGGAGAATTAAAAGGAAAACCCCTTTCCTTTCCTTCACATGTGATTTCACTGACCGTACAAAATTAGTGTTGGTTTATCTTTGCCTGATTCCTGCTTCTCAGCAATAGCCAAAGAGGGGCAGCTGTAGACACCTAATTTTGTCCGGACCACTAAACAGGTATGTTTTCTTCCTATATTGATGTTTTCGAGTGTAAAAGGACTGTTTTCATCCTGCAGGTGGTACTCCGAGACTTAGTTTAAGAGGGCGAGCACAAAAAGACAAACTTGAAAAAAAGTCAACCCCGAAAAAGTCAATTACTGAAAAAGTCAACCCACTTTCAAAATCAAGATTTTAAGTCCAATTGAAAAATGGCGAAAGAATTTTGATAATCCGAGGTCTACATTGAAAGATACGGAGTTCAGAAGTTGGGATTTGGAGATTCGATAGAAAGGAAACCCTAATCCGAGAAATTTGGGGAAAAGTGCTTAAACGATCAAATTGATCGAAATTGAAGGTTCCAAAAGAAAGATAAGCACTGACTACGGGTAATGGAGAAGTCACTTGCAAGAAAAATCAAAAGAAAAGTCAATCCGGGAGAAAACCGAGAATTAGGGTTTTTAGTGGATTTCGATGAAATCGGGAATAATCACAGAAATGGCCCGACTTGGTAAGACCAAAGCCCCCAATGGATGAAGAATGGTTAAAAAGGATGGCCCAAGGCTCAGATTGAAGAAAATCTGAAAATCGGATTTGTTTTGAGCAAAACCGGGTTTCGGAGGTAAAAGGGCAAAATTGGAAACTTTTTGGGAAAAATAGCAAATGGACTCCGAAAATTCTGAAAAATTTGTCAATGTCATTCTTAAATCATTTGAAAGAGATTGGTAAAACAAAATCTTGATTCGGAGTTCGTTTGCAAAATGGCCAAATCCCGGGCTTCTTATGTAGTAATTCAAAAAGGAAAATCCCGAAAAAATAGCAAATGAGCTCCAAATCTTTTGAAATTTTGCAGATCTCATTTTTAAATTATTTGGAAGAGATTGGCGAAAGAAAATCTTGATTCCGAGTTCGTTTGCAAAATGGCCAAATCCCGGGCTTCTTATGTAGTAATTCAAAAAGGAAAATCCTGAAAAAATAGCAAACGGACTCCAAAAATTCTGAAATTTGGCAAATCTAATTTTTAAATTATTTGGAAGATATTGGCGAAAGAAAATCTTGATTCGGAGTTCGTTTGCAAAATGGCCAAATCCCGGGCCTCCTATGCAGTAATTCAAGCCGATAAATCCCGAAAAAATACCAAATGAGCTCCAAAAATTATGAAAACTTCCAGATCACACTTTTTAATTATTTTGAAGATATTGGTGAAGAAAAATCTTGATTTGGAGCTCGTTTAAAAAATGGTAAAATGTAGGGACATAAAAGGGCATTTTTGGGAAGAGAAAATCCAAATAAATAGCAAACGGACTCGGATAATTTTGAAAACTTCCAGAACTCAATATTTTATTATTTTGGAAGTATTAAAAAATGAAAAATTGAATTTGGAGTCCGTTTGATATTTACTTGCATCCGGGGGCAAAATGGTCATTTCACCCAAGCAACCGAAAAGGGCTTTTTTGGGCCTTCCAAAAAATCATAGTTGGGCTGGAAAAGAGAAGTGCTGGCATGCCCAAGCCCAAAGAAAGGAGGAAGCTTCTGATTTTTCAATCAAGTGGCTAAAAATCAAGAGTTAGTTAGAGATTTTCTTTGATCAAGCCATGGTGATTAAGCCACATAGGCTAAGAAAGATGTCAACATTATTCTTGGACAGCTGTAATTTGAGAGGGCTGAGATGCTAATCTAAAGGTGGTAATTTCATGACTTTTCATCTTGAATTATTGGCCATTTGATGGAAAATAGGTTACACAAAAATGACAACATCTTGGAGTCCATAAAACACTCATTTCGGCCAGCCCTAGAGGAGGAGGTAGATTTTGTTTTTTTCTCTTCCATTTTTGGTTGATTTCTCTTAGTTTTTCTTAGTTTTTATCTTCTTGGTTGAGAGCAAAAAAAGAAAAAGTTTAGAAAAAAAGGAAAGTTTGAAGAGAAAAGCTTGAAATATTAGCTTCTTGAGGTTGCTCTTGAGCACCAACTCTTGCACTTTCATTTTCTATTCTTGTTTTTTGCTATTTTAATCTCTACTTGGTGAGTTTTCATTTTAAAATAATGTTTCTTGTTCTTCCTTCATTTCCTTTCTTAAGTATATTTTTTTTACATTTTGTTTTTACAATAAACTCACCATGGCCAAATGGCCTACATTATTTATTATGATTTGCTGTTTTGGGTTCATTTTACCATATTGTTTATGCTATTTTTTTTTTATTTTGATGTTTTAAATGTTATGTTACTTCATGTTCTTGAGTTATATTTTAATTTGGTTGCTTTGTTTGTTGCCATTTATGTCTTAGATATCATGTTTTTTGCATTTTTAATTTTTTGTTTTCATGTTGTTTAAATTTGAGCATGTTTTAGAGTTAGCATATTAAGTGTTTGTGAAAATGCTTGTGTGATTCTTTGCATGATTCTTGTTTTATATCTTAGTTGAGCATGTTTTAGATTTAGTATATTAAGTGTTTGTGAAAATGCTTGTGTGATTTTTGCATGATTTAAGTGTTATGACTTAGTTTTTCATGCTAGTATGCTAAGTGTTTGTGAAAATGCCATGCTTGTTGGAGCTTGAGGCCATTTGGCTACTCCATGTGTTTTGCATTGTGTGTTGCACTTTTTGTCATGCTAGTTGTTAGGTTTTTGCATTTGCATGATATTTGGTTGGATTTTTGAATTAAGCATGCCTTGTGTTTGTGAAAATGCCATGCATATTTTAGGTCTAGGTTACATTAAATGCCATGCAAGTTCATTTCGGTCTAGGTTACTTTATGAATGCTATGCATTTTTTTTTATGACATTTAGGTTTAAATCCATGCATTTCATGCCTTATGTTTGCTGCATTATTTCATGCATTTCATGTTCATGCCACTTGAATAATGACTTGAGCCAATTAATGGTTCAAAGTCATGCTCTCTTGAGCACACTTGTGGAAAATTAAGTTTGTCAAATTGATTATTCTACCTTTGTGATTTTTTTTACTTAGCCAATTTTTATCTAACTTTCAAAAAGTCCTAGCTACTGTTTTCAAGTCATTCTATGAGTTTCAAATATTTTTACTTTGGTTTTTAAATGATTTTATCAAAGGCAAAAATGTGTTGGCAAAGCAGTTTTTTTTTCTCCTCCAAAAACTCGTACATCTCTGATTTTTTTGGGAATTCATCTTTGAACAGAAAATTAATCCAATTTTTTCTCATGTAGTTTTATATGTCCTGAGTCTCCAGTATTTTTTTTAGAAGTTTTGGAATTTTTAAAAATAGGATAAAAAATCGTGGATTAAAACTGGACAGTGGAGTCAGAATTGAATTTAAAGAAAAACAAAGCAGTTTTTTTTTTCCTCCAAAAACTCGTACATCTCTGATTTTTCTGGGAGTTCATATTTGATCCGAAACTTAAGACAATTTTTTCTCGTGTAGTTTTACATGTCCTGAGTCTCCAGTATTTTTTTCAGAATTTTTGGAATTTTTAAAAATAGGGTAAAAAAATCGTGGATTAAAACTGGACAGTGGAGTCAGAATTGAATTTAAAGAAAAACCAAATTTCTGTTTTGGTTAATTTACTTAGAGTGGGCTGATTAGGAGGGTTAGCTACTGACTTAGGGTAATTTCTAAGCCTTTTTAAACTCTAAAAATGGTTTTTCAAGTCCCGGGTTAAGGAGAGTCAAGTCCCGATTTTTTTTAAACTTAGGAAATTAGAGCCATTTAAAAATTTTTAGCCCAGTTTTTTTATTGTTAATTCAAGCTTTTCAAAATTGTTTTTCAAACAATCACAAAGTATTTTGGTTTTAGAATATTTAATTTGACATATTTTCCTAAGGTAGTCGGATATCTTTTTAGATATACGGATTTCCTTAATTAAAGGAAAAAATACATTTCATGCATTGCATTTTTATATTCATGCATTTTATATAATATGTGATTCTTGTTATAATAATTTCTATGATATTGTTATTATTTTGATTTATATTTTTGATGTTATATGGTTTATTATATGATTTGGAATATTTCATGATATCCTATGCTTTTATTTAGTTATTTTTTTTTTGTCATATTATTTAGCATATACTATGTTCATGCATTATTATTTCCATTTTTATTTTCATGCATATTATATGGTAGCATTATTTCATATTTCATCTCATTTAATTTATAGGCCATATCATTCATGTTTGCCATGTCATTTAGGTTGCATTATATTATTTAGATTTTGCTATGTCATTTTATTTATGTCATGCATATACATATTCATTTCTTTTAAATGTTTTCAAAAAAAGATAATGGTTTTCAATAAAAAAATATAAAGATATTCCCGAGTTAAAATAATTCATGAGTTCTCTACCGGGTTTGCTGGAGGGAATATCATCAATTATCATTAATAAAGGAATATCTTTCTTTCAAGAAAGAGAATGATTCGGAAAGTTTTCCAAAACTAATAAAAATTTCTATATTTTGCCACGTTTGTTGGGGAATATAGGAAAATTTTAAATTTATAAATTTCGGATCATTTTCAATAAAAAATGGAATTATTTTTCTTTAAATTGGGAATTAATTTGAAATACTAAATTTAAAACCAATTTTTACCGAGACTTGAGATAACACACGGATAATAAGGTACCGATTTATACGGGCGTTGTGGGGGTGCTAATCCTTCCCCGCACGTAACCGACTCCCGAACCCGTTTCTTTGATTTCTCTGGTTTTAACGCATACTTGAAATTGGTTTTTAAAATGTTTTAATTAATTCTTAAAATATTTTTATAAAACCGGATTTAATAGGTGACCGATCACACCTAGCTAAAAAAAGATTGGTGGCGACTCCATGTCTTTTTTAAGATCATTTTCAAAAACCTTCATTTTTCTAGAGGAATTAAATCGATTTTTCCTCTATTTTTTTTAATGTCACGCTTAACGAATAATAAAGTCTTGCGATGAGACTCGTTATTTTTTTTAGATTGCGACACCCAAGTCTCAAAATTGTTGTCAAGAAGAATGTTCGATGACTTGATATCCCTGTGAATGATGCGAGGATGGCCTGATTGAAGCAAAATATTTATAAGAAATGTGGCATTAGAAGTTACGTACGATGGAGATGATGTGACGATTAGTTGATTACCAAAGGAACATATCAAAGGAAGAACAATTTTATATGATTTCAAGTATATATTACTTTATAGCATAGCAAACCTAGGTCTAGATAATTTAAGCTTTTGCAGCATATGTCAGAGTTTCAAAGTACAACAAAGAAAAAAAAAAAGAAAGAAGAACAAGTAGATTACAGCCTTCATGGAGGTAAGCTATCCCGCGAGCTGCACCTGCAGCAACCTTGACTAGTACAGCCCAATCCATAACTGGCCTGCCTCTACCTGCAAAATTCCATAAAAGTGCAAGAAAATTAGAACATTGTCATCTGTGCAAGAGGTTCATAAAGAGTGACTCATTCATATAACTCATGTGCAAACTAAGTTAATGGACAAGAATCCTCTTACAAGTTGGTGTAAAAATATCCATCATATCAGTTGACTTTAACCTATACATATTACTCATGTGCAAACTACTTCAAATTTTGAACTTAAAATTATATCTGACTTTGTCATAACCAGAGAATGCTTAGAGGACAGAAGTACTTAAGAGTTTAAGATCGAAGATGTCTTACCATGGAGATGGTAATGAAGGGAGAATTTAATCACGGATGTACTTGGGGAATTCTAACCGTAAAACTTGCTTATCTATAAACATGTTTAACAAATTCAAAAAGGCCATATAGCAAACTATATTACAAAAAGCAAGATGATCCATGTAAGCTATACTGCAAACTCAAAAAGGCCACGAAACATGCTCTTCCACCATAAAACTTGTGAGATCAAGCAGAGCTTACAAGAACAAACAATGGTGTATCTCCTAACAGTTCCCGGCCCTGAAATAGAAATCGAGAAAAGATTAAAAACAAAGGAAACATCAATGCATAAATGACATCGGAAGAATATAATATACTTTATGCTCAACTCATAGCACACGAGAAGTCAGAAACCAACAGAATACACAAGTCAGTAATTTCAAAGCTCTACTAGTTAATACATGATAAGAAAGAAAAAATCGATATATAGCAAAAATTGAAACAAAGATGCAGTTAATAGTCATTGTTATAGGCTTACTGACTCACTGTCAATACAGGCCCAAATTTCCATGTGGAATTACATCCATGCTTCTATGCTCTAGTTGAATTTGATATTAATAGTAATGATTACATTAAATTTACTGTCATAAATTTTGCTAGTTTTATTTTAAAATAAATGACATTAGAATAAGAATAAGAAGTCAAGCTCCTTCTAAAACCCAGCATCATGTTCATTAAAGAACAACTATAATTCTATTGAAGATGACATTGAAATTATTATATCTTTAAAAACTTATTGCCCAGCCTAACAAGTTTTGGCATAGGCTCAAAAAGAAGATTACATTTTGCAATATGAAACTAGAGCACAGATGAGTGGAAGACCCAATACTTCAAAAGTAATCACGGATGTACTTGGGGAATTCTAACCGTCACAAACTATTTGCAGAATATTAAAAAAAAAAATAATGAGAGAAAGTACCAACATTGTAGGGAAACTCTTTGCTCTGTATCAAATCTGAAAGTGTGGCCTCGCCCTCAAATCGCCATACAAGCCAATATTCTACTTCTTTCTTTGAGGAACCCTAGAAGATGTTTCAAGATAACAATTTCAGTCAGAGAAGCTAGAAATTGATAAAGAAGAGAAAGATTAAATGATCTTAGTCTCAGAAATCAAACTAAACTTTATCTATTAATAAGAGTAGTCATAAAGATCAAGACCTCAAGAAAGCCGTATAAGCATTTAGAGATCTCCCCAATTGTCAGAATATATAAAAGAACCCTAAACCTTGACATTAATTTACTGAGAGCAATGTCCGGATGAACAAATGGAATTTACCAAACACTAATTCGAACCTACAGATAGAGAATTTCACGTAATAATTTGAAAAAACAGATTAAACAATAAAAGAAAACAAGCATAACAAAAAAAACAAAAGGATTAATTGATTAAAAGAAACCTGTTAAGGAGAGGGCGAGCTGGTCTTCGACTGGAAATTCTTTCCGAGATTTGGAGAAAATAAAAAATTTCCTTACTTGGGTCTCTCTTCCGGCTTCATCTAGAGAAGTGAAATTACATAAACACAACAGGGTTGGGACTTATTGATGTTTTAGAGAAAAAGGGGTGTCGAGAAAATAGGGGTTCTGTCTATATCCCCAAATAAAATTTAGATGATCTATAGCAACGGGCAAAATAAAATAGCCGTTGCTATAGGCATTTTTTATGAAAAAAAATAATAATTTAAAAACTGAAATTAAAATAAAATCGCGAACTAGAAAAAAGAAGTGGATTTTTTTTTACGAGACATATATACTGACTGTTGAAATAAAAGCGTCAGTATACATTAAACCTATACCGACGAAAAATATTTAACTGTTACAATAGATGTAACCTATACCGACGGAAAAAATAAGTGTCGGTATATATTGTACATTTTCTGACGGATCAAAAATCCGTCGGTATAGACTTGATTTACTAACGGAATTTGACCGTGAGTAAAAGTCAGCGTCAGTATATGGCAAATTGTTTGTAGTGAGAGAGCTTGTTCTATTTAACGACGAACTAAAGAAAGATTAGGGTAACAGAGCCTGTTGTTATCTACGGTTGATAATTTTGATAGTTAATTGATGTTGATAGATCTGATTATTGATTCTCAATGATGTCTAGTGGTGGAGAATGAACCTTTAGCCATATTTCTCACATTTGATTACTTCTTGTTTACTTGCTTTCTTATTTTTATTGCTTGCTTAAGTTTAAACTGATTTCAAAACTCCTTTAACTTTTATTTTCTTTGAATTTAAGTTTTAAACTAGTGATTTATAAACTAAAAACCAATCTTTGTAGATTCGACCCTTGCATGCTACTTTACTATAATTGATCATATTAAGTGTAAGGTTTAATAAAGATACACTCTTTTGGGTGCATCACTTAGTCAAACTTAGGATTACTTTAAAGAGGATATATTTGTATAGGTGACTAATCACATCTAATAAGATGATTAGTGGCGACTCCATTATTTGCGTCTAGCATGCTGAATTCGAATTTGGTACATTATGACAATTAGGATACTCGAATTCGGCTCGCTCGATAGCTCATGCTGCTCGAGCTCGACTCGACAATGACAAATCCGACTTCGAGTTTTTATAGCTGAACTCGAGTAGTTTGCGAGCATATGTGTCTCGTTTACACCCCTAGTCTCTCTTTGACTTTCACATATATTAAGATTTTTTGTGTGCATTTAATATAATAAATTTAAAATTGTCTTATAATATCATGGTTGTGTGACCTCCGATTCTCGATTCAACCGGTTGAACAGGTTGATTTATTTAAATAAGATTTTAAAATATTTTAAAAATAATTTTAATGTTAAATAATATTAAATATAGTAAATAATTAATAAAAATAAGTATTTGGCTTAGTGGTATGGTCTTGAATTTAATTCTAAAAGGTTATGGGTTCAAATATCATCATTTACAAAAAATATTTTTGAAAAACAAATAATTAAAAAAAAAACGGTTTTTTTTCCCATTTTTTACCGGTTGAACAGGTTTTTGGCCAGTTCAATAGGTCTCCGATTCTTTATAGAGCATCAAATCGAATAGGCTTTCGGTTCTCGATTGAACCGATCTGATCGGTCGATCCGGTTCGATTTTTTCAACCATGTATAATATTGATGTATAATAATACTTTTTATTGCCAAAAAGTTTAAAAAAAATTAAAATCAATTTGAAATACGAAAAAATAAGACTATTAAGTGTTAAAAATTTAGGAAAAGGATTTTATTTCTTAATATCCCAAAAAAATGAAAGATGGACAAAAAAATAGGATGCAAGGAGTATCAATTATATATGAACCATAGGTATAATCAAATAAAAACACGTAAACATATATTATTCATTAAAAGAAAATGTTATAAATTTAGTTGATATAAAATATTATTGAATAATGTTTTTAAGAAATAAAGTAAAAAAAATAATAATAGGAAAGTATACAATAATTACAACTAAATATAATGTTATAAATGTGAAATTTAAAATATTGATTATCAATGCCAATAACCATGTGCTGAACTCTTATTAGTTCCATTGACGAAGTATAAGATATGGCAACCTCAAATACCAAAAAAAAGGACTATTGATTATCAATAAAAGCAAAAAACTAATATATTGAAAGACTAAGAGCAATTTTTTATTGTTGAATGAAAAAATAGTAATTAGGTATGTGAAATCCAAACCTAAGTAAAGGTTGAGTTCTTTATTGAATGAATATTTTGAATTTTACTTTTCATGATTTCGGATAAAAATTTAGACATAGGCCCAATGATCAACTAAGTTATGTCATCTAATTATGTTCAAAGTATACTCAATTATGCAATTGAGAATTGATTAATAGTTGGTGCATGTTTCTCCTTATTAAAGAAGATTGATTTAAATCGTTCAATTCTCAAAATATATATAAAAAGCATATTTTTATAGTTATAATTTCACTTCAAAAATATTCTTACAAAATAATTAACTAATACTAAGAAAAAAGTTAAATAAGAAACTTTTGAATTGATAATTCAATATGAATAAAAATAGTGGATTTTGATTGAGTTATTATCTCAATTCGAATTTTGGTAATATTCAATAATTTTTTTATTTTAAATTACTACTAGATTGATGAATTTTTAAAATTAATTCAATTCGAACCAAATTATTTCATTTGTATATAATATTATCTTTTTAATCAAATTAAAATTTAAAATAGAAAATAATTTGCATTATACTCAATTTGAGAAAATAATTTATGTTGTTTTGAACCATTTAAATTTTTGAGTTGATTCAAGGTCAAAATTTTCAAATTTGATTTTTGATATAATTTAAGTCAATGTCTTTTAGATTTAAATCGACAATTAGCTTAGGTAGGGTTAACGTTCGAGAAGTGAGTTTAAGTTAGATAAATATTTTCAATCTTATGAGAAATCTATTTCTTTAGATATTAATAAAGTTAAAATAAACTTTATATAAAATGAAAATCTAATTTGGCATATAAAAAAATGAGAAACAAATTATTAGTGCTTTTTGACTCATCAACTTTCGTAATTTGTCTTATTATCTTAAAATTGAGTTTTACTTTTATTTAGATGACCTAATACTTTTTTTTTTGTTTTATATTAATTTATTATTATACTTATTGGTAATATTTTTTTTGAAATATCTATATTATAATTTTCTCAAACTTTATGGTAAGTCAAAACATTTTCAATAAATTTTATTTAATATCATTATTTAAGTTCATTTATGATAATAACATTAATTTGAGTAAATTTATATTATGTATTACTTTATTAAAATTTGACTAAATTATTAGTATCTATCATTATTATTATAGTATCCAAAAAAATATTGACTAAATTAAATTTTATAAGAAATATATAATTTACACATGCGATGCATGTGCCAAAAACTAGTATATGAAATCATGAATGTTGAGACTCTTTTGAATTGATGAAAATGGCCATTGTTGTTCACTATATTTCTAAATAGCCATTGTAAATATTTTCTTATTATTCACAAGGTTTATCCAATTTATAAGTAAGAAATTAATTTCATTAAAATACTTTCATTAAATAGATTTACTAATATAAATTTATCCAATTTATGAGTAAAAAATTTAATTTTATTAAAAAACTTTTGATAAATAGATTTATTTGATAATACATAAAAAAGAATTAAAAATTTAGATTGAATTGCTGTATTTTTTAAATTCTAAAATATAAAAGATTTAAAGTTTACATTGAATTTTTTTTTTTTATCTTCTAGTATTAATTTTATATTAACGTTAAAACAAAAAACTTTATATTAATTTAATAAAATTTGCACATGAAATAAACTTTACATGTTAATGCAAATTTTGATTAATATATATTTTATTAACTTTGTTTATTTATAGAATATTCAACTTGTATATGTAGATACTTAATTTTGTCTGGATCCATAAAATGTCCATTTAAATTAATTGAGTTGAATTGTTGATTTTAAATTAATTAATTTTAATTAAATATAATTTAACCCGAATTTCTGGATTAAAATCGGTTCAAGAATTAATAGAAAATTTATATATATATATATATATATATATATATATAATCGGTATTAATCCAAAATTTGAGCTTTTAATTGATTTTTGGCTTCAATTAACTTTGGGGCCTTTAAGTAATTTTTGGACTTTTGGATTTTGGGTTTGGTAAATTGTTGGGCCTCGAACCCACTAGGATCGACTTGGTCCAAGTATGTTTTAAGCATTTTTTTCCTATTATTAGTTTTATTATTTTCCAAAAGAAAAACGAAAAGAAAGAACCAAAAACGAAAAAGAGTTTTCAAATAAACAAAATCCCGGTTCAATTAGAACAAGTACCCATAAGTTTGATGCAGGCTCAATATTCCGAGAACAGAAAACAGTGAGAATGGAAGAAAGGAAGAACTGAGAAGTTGCAGTTTATATTGAAAATGCAGAAAAGAAATAACAGAAAGAGAGAAACAGGAAAGGAGAGGAAGAAGAACTTGAGAGAGGAATTGAGAGAATGTTAGCAAGCATTCTGAATGATGCTTACCTTCCCATTCATTCCCCTATATATCAGAATCGGTTACAACAATTCAAATTGCAACAATAACAACTCGGCTCCCCTGTCAGAGCTTGCACACGTCATTGTAACCGAATGAAACTAACAGAAATGAAATGAAACTAACAGAAATGAAAACAGCTTAAACAAAACGCAACGTTTCAACCTATTGTAAACAAGACGCAACGTTTAACAACAGAATTAACAAACTGACATTAGAAATAAAGCTAGCCTAATTGTCCTGCATCAGTTCCCCTGTTTCAAACAATCCTTGTCCTCAAGGATTGAAATTTGGAAATTGCTGTTGTAGCTCATGGAGAGCCTCCCAAGTCGCATCCTCCGGAAAGGTGTTGGACCAACAAACCAGAACCTCTGTTACAGCCTTGTTGCCTCGTTTAACCATTCGCCTATCCATAACTTCCACTGGTTCTTTTATCAGAGTGCCATCAACACCTACCACTGGCAACTGTGATTGGAATGGAGTTGTCCCAATATGCTTCTTAAGTTGGGAAACATGAAAGGTTGAATGAATTCTTGACCCTTGTGGAAGCTGCAGTCGATAAGCCACCTGGCCAATTTTGTCTAGAACCAGAAAAGGGCCAAAGAACTTTGGTGCCAGTTTCTGACAACTCCTGTGTTGTACTGTTTGCTGTCTATAAGGTTGCAACTTCAAGTACACCAAATCACCAACCTTGAAAGCTCTTTCACTGCGCTTCTTGTCTGCCAAGGACTTCATTCGATCTTGAGCTCGTTTCAAGTAGAATTTCAACATTTTCAAGGCTGCTTCCCTTTGTTGTAGGCTTCGATCCACTGTAGCCACTAAAGACTCACCAGCCAAATAGGGAAGATGTACAGGAGGGGTCTGTCCATAGAGTGCTTGGTAAGGTGTAGTATGAATGGAGGAGTGATAAGAGGTGTTGTACCACCATTTTGCCAAGGCAAGCCAATTGCTCCATTCTTTTGGTTGCTCGCCAGTCATACACCTCACATAAGCCTCTACACATCTGTTAACCACCTCAGTTTGACCATCTGATTGAGGGTGATAGGCTGTAGATGCATTCAAGGTTGTGCCAAACCTTTTAAACAATTCTTGCCAGAATGTACTCATGAAGACACGATCCCTATCTGATACAATGCTAGATGGTATGCCATGCAGCTTGAATATCTGGTTTAAAAATTCTTGAGCCACTGTAAGTGCAGTGAATAGGTGCCTTAGAGCAATGAAATGAGCATATTTGGTAAGTCGATCCACAACCACCAAAATCACAGACTTTCCATTTGACAATGGCAACCCTTCTATAAAATCCATACTAATATCTGACCAAGCACGATCAGGTATAGGTAAGGGTTGTAGCAACCCAGGACTAGGTGAATTATCTGCTTTACACTTCTGGCAAACATGGCACTCCCTTATCATCCTTCTAACTTCTTTCCTGAGGCCCTTCCAATAAAGAATCCCTGACAACCTATTACTGGTTACATGAGCACCAGAGTGACCCCCAGATGGACTTCCATGAAAGTAAGAGATCAACTCTTGCTTTAAGCTAGGTTGATCACCCACTAATAACTTCCCCTTCCTTCTCAACTGTCTACCATCCCATTAGTACTTAGGATGTAGACTAGGAGTGGTCTCGAGCTCCTGAATGAGCTTCTGCAACTTAGCATCAGATTTCTAAGAATCCTGAATTCTTTGCATCAAATCTGTTGTCATCACAGATAAATTCATTAGTTGGGATTGTTGAATCCCTGGCCTTCTAGACAACCCATCAGCTACTATATTATTGACACCCTTTCTATAACAGACCTCATAATCATAGCCCATCATCTTTGTAACCCATAGCTGCTGAGCTGGTGTAGTTGCTTGTTGGTCCAACAGGAACTTAAGACTTTGGTGATCAGTCCTAATCTTGAAATGCCTACCTACTAGATATGCATTCCATTTTTTAACAGCCATAAGCACAGCCATCATTTCCTTTTCATAAATGGAGAGAGCCTGATGCCTTGGTGCCAGTGCCTTGCTGAAGTATGCAAGAGGCCTTCCTTTCTGTGTCAGCACTGCTTCTACCCCAAAACCAGAAGCATCAGTTTCCACCACAAATTCAGCCTGAAAATCTGGGAGAGAGAGGACAGGTGCAGAAGAAATAGATTGCTTCAATTTCTCAAAAGCCTGTGTGGCCTTATCATCCCAGTGCCAAGCAGTCTTCTTAAGAAGATCAGTAAGTGGTTTAGCAACCACTCCATAGCCTTGAATAAACCTCCTATAGTAACCTGATAGCCCAGAAACCCCCTAAGCTCCTTGATTGACTTAGGAATTGGCCATTGCAGGACACACTGGACTTTACTATGATCCATGGCTATACTGCCTTGAGAAATAACATGGCCCAGATAATCAATTTCTGTGGATCCAAATTTGCACTTACTCAACTTTGCAAACAGTCTGTTGGCTCTTAAGATATGGAAAACTTCCTCAAGGTGAATCAGATGAGTGTCTCAGTCCTTAGAGTAAACCAGAATATCATCAAAGAACACCAAGACAGATTTCCTGAGATATGGCTTAAACAAGGAGTTCATTAAACTTTGAAAGGTGGATGGTGCATTTGTGAGGCCAAAGGGCATGACCAAGAACTCATAATGACCCTCATGAGTTCGAAATGCTGTTTTGTGTATATCTTCTTCATACATTCTAATCTGGTGATAACCAGATCTCAAGTCCAGCTTAGAAAAATAAGTTGCATTGACTAATTCATCTAACAATTCTTCAATTAAAGGGATAGGAAACTTATCTTTAATTGTGAGCTGGTTCAATTGTCTGTAGTCCACACATAACCTCCAGGATCCATCCTTCTTCTTCACCATCACTATAGGAGAGGCAAAAGAACTATTGCTATCTCGAATAATGCCCACTGTCAACATCTCCTGAATCATTTTTTTCCAATTCAGTTTTTTGTATTGCAGGATATCGATATGGGCGAATCCTCACAGCTTTGGATTCATCATGTAAGGGAATTCTGTGATCATGGGACCTATAAGGTGGCAATTCTCTTGGTTCTTCAAATATGTCTTGAAACTGTTGAAGCAAGTGTTGCAAGTCTTCATTAGTTTCTAATGCATTAGTAGCTCCAGTGCCAACTTGATATTGATCTGCTGTAGTCATCAAATAGGCACAGGGATGGTGATTCGGGCCTGAGATCAAGGACATCAACAACTTGGAAGATAGTTTGTCACTCATAACTTGGACCAATCCTGGCTGTATGCCTTGTAAAAGGCACCATTGTTTCTGCCATTGAAACTGCATCGTCAGTGCATTGAAATCCCATAAAATAGGTCCCAATGTGGCAAGCCATTGGATTCCAAGTACTAGATCACATCCCTTCAATGGAAGGCTCATAAAATCAGTGGAGAAGGTATGACCTTGAACAGACCAAGACACCTCCTTACACATCCCTGTGGTAACAATGTGACCACCATCAGCTATGGTTACCTTCATTTTACAGCCTTTCCACAGGGGCAGCCCCAAGGCTTTAACTATAGCTCCATCAATAAAATTGTGTGTGCTGCCAGAGTCAATGAGAACAATGAAAACCTGTTTGTGGATCCTTGCCTGAATCCTCATGGTTTGAAAACCAGATGTACCACACATGGCATGCAGGGAGATAACCGGTTGCTCTCCGTTATCTGTGTCCTTCATTAACAATTCTGGACTGTCTAAACAGTCTGAGAATTCCTCTGGCTCACCTTCTTCCTCACATCCTTCAATCAAAATCTGATATAATTGACCCTTCATACAACGGTGACCAGGTGTGTATCGAACCCCACACCAATAGCACAACCCTTTCCTCCTCCTATCCTCAATATCAGCAGCAGAGGGACCCTTACTGATTGGTTTGGTGGTGTTTGGAAATGGTGTTCTGGGATTGGTAATCTGATAGGATCTGTTGGTCTGGGAAGGTGGTATGTTGGAAGTAGGTGCAGTTCTGGGATTAGGAAGTAGGGGTGGAGGGTAATGGTTAGGCTTAGGGTATGGGTTCTGGTAGGTTGAAGGATTGGTGGTAAGGTTTGTTTTAGTAACAGGGAAGATGAGGTTCCTTTTCAAGGATGGGTAGAGAATAGACTCAATCTGTTTAGCTTGGTATAAGGCTTCATTGAGTGTTTTGGGATGGAACAGTTTAAGGGGTTGGGAAATATCATTCTTCAAATTGCTAAGGAATATACTTAGAGTATAAGAATCAGAGAGTTGAAGATGATTAAGAATACCTATGAATTCTTCATGAAAGCTATCAACACTGCCAGTCTGTTTCAAGGAGACCAGCTCAGACATCGGGTCTTCATATCCTTCCGGGGCAAATCGATCCTTCATATCTCGCCAATAGGAACTCCAATCCAGTTTGTCAAAACCCCCTTGGCTCTTAGTGTAATACTGATGCCATTGCAGGGCTTTACCCTCCAAATGAAGCATCACAGTTCGAACCTTGGAATCCTCTGTTATTTTTGCTGCATCAAAATACTGTTCCAGTTTCATCCACCAGCCTTGGAAATCCTCACCTGAGAATTTTGGGCATTCCAGTTTAAAGACTCGAGAACAATATTCATCAAGACGCATCATCTTGGTGGAGGTCATTGCCGTTTCCAACTCACTAGGGAGATCCTTGACTGGAAAATTGTCGAGTGAGGCACTGGGGGAGGGTGATTCCCCTAGAATGCCTTTACCCGAATGAGTATTGACCTTTCCCATGAACAGCTCGAATAAGCTTTTCATTTCCATCTTCATTTCCTCTTGAAAACCCTGAAACCGATCATCAAGTTTCCGATCAATCTGTTGCATCTCCAGTTGCAACTTGGCCACATCCTGTTGATTCTGATTAACTTCTTTCTGCAGCCTGGTGGTGATTCCCTCGGTCATCGTGCCGGATCGAAGGCTCTGATACCAAATGATGCAGGCTCAATATTTCGAGAACAGAAAACAGTGAGAATGGAAAAAAGGAAGAACTGAGAAGTTGCAGTTTATATTGAAAATGCAGAAAAGAAATAACAGAAAGAGAGAAAGAGGAAAGGAGAGGAAGAAGAACTTGAGAGAAGAATTGAGAGAATGTTAGCAAGCATTCTGAATGATGCTTACCTTCCCATTCATTCCCCTATATATCAGAATCGGTTACAACAATTCAAATTGCAGCAATAACAACTCGGCTCCCCTGTCAGAGCTTGCACACGTCATTGTAACCGAATGAAACTAACAGAAATGAAATGAAACTAACAGAAATGAAAACAGCTTAAACAAAACGCAACGTTTCAACCTATTGTAAACAAAACGCAACGTTTAACAACAAAATTAACAAACTGACATTAGAAATAAAGCTAGCCTAATTGTCCTGCATCAAAGTTCCATATTTGAGATTAAAAAGAGTTCCTTTTTAGTTTAAAAATGAGAATTTGTTTCAGAAAGCTAAGACTAAATTCAAGTGAAGCTGAACCTCTCTGTTAAAACATCCATTATAATAACATCAAGTCAGACAAATTCACGACAACAAAGGAAGTGCAAAAACAACACACGATCAGGAAAAAAAATACACACAATCATAACACGGAATGTGAGAGTAAAAGCAGTAGTAACTAAAAAAAGATTTTAAAATCTTTACGGTTTCTGGCTTCTAGGTTGAAGTTTTTTAGGGTAAGTTTTTTTAGTTTCTTTCGATTCTGGTTGTGTAAACAAGGAGGTTTTTGAAAGGAAAAAAAAGACTTTTAAAATAAAGAAATTTTTTAATGGATTTTTCTAGGTAAAAAATTGAACTTTTCGACCTTTTTTTGAACTTTTCGACGGGCGAAATTTGGGATCTTGGTCGGAACTAGGTAATTCTTGAGTTTTTCAGCATTGATTAAATATTTTTAGGTGGTCGTTTTTTGGAAGATTTTCGACGCGAAAATATTTTTTAGAAAGAAAGAGTTAGGTTAGAGAGTAATTTTTTTTTAGAGAAATGGATTTTTTTTTTTTACTTTTTAAAGGGCACGAATCCAATGGTGTGAATCCGTGCGTTAAGTCGCGCGCGGATCCGTGTGGCAATCCAAATTTGCACAATCTTTTTCTTTTCTTTTTTTAATTTCCTTTTCTTATTCTTATTCTTATTCTTATTATTTTTCCTTTCCTTTATTTATTTTATTTTAGTTATTCGTGAATGCATTTATTTATTTGTTTATTTGTTTATTTGTTCATTTGTTTATTTATGTTATTTATTAATTTATTTTTATTTTTTAAATTTTGCTTAATTAAATTTATGTTATTGGATTATTTATTTGATTTTGTTTGTTTATTTTTATTTTGTGTTTTGTTATTAGTTTTATTTTAATGTTTATAATTTTAAGACTTTTAAGAAACTATTAAGTTAATTAATTTTATTTAAAAATAAATTAAAATAAAATGTTTTTTTTATTATTGAAATTTAAGATTGGAAATAAATTAAGATCTTTTCAATGATGTAATTCTAAGGGAATCACAAAAAGTTTACTTCTTAAGAGATTTTTAGGTGAAAAAGTGTTTTTTAAATTCTGCCAGCATGATGAAAAGTTGAGGAGAAAATTTCGATATCAATGGTCAATATTTATTTTCAAATTAAATAATAATAATTTATAAAGATAAAATAATTAGAAATTAAATAAAAATTAGATTTTGAACTCATGAACATTTTCTTCATAAAGTATTAAAATAAACTCGACGATGGAGTCTCTTCAAGAGAACAAATATATATTTTTTTTGAATACTCTCGAGGTGAGAAAGTTTCTCTTTGGAATTTTGTCTGCATGATGGAGAGGACCTTAAATTTTTTTTCAATATTTAAATATTGAATTAAGAAATTTAGTTAAGATTAGTTTAGAATAACATAAGATTAATCGATACTGTCCCTAGTATAAACATTGTGGGGTTGCTGATTCTTTCTCACAAGTAACCAAACTCTCAAACAAACCAGAACTTATTTATACCTATTGCTTTCACAATGAATATCATACAGTTGCATATACCCTTTTCTCCTCTAGACAAATTAGTTTTGATTCATTGCCAAGATAATGCTGTTTGACTTGATGCATGCAGTGATTTCAGTTGAGTTTGCAAGGAAGAAAGACCTAGTTGCATGCATGCATGCATGCATTGCATTCTGTTGCACCCAGGCACAGTGGACTGGATACAGATCTATCTTGGCCCTTCCAAAGAATGTTACTGCCGAGCGCCGACAAACTTTTTACCAAAGAGTTGTGGGTGCAAAAGCTCTTGAACATCATTAACAATGCAAATCCTCAAGATAATGGCAAGTTCTTTGCGTGGGATATATAGTCAGGAAATTCCTTGGTGATTTACAAATTTCATGTTAATCTATAGCTACCTCTATGTTTTTCTTCACCTTTCATTCATTCAATATTGATTTGATATTGGTAGTCTTCGATCGGTCCTAGCTTTTGTTGCTTATCTTTTATTTTTGACATTTTTCACCTCTGTACATCGTGTACAATGAATTTGTAAATAGATTACCAGATTAGCGATTGGAAATTTTGTAATTAACAAAAGGGTAAATGCCTTTTTACTGGCAAGTAGTAACCATGAGTATCTTTGCAAAGTGCAAAGAATTAAGATGAATTGCAATGGCAAAATGCAAGAAATGAACTGATCTGATTGATTCCACTAAAACCAAGTAACCAACAACTTGTGACTACACAGCAATGTTGTCTTTACCATTTATACCGTTTTATTTCATCCAATTTGGAAATCTAGCTAGCCACTGGGCTTCTTCAAGGATCATTAATGTTATATATGCTTAGTGAATCCTGCATAGTCAACAACCGAAATAAAATAAAAAAAAAGAAAGAAAGAAGGTGGTTAATAATAAGTAGTCTTGTATATGTGTTATGCTATGAATGATTGAGAAATATATATATGTCATGTAAAATTAACTAGTAGTATATATAAACACTCACGTCTCGCAATTGGTGTTGATGGAGACAGGGAAACCAACTTTGATGTTGCAAGCTTGAGGAATCTTGGTCAAGAACCTGTCCTGAATTCCCAGTGACTTAGCGGCAGCCTTCAAGCATCGGCAGATGGCCTTCTTATCATCTACCGATTTTACAGTTTGAGCAAGCTGCTGCAGCCCACTGCAGCATATAGCAGAGGGCCTAGCATCCTTCCCTGTTGCAAATCCCACGCATGCAGCTGCCTTGGCATCCACAGTGGGACATGGAACAACAGCTGCCTCTCCAAGGTTGGCAACCAAGAAGAGGAATGAGAGCAGAAAGAGCATGGACAAAAATAGGTTCTTCATGCTTATTGCTTGTCTGTCAAACTCTATAGAAGATTTGAGTTAGATTGATGAAAATTGGGTTGGGGTAATGGACTTAAATAGGGAAGAGTCATTCATAATCATAGCATGCCTCTACGACTACAAGGGAGGGCGGCTTGGAAGAGCTATGGCTATATCATTTTCAAGCTTTGGGGTACGAGAGGTTTGTGTTTCCCAATGAGATTGATCCAAGTCTGTCAGATAAATCTGTGAAAGAAAACATGTACTGTCAATGCAATGCAATGAATGTACTTTCACAAATACTAACACAATGCCTGATCCTAATGGCGCACAAAACGGAGTATACTTAAATTCTCTTATTATTATTACTATTATCCCACTTACATGGGTCGAATTATTTGTTCGATTCGAATTTAATTGGGTTTAAATAAAATAAAATTTTATAATTTGAATTGGTTCAGTCCGGATTACCATTCATTAAATAAAAAATATTTTTATTTAAATTTAATTATAATATATATAAATTTTAATATAAAAATAATATTTTAATATTTTTTGAACAGTTAAATGGGCTTTCAAGTCCTCTTTGGCCCGATCCGACTCATGAGCAGGTCTACTTCGAATATATAAATTCTTCAATAATAATTATCATATTCGTGTTCGACTCTTAATTGGTAGAGTTAAATACATAAGTGTCCAACACTTTATCATAAAAATGAACATTTTATTACAAAAATCAACTTAACTGATACTAGGATAGTAGAAATGGGATTGTATCAACCCACACACAACACACTTACACAAAAGATAGTTTATACTCACCACTTTAAGGTACAAAACCGAAGAGATACAGAAGCTGAGAATCCACCACTCTAAAACTACAGATCAGATCACCACTTTAGAGATACAGAGTTAAGGATGATAGTTCACCACTCACAAAGAGATATAGAACTGAAAAGGTGCCAAAAGGCCAAGTCAAAAGACTATTTTCATTCAAATTCTCAGATCTATCAAATACATACCTGAATGATCAATATATACTTGGAACAAGCCTCCAAGTTTAGGAATTAATAAAAATGACAGAATCTAGGCCATAATAAATGACCTTGACAGATAACTAGGCATGTATTAAGTAGCACACCATCTTTGACTTTATTGAGATTGCAAATAGACACAATCTACATAGTTAAACTAAAAACAGCCATAACTCATCAAATATAATTCCAATGCATGCAAGGCTGTATAATCTGAAAAGATCACGTTCTAAATTTGACAAACCCCATATGACATGCTTATTTAATCATACAATGAAGAGATGGAAATTTGGGCTCAAAGCTAGCCCACAGGCTGATAGTAAACAGTATCCAGAACTTCATCCATTTGACTTGCTAACCCAGACTCAAGTAGCCAAATATCACTAAGACCATTTGAGGACACTCCCGTGTCATGCTTCCCTGGTTTGAAAAGACTCATCCTCGGGTCATATGTACTATCATCACCATGAAAAGGAGACAAGTCAGCCACATTAAAAGTGTCTGAAATATCTAAGTGTGCAGGTAGCTCAATCTTGTAGGCATTTTCACCAATCCGCTTCAGAACCTTAAACGGATCCTCAGCTCTAGGCTTGAGCTTAGCATACTTACCCTGTGGAAACCTCCTCTTGCCAAGATGCACTCAAACCAGATCACCTTCTTTGAACTCAGCATACTTACGATGCTTGTTAGCTTGAGCTTGATACTTCTAGTTTTGGCTCTCAATCTTGTCACGAACTTGTTCATGCAACTTCTTCAGCTGTTTAGCCCTTTCTTTTGCATCCCCATTGAAATTCTGACTTGTAGGAAGAGGAATCAAGTCCAATGGACTCAATGGATTCTGACCATACACAACTTGAAAGGGACTACGACCAGTACTTTGGCTAGTAGAATAGTTCTAAGCAAATTCAGCTTGTGGAAAAACCAGATCCCAATCTGATAAGCTCATAAAATATACATTTTATGCCTTTCTACCTTTAGTTTTTGTTATGTTTTCGATCTTTATTTTGTTTACTTATATTATATTTTTGAATTTTAGGTACAATAAGGAGAATGAAGTCAAAAGATGTCAATAATGATGGTAAAGAGCTTATAAATTCAAAATCATAAGATGGAAGAAGACTTGTGAGTCAAAAAGATCAAATTCTTAGTGCTAGATGATCAGGAAGATCTGACCTCCTGATCTTGTTGCAAGGAAATCATTATGTTAAAATCATTATTTGAAGAAACTTTCTTCTTGACTTTTGAAGCTGACTTGAATACATTTCCAAAGATAGTTTACATGCCTAAATCAGACAAAGGATGGCCATCCAAATCAGCCGACGAAGTGCGAGATAGTGCAGCAGTTGCGAAACCGACGTCAGCGAGCAAAATGACCAAGTCAGTGTACTTGGCACCGCGGTGCCGACCTTACTACCTCCAAAACTGAGAAAAATATGGAAAAAGTCCAAACTTGCCTTATTTTGCCTTCTAGCTTCCTTGATCAACAAGAAAGGGTTTCCAAGGTCAAAAAGCTCTATAAATACTATCTTTTAAGCCATAAACGATCATAATATTTTGAGAAGACTCAAGGGATCAGCATTCTTCTTCTTCTCCATTCTTTTATTTTTTTTTAGTTTTATGTATATATTATTTATGCTTATGTTAGGCTAAACTTCTTTTTGGTTAAGGGTAATTTCAAAGCCCTAGACATGTTTTGTAATTGATTTTGAGATTCTATTTATAATTAGTTTTCTATCAAAGTTGATTATGTTCTACAAGAATTGTTCATGATATTGTCTTGATTTGTTTAGGTGGCCAACTAGATAGATCTTGATAATTATCTAATGCTAGTTTAGGAATCTTGATCCGTGTAATTGTCTTGATTTCTTATTCAATAGTAGCAATTTGTAATTCATGATTATGTTGGGTTTTCAGGAATTATGAAGTAGAACAGAACATAAGTTGAATGAATCCATGTTTATGTGTTTGTTGCTTAGATCAACCTATCTTTCTCATCATAAAGCTGCTATCACTTTGAATCTAATGATGTTTATCTTAGGTTATTTGATAGTTAGAGATTAAGCAGTGGCGTTCGTCCTACATAACGACGAACTAAGGAAGGATTAGGGTAACACAGGATGTTGTTATCTACGGTTGTTAACTTTGATAGCTAATTGATATTGATAGATCTGAAATTGATTTTCAATGATGTCTAGTGGTGGAGAATGAAACCTTAACCATACTTTTCTCATATTTGATTTTCTCATATTTATTTGCTTTTTACTTATCTTATTTGCTTTAGTTTTAATTATTTCAAAACCCTCATTTTATTTTATTGTTCTTGAATTTAAGTTTTAAACTAGTAACTTATAAACTAAAAACCAATCTCTGTGGATTCGACCCTTGCATGCTACTTTACTATAATTGATCATATTAATTGCAAGGTTTAATAAAGATATACTCTTTTGAGCGTATCAATTTTTTGGCGTCGTTGCCGAGGATTGCTTTCTTTAGTTTATTTGTTATTTGGTTTATTCTTATTTTCAGTTGTAATTAATTTTCTTTTTCTTGTAAATACAAGTTTTTCTTTTCAGATTTCAAGCAAGAAGAGATGGCAGGTGCTACATCAAGACTATAAAAGAGTGTATCTTATTTAACCTTGCACTAAAAAGATAAATTGTAAGTATAGTAGTTAGCAAGGGTCGAGTCCTCAGGGATTGGGTTTTAATTTATGAGTTATTAGTTTATAACTTACGTTCAAAGAAAACAATAAAAGAAAAGGGATTTTTTTGAAGCCAGATTTAAACTAAAGTAAATAATAAGAAGAAGATGCAAGGCGGTATAACCAGCCAATAAAAATATATATACTAAATTAGGCGGTATAACCAGCCAATAAAAATATATATACTAAATTAGGCGGTATAACCAGCCAATAAAAGTAAAACAAAGTTAATATACAAATTAGGCGGTATAACCAGCCAATAAAAATAAATATACTTTTAAAAATAAGCAAACTAGAAAAGTAAGAAAACAAGTAAGTAAGAAGAATCAAATATGAAAAATATGGTTAAGGTTTCATTCTCCACCACTAGACATCATTAAGAATCAATTTCAGATCTATCAATATCAACCAACTATCAAAGTTAACAACCGTAGATAACAACAAGCTCTGTTATCCCAATCTTTCCTTAGTTTGTCGTTAAATAGAACAAGCTCTCTATTTAATCTCTAACCATTAAACAACCTAGAATAAGCTCTCTAAATTCAATTTAATGGCAGCTTTATGATGAGAAAGATAGGTTGATCTAAGCAACAAACACATAAGCTCGGATTGTTCAACTTAGGTTATGTTCCACTTTGCAATTATTGAAAACTTGACTATAATCATTAATCACAAATTGCCACTTATGAATAGGAAATCAAGACAATTACACGGATCAAGACTCCTAAACTAGCAATAGATAATTATCAAGATCTATCTAGTTGTACACCTAAACAAATCAAGACAACATCATGAACAATTCTTGTAGAAGAACATAAGCAACTTTGATAGAAAATTAATGATAGATAGAATCTGAAAATCAATCACAAAACATGTCTAGGGCTTTGAAATCACCCTTAACCAAATAGAAGTTTAGCCTAGCATAGGCATTGTAAACATAAACATAAAATTAAAGAGAATCTAAGAAGAAAATAAAAGAAAGAAAGAAGAAGAAGAAGAATATTAATTATCCAACCTCTTGCTCTTTCTAAAGAAAAAGAAAACTAGAGAAAAGAAAAAAAAGAAGAAAACTTAGAGAAATTTTATTAAAATGGCTAATATCCTACCTATGTACAATATGATCCTCTACAATCATCCAAGGCCCTCTATTTATACACATTTTGGAGGGCTAAATGACAAGAGACAAGCTTTACAAATTTCAAAGGTAGGTATAATAGGTGGGTGCATTTTTCTAACAATTTTCGTCATATTGTATGACCATTTTGATCAGCCAACTTGATGGTCGATTTTGTCAATCTTGGAGGACTGATCTGATCACATGGTCTTCTAGAAAAATGTTCCCCTATGAGTTACTGATTCATAGCCGTTGGAATCAGCTCATGTTCTGATGTGGAGAAGAAGATATGGGCAAAATACGAAAACAGGTCAGCACAGACGTCATTGCACATCAGCCAACTTGATGGTCGATTTCTTCAATATTGGAGGCTTTATCTGATCACATGGTCTTCTAGACAAATGTTCCCCTATCAGTTAGTGATCCATAGCCGTTGGAATCAGCTCATTTGCTGATGTGTATCGGACGATATGGTCAAAATTCGAAAACTGCTCAGGACAGACGTCATTGCACATCAGCCAACTTGATGGTTGATTTCGCTAGGGAAAACGACTCCGTTTCAAGAAGTGTAAAACATGAAAAAGATAGATATGCCTCTTAACTTTGCACGGTTAAAATTTCAGCCTTATTGCTTCAGTGAAACTCCAGATATAGCTGATATGGCAAAAGGTGTCAGAACTGGAACTGAACTGGATTTGCCCTTAATTCTAGTAATCTGAAATCACTCAAAGAAACTTGTGAAAAACACCAAATTACATAAAAATATAAAAGATCATAAACACAATTAGACTAAACAATAATAACTCGTATTTGACACAAAACAATAATAAAACATAACTAAAAACTATATAATTATACGAGTTATCATACATCAAGACTTCAAAACCTTCTGATGCACCCAAAAGAGTGTATCTTATTTAACCTTGCACTTAAAAAGAATCAGTTGTAGAGTATAGTGATTAGCAAGGGTCGAGTCCTCAGGGATTGGGTTTTAGTTTATAAGTTAATTGTTTATCACTTAAAAAGAAGTAAACAAAAGTAAAGGGGATTTTGAGATTAGATTTAAACTAAAGTTAACAATAAGAATAAGAAAACAAGTAATTAAGAAGAATCAAATATGAGAAATATGGTTAAGGTTTCATTCTCCACCACTAGACATCATTAAGAATCAATTTCATATCTATCAACATCAATTAACTATCAAAGTTAACAACCGTAGATAACAACAAATTTTGTTACCCCAATCTTTCCTTAGTTCATCGTTAAATAGAACAAGCTCTCTATTTAATCTCTAACTATCAAATAACCTAGAATAAGCTCTCTAAGTTTAATTTAATAGCAGCTTTATGATGAGAAAGATAGGTTGATCTAAGCAACAAACACATAAGCTCGGATTGTTCAACTTAGGTTATGTTCCACTTTGCAATTATTGAAAACTTGACCATAATCATTAATCACGAATTGCTACTTATGAATATGAAATCAAGACAATTACACGGATCAAGACTCCTAAACTAGCATTAGACAATTATCAAGATTTATCTAGTTGGCCACCTAAACAAATCGAAACATCATCATGAACAATTTTAATGGAAGAACATAAGCAACTTTGATAGAAAACAATGATATATAGATTCTGAAAATTAATTACATAACATGTCTAGGGCTTTGAAATCACCCTTAACCAAATAAAAGTTTAGCCTGACATAGGCAGTGTAAACATAAACATAAACATAAAATTAAAGAGAATCTAAGAAGAAAAATAAAGAAAGAAAGAAAGAAGAAGAAGAAGAATATTAATTATACAACCTCTTGTTCTCTCAAAAACTCTAAAACAAAGAAAAAATCAAAACTTTGATGCTTGGAGAAGTGTAAATTTTGTTTGCCCCCTTGATCTCTATTTATAGGCAATAGCTAGGGCATCAAACAAGTGAATTTCAGCTCTCTCTCTTCAATAAATGCTGACTTGTGGCTAAGTTAAGGAAAAGTGGCTGACTTTTGTGTTTTAAGGAAAGATATAAGCCTTGGTAGCCAAGTTTGAATAAAGTAGGAAAGTTTTAGTCAAAGCACTTTTTAATGAAGAGAGATTACAAACTTGTAGCCAAAGTAAGTGTAACGAAGGAAAGTCTTGGCTGATTTAATTCTCCTACTTTGACTAGGATTAGCTTTAAGGAAAGATACTTGCAATTAATGCAGTTAATGCAAGTTGACAGCCACTAATCCTTCTTTAACAAGGATAAACATGAATGTCAGGTAGGGTATTAAGAAAAAAAATGTGATTTGCGGCTAGGGTTTTTTCCTGCCACTAGGGTTGTTTAGAGAGATATTCCATTGCCGATTTGGATGACCATTTCTTATCCGATTTAGGCTCATGACCAACCGTTGGAAAGGTAATCAAGTGATCTTCAAAAGTAAAGAAGGAAGTTTCTTCGAATAAAGAATCTAACATCATGTTTTCTTAGCAACAAGCTCCGGAGGTCAAATCTGTCTTCTTGCTTTGCACCAAGAATTTGATCTTTTTGACTCCCAAGTCTTTTCCATCTTGTGATTGTGATTTTGTAAGCTATTTAACATCCTAATTGACATGTTTTGACTTTATCTCTTTCAAAATACCTACAAAGCATAAAAACCTAGTAAAATGTCAAGGAACTTAAGAATCAAAACACAAAGTATAAGAAAATTCAATAGGAAAATGCATGAAATTAAGCACTTATCACCTTCAGAATCGATTAGACAATCTCATCTCCATTGTTCAACAAGTGGCCATAAGTGAGATTCAACAATCAAGGCAGTGTGGAGTGTGCTTCATGATGGATCATCCAACCAATTGGTGCCCATACTACCGAAAAGATAATTTTGAACCAGCCTATGATGTAGAAGGATACCAAAGCCAACAAAGGTTCCACCAACAACAGTGTGATCCTTTTCCAAACACTTATAATGAGGGATGGTGGAATCATACTAATTATGGCTACTAGGAAATTATCAAGAAATAGATCCTTATGCCAACTAAAATTATCCATCGAGCTTCAATCAATCATGGTCTCAAGAACCAGATCTTTTGCAACCCCCACCTCAAAGTTCAGGTACTTCTTTAGAAGACCTTGTAAATACTTTTGCTGCTAATAATTTGCAATTTCAATAGAAAATAGAGGCAAACATTCAGGAAACAAGGACAAGTCTTCAGGTAAGTATCCAGAATTTGGAAATGCAAATGAGCCAATTGGCTAGTGGTGTGGCTCAATGGGTAGAAGAAGGATCTGAGGAACTACATGAACAACTCCTTTCCCAAACTATGACTAATCCAAAGGAGAATGTTAGTGCCACACAATTTGAGGATGAATCAGAAAATCCAAGGGAACCCGAAGATGAGAAAGAACTTGAGATGGATTTCCTTCTTGAAGATAATGAAGCTTCAATTTCAAAAGAGAGTATTTCGGCACTTGAGGTAACGTTTAAGGTTCCAAATTTTTCTAATGTTTCTTTTCCACCTTTTCCTAGTAGATTCGCAAAGTTCAAGGAGGAGGAACATGAACAACACATGCTAGAAACCTTAAACAACTTGTTTGTGGATGTCATTCAACAAATACCAAAATTTGCATCATTCCTCGATGAGCTATGAACAACAAAGGATGATGGAATAATAATTGTGATGGAGAATGCATCCACTGTTGTGCATAGACAACTTTCAACAAAACGCAAAAATTCTGAAAGTCTCATGCCTAGAACAAAAGATCCTAAAAAGCCAAGAAGGGGTATTGGCTAGGCTAAACACAATCACTCAAGTGCTAATTGGGAAGGCAGCCCAATTAATGAAGAAATTGCCAACCTACCATAACAGATTTGTTTTATTTAATTTTTTTTAATGTTTATTTAAGTTTCATTAGTTTACTTTGTTTTGAGTTTTTAATAATTTTGTTTGTTTTTGTGTTTTAATAAGTCAAGCTAAGGACAATAAACCAAGCGCTTATTGGGAGGCAACCCAATTGGATGGAGAGCATACATTATAATTAGATTTGCTATTTTTTTTTACTCTCCATCATTCTATCTTTTATTGTTTTTGTTTAGTTTGTTTTGTTTATTAGTTCTTTTCTCTTACACATGATTCTTTCATTTGGGTTAATAGCATTACATTAAGGACAATGTAAGAATTAAGTGTGGGGAGAAGGATTTAGGATTTCTTTTATTTTTGTCTATTATTTTTTTTATGAGTCTTTATTATTATTATTATTATTTTTAGTGTTTTTAGTTCCTTTCAATACAATGATGAGATATTAATTGTATAGGTCTAAAACTGGTTACTAGTGAGAAGATTTTCATGAGAATTGAGCTTGATACTATTTTTCATGAGCCAATGTTAATATGATATGTTGATTGAGAAAGAAGCATGTTTAGATTAATATTGACTTGTATAATCATCCTTGTGAGTTTTGAGCCTATATGATTGATGCATTATACATATCAATCTAATTTCTTCTTGAGTGCTCTTATGATTACATGTTTCTCTAGAACTTGCTTTAAACCTTTTTGAGACTATATTGATGCTTGTAACAACATGAAAATGATAGATGCATTAGGATTATAACTAGGGCCAAATAAGCCATCCATTATTGATGTTCAAAGAGAACATACTCCTAGTGAGCCAATTTGATCCTATATTGATTAAGCTATTTTATTGGTAACCACATATTACACCTAGCCTAAACACATTTATATCTTTACCCTTGTTCTAAAGATGAACTATAATGTTTGAGACATATTGCAAAAACAAGGGACACTTTTGAAATTTGGGCTACAAACAAAAGATAAGTGTAGAGGAAGAAAAGAAAAGAAAAAAGTCAAAAGAAAAAGAAAGGGATCATTGTCAAATACATTCCCATATTGAAAAAACAAATTGAATCATCTCTTGAACTTCTAGTTAAAGAAAAGAAAAAGAATGTTACAAGGTTGGTTAGAATGAAGCAAAGGCTCAACATGAAATATTTAGCCTATGTGATTATGTATTTCTAAAGAATATTGAGATAGTTTTATTTGCAAAATCTTATTTTGTCTCTAAATTCTATGAAGTCTTTGGAACCTTTGTGATATCTTTTCCTTTTTATTCGTTAACCACATTAAAACCCTTTGGCTCCATTGCAACCTTAAATAAAGAACTCTTGATTTATGAAGTTGCATGATCTAAATAGTGGAGAATAGGTGGACAAGCAAGCATATGGTAGAACTATTTTCATGAGAATGATTGAGTGTAAACACTTTACCACTACTTTAAATAGTGAAAATCATGAGAGTATCCTATGTGAGAAGTTGAGATTAAGTTTGAATATGCACTATTTTGATTGAGATATGCTATGTTAATATTGGCTTAACTCAAACTATTTACATTCAAGCATGAATTTTTGTGAAATTTTAAGCTATTGATTAGTTTATAAGACTTGTTCAATGATTATCTCTAATTAATATTGAAAGGATTAGTTGTAATTATTATTATTTTTAGTTTTATTTTTATTTATTTTTCTTATGTCTTCAATGTTTGTGGGTATCGTCCTAGTAAACCCTCACGAGACTAAACTCGTCCACAAGGGACACCTAGGGGTTTAAAGGCTTGTGTCACATGCTAAGTGTCACCGTGATTTCCTACGAAAGTGGAGTAGATTAGATTTTCTTATTTTGTTTTGCTCGAGGACTAGCAAAAAGCTAAGTGTGGGGGTATTTGTTAAGCTCATAAAATATACATTTTATGCCTTTCTATCTTTAGTTTTTGTTATGTTTTCGATCTTTATCTTGTTTACTTATATTATGATTTTGAATTTTAGGTACAATAAGGAGAATTAAGTCAAAAGATGTCAATAATGATGGTAAATAGCTTATAAATTCACAATCATAAGATGGAAGAAGACTTGGGAGTCAAAAAGATCAAATTCTTAGTGCTAGATGATCAGGCAGATTTGATCTTCGGAGCTTGTTACAAGGAAATCATTATGTTAAATCATTATTTGAAGAAACTTCCTTCTTGACTTTTGAATCTGACTTGAATACTTTTCCAACGATAGTTTACACGTCTAAATCGAACAACGGATGGTCATCCAAATCAGCCGACGAAGTGCAAGACAGTACAGTAGTCGCGAAACTGACGTCAGCTAGCAAAATGACCAAGTCAGTGTACTTGGCATCGCGGCGCCGACCTTACTGCCTCCAAAATTGAGAAAAATCGAGAAAAAGTCCAAACTTGCCTTATTTTGCCTTCTAGCTTCCTTGATCAACAAGAAAGGGTTTTCAAGGTCAAAAAACTCTATAAATACTATCTTTTGAGCCACAAACTATCATAATCTTTTGAGGAGACTCAAGGGATCATCATTCTTCTTCTTCTTCTTCTTATTCTTCTCCATTCTTTTTTTTTTTTTAAGTTTTATGTATATATTATTTATGCTTATGTTAGGCTAAATTTTTTTTTGGTTAAAGGTGATTTCAAAGCCCTAGACATGTTTTGTAATTGATTTTGAGATTTTATCTATAATTAGTTTTCTATCAAAGTTGATTATGTTCTTTTACAAGAATTGTTCATGATATTGTCTTGATTTGTTTTGGTGGCCAACTAGATAGATCTTGATAATTATGTAATGCTAGTTTAGGAATCTTGATCCGTGTAATTGTTTTGATTTCTTATTCAATAGTAGCAATTTGTAATTCATGATTATGTTGGGTTTTCAGGAATTATGAAGTGGAACATAACATAAGTTGAATGAATCCATGTATATGTGTTTGTTGCTTAGATCAACTTATCTTTCTCATCATAAAGCTGCTATCACTTTGAATCTAATGATGTTTATCTTAGATTATTTGATAGTTAGAGATTAAGCAGTGGCGTTCGTCTTGCTTAACGACGAACTAAGAAAGGATTGGGGTAACACAGGATGTTGTTATCTACGGTTGTTAACTTTGATAGCTGATTGATGTTGATAGATCTGAAATTGATTTTCAATGATGTCTAGTGGTGGAGAATGAAACCTTAACCATACTTTTCTCATATTTGATTTTCTCTTATTTATTTGCTTTTTACTTATCTTGTTTGCTTTAGTTTTAATTATTTCAAAACCCCCCTTTTATTTTATTGTTCTTGAATTTAAGTTTTAAACTAGTAACTTATAAACTAAAAGCCAATCTCTGTGGATTCGACCATTGCATGCTACTTTACTATAATTGATCATATTTTGCAAGGTTTAATAAAGATATACTCTTTTGAGTGCATCACAATCCCGAATATTCTTCTTCACCAAACTTCTCAAAAGACTTCCCAAACTCCTATTGACAACTTCTGTTTGCCCATCAGTTTGAGGATGATAAGTAGTACTGAATTGAAGATGAGTTCCAAGCTTCCTCCAAAGTGTACGCCAAAAATGACCCATGAACTTGGAATCTCGATCTGAAGTGATTGTTTTCAGAATGCCATGAAGTCTAACAATCTCCTTGAAGTATAAATCAGCAACATTAGTAGCATCAAGAGTTTTGCTACATGGAACAAAGTGCGCCATTTTAGAGAAACGATCAACCACCACCATAACTGAATCTTTGTTCCTTGAACTTCTAGGCAAGCAAAGCACAAAATCCATGCTGACATCTTCCCAAGGAGCTTTAGGTACTGGAAGTGGAGTGTTGATAAGCTCATAAAATATATATTTTATGCCTTTCTACCTTTAGTTTTTATTATGTTTTCGATCTTTATCTTGTTTACTTATATTATGTTTTTGAATTTTAGGTACAATAAGGAGAATGAAGTCAAAAGATGTTAATAATGATGGTAAAGAGCTTATAAAGTCACTGTTGCAACCTAAAATATATATATGTCTCATCGCGAGACTTTATTATTCGTTAGGTGTGACATTAAAAAAAACCGAGGAAAAGTCGACTTAATTCCTCTTGAAATAAAATGAGGGTTTGAAAACAACCTCGAAAAAAGACAGGGAGTCGCCACCAATCTTTTCTGGCTAGGTGTGATCGGCCACCTATTAAAATCGATTTTATAAAACATTTTAAAATTAATTAAAATATTTTTAAAACCAATTTTAGGTCTACGTTATAAACCAGAGAAAATCGACGAATCGGGTTCGGGACTCGGTTACGTGTGAGGAAGGATTAGTACCCCCACAACGCCCTTATAAAACGGTACCTTATTAATCATGTGTTATCTCAAGTCTCGGTAAAAAAGTTGGTTTTTAATTTAGTATTTCAAGTTAATTCCCAATTTAAAGAAAAATAATTCCATTTTTAATTGAAAATGATCCGGAGTTTAATAATTCAAAATTTTCCTATATTTCTCGACAAAATAGAGAAATTTTTATTTATTTGAAAAACTTTCCAAATCATTCTATATTTTTAAAAGAAAGATATTCCTTTATTAATGATAATTGATGATATCCCCTCCAGCAAACCCGGTAGAGAACTCATGAATTATTTTAACTCGGGAATATTTTTATTTTTATTAAAAATCATTATCTTTTTCAAAACATTTATAAAATATGAACATGAATACGTGTGACATAGTAAAGATGATGTAATAAAGTCTAGATATTATAATGCAACCTAAATGAGATGATAGAATTTAGATGGCATAGCATATTCTAAATGAAATGAAATATCCTAAGTAACATGATATATTCTAAATGAAATAAAATGATTTAAATGACATGGCAAATGTAAATGATATGGCATATTCTAAATAATATAATCTAAATGACATGGAATATAATCTAAGTGACATGAAATGACATGAAACATAAAATAATGCTATCATGAAATATGCATGAAAAATAAAATAAAATGCATGAACATAGTATATGCTAGATAATGTGACAAAAATAAATGACTAAATAAAAAGTATAGGATAGCATGAAATATTCAAAAAATCATATAACAAACAATAACCATCATAAAAAGTGAATCGAAATAATAATAATACCATAGAAAAATATAATAGCAAAAATCACATATTAAATAAAATGCATGAACATGGAAAATGCAATGCATGAAAGTGTATTTTTTCCTCTAAATAAAGAAATCCGTATATCTAAAAAGATATCCATTTACCTTAGAAAAATATGTCAAATTATATTTTCTAAAAACAAAACTTTGTGATTGTTTGAAAACAATTTTGAAGAAAAACTTGAATGAAGATTAAAACCCCTACCAAACCCTTTAAAAACGACTCTAATTTCCTAATTTTAAAATCCCGGACTTGACCACCCTTAACCCGAGATTTATAAAATCATTTTTAAAATTTAAAAAGGCTTAGAAACTATCCTAAGACAATAGCTAAAGCGTCTAACCAACCCCCTCTAAATGCCTTAGCCAAATTCAACCATTGTTTTTCTTTTGAATTCAAATCTGCCTCTACTATCCGATTTTGACACACGATTTTTTAGCCTATTTTTAAAAATTCAAAAAAATCTAAAACAGATACTGCAGACTCATAACATGTAAAACTACACGAGAAATAATTTTCTTAATTTTCTGATTAAATATGACTGCCCAAAAAAATCGGAAAAGTACGAGTACTTTTGAAAAACTGTTTTGCCAAAACACATTTTTTTACCTTTGATAAAATCATTTAAAAATCAAAGTAAAATTGTTGGAGATCATCCTAAAGACCTACAAACAGTAGCTAAAACATTTAAAAACCGTGGACAAAAAATTGGCTAAGTAAAAAAAATCACAAAGGTAGAATAATCAATTTGGCAACCCTTTAATTTTCCACAAGTATGCTCAAGTGAGCATGACTTTGAGCCATTGATTGGCATAAGTCCTAAATCATGTGGCATGACATGAAATGCATGAAAATACTGCAAAGTGAATGCATGAAATGCATGGTTTAAAGCCTAAGTGATATGAAAAATGTATGGCATAAATAACCTAAATGCCTAGCATGAGTTTGCATGGCAATAAATGCTATCCTAACTTAACATGCATGAACTAGTGTCTAAATGACATGGCAAATGACATTAAAATAATGAAAATGGCCTAGTGCCTAAATGACATGGGAAATGACATGGCATATGAAAATGACCTAATGTCTAAATGTCATGGAAAAATAACATGGCATATGACACGTAAAATGACATAGAATAATAAAATGACCTAAACTTAAATGACATCTAATAATAAAAATGGCCTAAGGCTAAATGACATGTGAAATGGCATGGCATATGAAAATGGCCTAATGCTTAAAGAAAATGCACATGGCCGAGGAACCAAAGTGTTGTGAGAAATGTCATGTAAAATGACCTAACTAAATGCTATGGAAGATGATATGAGAAATGGAAATAGCCTAAACTATATGACAATAGCCCCAAGATGCAAAAATTTGACATAAGTCAAAAGAACAAGATGGTTAGCAAGAACATAAATATACATAAAGATAAACAATAATAGAAATAAGCAAGTTAAAGTAAGCAAATAAATAACAAAGAGATGAGCTCCATGATTGGTACATTGGACAAAGCCCCCCTAACCATTATCTCTTGATTTTCATCAAGGTAATGAAGCCTTTTCAATCTCAAAATCATAAAAAATTACTAAGGTAAGAAAAAAAAATGGAGATGAGCTCCATGGTTGGTATATTGGACAAAGCCCACCCTAACCATTATCACTTGATTTTCATCAAGATCATGAAGCCTAACCATTGTATTATTTTTTTTTTTTTTTGAAAAGCAAGAACAACAAGAAAGATGTAAAAACAAATGGTAGGAAATCACATGGAAAACAAGAAATAAAGCATGAGGAAGAAGAAGAAAAAATATAGTAGCAATGGTAGAATGGCTACCTTAAGAAAAGCTCTTCTTCCTTTCTTTCAAAAACCTTTTTTTTTCTCAATTAGCTACTGACTTCCAGCCTTCGATCCTGTGAAAAAAATGATCAGCCCCCTCCCCTAATGACTTGGCCTAATGGCATGCCCACCATTGGATGATTTTTGCATTTTTTCTCCTCCAATTTTGGCCCTTAGATTAAGATATTTTCATGACAACATAAAAATGTCATCTTGCCAATTGATAGCAGCCCTTAATATGTGTACTCAGCCCTTGTAATAACCTCAGCCCTTAGATGAAAATGAGGACCAATCCCATGCACTCCCTTGCTTGGCCCTTTGAGTGCCTACCCTTGGATGAGTTGTGCTCTTCTATTCTTGGCCATTGGATGAGGATTCTTTCATGACAACATAAAAATGTCATATTGCCATTTAATCCCAGCCCTTAACATGTGTACTCAGCCCTTGTACATGGCCTAAGCCATTGGATGAAAAGGAACAATCCCATGCACTTCCTTGCTTGGCCAAATGGATGTCCACCTTTGCATGAGTTGTTTTCTTCCATTCTTGGCCATTAGATGAGGGTTATTTCATGACAAATAAAAATGTCATCTTGGCATTTAAATTTGGCCATTGGATGGTGCATTCTACGAGGCACCTAAGCTATTAGATGAAAGGGGACTATTTGCAAGGTACTAGTGGTAGCATGTGAGCTTGATAGTGACTAAGGAATTAAATTGATCAAGCTTCCTTCTTCTCCTCTATGCTAGCTGATCAAAGGAGGTAAAACGCAACAATTTCTTCTTCTTTCATATTTTTCTTAATTATAAATTTTCCTTTTTTGATTTCTTCGGTAAAATGACCTTTTAAACCCCCGAACCTAAATAAATAGCAAACGGACTCCAAATTCAAATTTTCTTTTTTAAATACTTTTGAAATAATAAAAAATTGAATTTTGGAAGTTTTCAAAATTTTCCGAGTCCATTTGCTATTTATTTCTGATTTATTTCCAAAATTGCCGCTTAATGCACCCGAATTTTTTTCATTTTGTAAATGAGCTCCGAATCCAGATTTTTCTTCACCAATATCTTCCAAATAATTTAAAAGTGTGATCTGGAAGTTTTCAATATTGTTGGAGCTCATTTGCTATTTTTTCGGGATTTATCTGCTTGAATTTCTACATAGGGGACCCGAGATTTGGCCATTTTGCAAACGAACTCCGAATCCGGATTTTCTTTCGCCAATCTCTTCCAAATAATTTAAGCATGAGATCTGAAAATGTTCAAAATTTTTGGAGCTCATTTACTATTTTTCGGGATTTATCTTTTTGAATTTCTACATAGTAGACCCGCGATTTGGCCATCTTGCAAATGAACTCCGAATCAAGATTTTCTTTCGCCGATCTCTTTGAAATGATTTAAGAATGAGATTTGCAAATTTTCAAAAATTTTGGAGTTCATTTGCTATTTTTCCCAAAATTTCCAATTTTGCCCTTTTACCTCCGAAGCCCGGTTTTGCTCAAAACAAGTTTGGTTTTCAGATTTTCTTCAAACTGAGCCTTGGACTATCCTTGTTTAATCACTCCTCACCAATTAGGGGCTTTAGTCTTAGCGAATCGGGCCATTTCTGTAATTCTTCCAAATTTTATCGAAATCCACCAAAAACCCTAATTCTCGATTTTCTTTCGAATTGACTTTTCTTTCAGTTTTTCTTTCAAGTAGCTTCTCAATTACTCGTAGTCAGTGCCTATCTTTCATTTGGAACCTTCAATTTTGAGCAATTTGATCATTCAAGCACTTTTCCCTAAATATCCCGAACTAGGGTTTCCTTTCTACTGAAATTTCGTAGTCCAACTTTCGACCTCCATATCTTTCAATGTAGACCTTCGATTATCAAAATTCTTTCACCATCTTTCAATTGAAATTAAAATCTTGATTTTGAAAGTGGGTCGACTTTTTCAATAGTTGACTTTTTCGGGGTTGACTTTTTTCGGGGTTGACTTTTTTTGAGTTTGACTTTTTCTGTCTACCTTTTTAGACTAAGTCTCGGAGTACCACCTGCAGGATAAGATAAGCCTTTTTGCATTCTGAATCATCAATTTAGGAAGAAAACATACCTGATTTTGTGGTTCGGACAAAATTAGGTGTCTACAATCACAATCATAAGATGGAAGAAGACTTAGGAGTCAAAAAGATAAAATTCTTAGTGCTAGATGATTAGGCAGATCTGACCTTTGGAGCTTGTTGCAAGGAAAACATTATGTTAAAATCATTAATTGAAGAAACGTTCTTCTTGACTTTTGAAGCTGACTTGAATACCTTTCCAACTATAGTTTACAAGCCTAAATCGGACAATGGATGATCATCAAAATAAGCCAATGAAGTTCGAGATAGTGCAGCAGTCATGAAACTGACGTCAGCAAGCAAAAAGACCAAGTCAGCCCACTTGGCACTGCGGCGTCGGAAAGTGGCTCTGCGGTACCAACCTTACTGCCTCCAAAACCGAGAAAAACCATAAAACTCGTAAAACTTGCCTATTTTGCACTCATTTGACTCCTAGCTTCCTTGATCAGTAAGAAAGGGTTTCCAAGACTTTAAAACTCTATAAATACTATCTTTTGAGCCACAAACTATTATTATCTTTGGGAGGAGACTCAAAGATCATCATCATTCTTCTTCTTCTTCTTCTCCATTCTCTTATTTTCTTTTTAGTTTTATGCATATATTATTTATGCTTATACAAGGCTAAACTTCTCTTTGGTTAAGAGTGATTTCAAAGCCCTAGACATATTTTGTAATTAATTTTCATATTCTATCTATTATTAGTTTTCTATCAAAGTTGATTATGTTCTTCCATAAGAATTGTTTATGATTTTTGTCTTGATTTGTTTAGGGGTGCACACTAGATAGATCTTGATAATTATCAAATGCTAGTTTAGGAATCTTGATCCGTGTAATTGTCTTGATTTCCTATTCATAAGTGGCAATTTGTGATTAATGATTATGTTAAAGTTTTCGCTAATTGCGAAGTGGAACATAACCTAAGTTAAACAATTCATGTTCATGTTTTTGTTTTTGTTGCTTAGATCAGCCTATATTTCTCATCATAAAGCTGCTGTCAAATTAAATTTAGAGATGTTTATCCTAGGTTGTTTGATAGTTAGAGATTAAGTAGTGGCATTCGTCCAGCTTAACGATGAACTAAGGAAAGATTGGGATAATATGGGATGTTGTTATCTACGGTTGTTAACTTTGATAGATAATTGATATTGATAGATCTGAATTTGATTCATAATATTGTCTAGTGATGAAATATGAAACCTTAACCATACTTATATTTGATTTTCTCCTATTTATTTGCTTTTTACTTATCTTATTTTCTTTACTTTTAATTATTTCAAAAACACCTTTTTCTTTTCTTGTTCTTGAATTTAAGTGATAAACTAGTACTTTATAAACTAAAACCCAATCTCTAAGGACTCGACCCTTGCTAACTACTATACTTGCAATTGATTATTTTTAGTGCAAGGTTTTATTTAAGATACACTCTTTTGGGTGCATCAAGTTTTTGGCGCTGTTGCCGGGGATTGCTTTATTTAGTTTATTAGTTATTTGGTTTATTCTTATTTTCAGTTGTAATTAATTTTATTTTTCTTGTACATACAGGTTTTTCTTTTCAAATTTTGAGCAAAACACGATGGACTTGAGCAATCTAACACTTGAAGAGTTGGTGACATACATGAACATAGAAAACCAACGAGCCAATCTCACCTCCCCAATTCAACAATTGGCCATCGGTAATGTGTAACAATCAAGGCAGTGTGGAGTGTGCTTCATGATGGATCATCCAACCAATTGGTGCCCATACTACCAAAAAGATAATTTTGAGCCAGCCTATGATGTGGAAGGATACCAAAGTCAGCAAGGGTTCTACCAACAACAGTGTGATCCTTTCCCAAACACTTACAGTGAGGGATGGTGGGATCATTCTAACTATGGCTACTCGAGAAATTATCAAGAAATAGATCCTTATGCCAACTACAATCTTCCATCGAGCTTCAATCAATCATGATCTCAAGAACCAGATCTTTTTCAGCCCCAATCACAAAATTCAAGTGAGTAGAGCATATCTTGTCAAACCCTTTGCTACTAACCAATTGCAAATGCAACAGGACATAAGGGAAACAAATAGAAAAATGGCAACAAGGATGAGTCAATTAGAGACTCAAATAAGCCAATTGGCTAGTGGTGTGGCGCGATGGGTATAAGAAGGATCTGAGGAACTACATAAACAACTCCCTTCCCAAACTATGATTGATCCAAAGGAGAATGTTAGTGCCACTCAACTTTAGGATGAATAAGAAAATCCAAGGGAACCCGAGGATGATAAAGAACTTGAGATGGATTTACTTCTTAAAGATAATGAAGCTTCAATTCCAAATGAGAGTACTTTGGCACTTGAGGTAACGTTTAAGGTTCCAATTTTTACTAATGTTTCTTCTCCATCTTTTCCTAGTAGATTCGCAAAGTTCAAGGAGGAGGAACATGAACAACACATGCCGGAAACCTTAAACAGCTTGTTTGTGGATGTCATTCAACAAGTACCAAAATATGCTCCATTCCTCGATGAGCAATGCACTACAAAGGATGATGGAATAATACTTGTAATGGAGAATGAAACCACTTTTGTGCAAAGAAAGCTTCCTATCAAATGCACAAATTTGGGAAGTTTCATAAATGATTCTGACAAGCCTAAAAAGCCAAGAAGTGGTGTTGGTTAGGTTGGAAAACTTAACTCAAGTACTAATTGAGAAGGCAGCCCAATTAATGAAGAAATTGCCAACCTGCCAAACCAGATTTGTTTTCTCTTTTTCGTGCTTTGTTTTATTTTTGTATAGTGTTCTTTAGTTATTTTTTCTTTTATTTAGTAGTTCTTTTCTCTTACATATAATTCTTGCATATAGGGTGATAGCATTACATTGAGGACAATGTAGGAATTAAGTGTGGGGGGAAGAATTTAGGATTTCTTAGTTTAGATTGTCAAATTTTTTTGTTTTGAGTCTTTTAGTTTGTTTTTAGTGTGTTTTAGTTCCTTTTTAATACAATGATGAAATATGAATTATATAGGTCTAAAACTAGTTATTAGTGAGAAAAGTTTCATGAGATTTGAGCTTGATACTATTTTTCATGAGCCAATGTTAATATGATATGTTGATTGAGAAAGAAGCATGTTTAGACTTGATATTGACTTGTATAATCATCCTTGTGAGTTTTGAGCCTATATGATTGATGCATTATACATATCAATCTAATTTCTTCTTGAGTGCTCTTATGATTACATGATTCTCTAGAATCTGCTTTAAACCTTATGAGACTATATTGATGCATGTAGATTGAATCATCTCTTGAACTTCTAGTTAAAGAAAAGAAAAAACATGTTACAAGGTTGGTTAGAATGAAGCAAAGGCTCAACATGAAATATTCAGCCTATGTGATTATGTACTTCCAAGGAATATTGAGAAAGTTTTATTTTGCAAAATCTTAATTTGTCACTAAATCCGATGAAGTCTTTGGAACCTTTGTGATATCTTTTCCTTTATATTCTTTAACCACATTATTACTGAAACACCCTGTCCGGATAATCTACCTAAAATCTGGCAGAGTTTCCTTTCTATCTCAACTATAACCCTCCTGGAAATAACACTCAATTCATATCCTCAACCAACAATATTTCTCAATACTATTATCACATATATCCATCATATTCAAAAATTATCCATGATCAATTTATGCTCAAGTCAAAACATATTGATCTATTGTCTCATATCTTCAAATATATATATATATATATATAATATATCCAGAAGTAAACCTATCTCAGCAAAGTTTACTAGATAAAAACATCAAGAGATCAAATCTTCTAGAAATTTAGATATGATGCCCACCACGTCAATATACTCTTGAAGCGGAGAGTAGAGGAACGCAGCAATCCCGATACCTAACTGTGTCCTGAAAATGAGAAATAAGAAGAGGTGAGATATATGAATATCTGAATGAGTAGACAACATTTAAAGCGTGTGAAAACTATAATGGTAACCTGTAAAGCATAATTGACATTTTCAAAATAAATAATAGTAAAACCATAATGAGTAATTGAAATATGTAGCGAAGTTTTCAAATGTATAACAATATTATAATATTAAATCAATGTATAAAGTCTGTAAAGTAAATCAAATTACGTATAGTTGGGCTCCAACTTACTGTCATGCATAAGAATACATCCATGAAATAACCAGGCAATATCCATGTAGGCATACTAGTAGCAGGCCCCAAAGGCCAATACCACCATAGGACGCCCCAAAGGCATATGTGTCACTATGATGTGCCCCCAAAAGGCTAATATAAAGGGATAGGGACTCTGGAGGTGGCTCCACCACAAAGGTGTAGCACGCAGCTCCCATACCCTAGTCTAATATTACAGAATTGGGACTCTGGAGGTGGCTCCCACCACAAAGGCGTAGCACGCAGCTCCCGTATTCCGATCAAGGGTATAATCTCATACATTAAGTCAGGAGGAGCCAAAACCATGTACGTCAAATTTTATGTATAATCATATTCCATAAATCAACCAACTTACTCGATATAATATTTCTTGAAATAAATGTACTTTAATAACAAATCAATTCATATGATTATATATCGTATATACCTTTAATACGTAAAATAAATATTATGCTAAAAAATATATATAATTATAATTAAAGAAATTTCAAAATAACTATAGTTGTCGTCTACTCACAATCCTTGAGATGATCTCACTGTACACCTCGATCTGAACCTTCGGGACCCACAGGTGACGTCGGGTCTACGTGGCCTAGAGATTAACAATAATTAGTATCTATACATGCTCAAAGCATTACACAATTATGAATGCAACTTAAGTCCCATTAATCTATCCCATAGTCAATACTAATTTCTCATACTCAAAACAACATATCCTTAAT
Organism: Fremontodendron californicum; assembly: GCA_030761205.1. Lineage (NCBI taxonomy): Eukaryota > Viridiplantae > Streptophyta > Magnoliopsida > Malvales > Malvaceae > Fremontodendron > Fremontodendron californicum. Next base: position 24,169,336 of record JAULJL010000018.1, on the reverse strand, counting down.
TTTTTAATATCATTTCCATAATCATTTTCTCCATAATTCAACTCCGTATTCATGTCCTTATCAAATTCCTTTCTAGTACTCCATGCCTTAGAGATTTTCATAATCCATAACCATCCGTTAGTACTATATTTCTCTTAAGCAATAAATTCCTTACTATCAAGTTAGATTAGAAAATCATAACTTGAGTTTGGTAAGGAATTTTGAAGTGATTCCAATTGTTTTATTTCAATCAATAAGTCTATTTTATGAAGAAAATAACTAACTTAGACAATCAGAACAAAATCTTGATCAAATTTGATAAATCCAGAAACTATGCCGAAACAGGGGTCAACACAGAACAGCCAACTTCATCGAATTTTCTCTTTTTAACCACTAAACGGTTTTGGGTGACGCAAAAACCAAAATTCTCATATTGAAGTCTAGTTTCTAGGAAAAATGTCAAAAAAATACAAACCCAACTGTGCTAAACTCAGAAAATCCGAACAGCAAGCATGCTCAACTTCCCCTGTTTTGCTTTTTTTTTCCATTTTCTTGTTCATGCTTTCAAATCCTGTTAATTTTTTCCAAAGATGAGTACAACTCATACTTAATAGATGGATTTCAGACCTTAACATGTTTATAGAGCTAAAATCTTAGCATATTCATGTAGAATATCTAAAGAAAATGAAGAATTAATCAAGAAACTAACCTTTGATGTGATTATTGAAGAAATTTTGGTGTAAGATGTTTGAAGAGAATTTTGGGAGAATAAGGAGAAGGAAGGCCGGCTGCCACTTGAAGAATAGAATAAAAAATTCTAGAGTTTTCAAGAGATAAAATGAACTTAAGAGATATTTTTTAATTTTTGGTATAATTGCATATTGGTCCCTCAAAACTTTTTAATTTGTTCAATTTGATCTTTTCTTCTTTTATTTCCTTCATTTATAACTTCTTACCAATTTCCAAGTTTGTCCTTAAAATTTTCGGGATTTAACTTTACATGATTATACGTAACCTCGGTTGTTACAACTTACCCCCCTTAAAAAAATTTCGTCCTCGAAATTTACTTACCAACTTGATTGAACAAGTGAGGTTATTGAGTCTGCATATCTTCCTCCCTTTCCCATGTAACTTCTTCATATGAATGATTCCTCCAAAGAACTTTCACTAATGGAATAGTCTTAGTCCTTAGAACTTGGTCCTTTCTATCCAAAATCTCAACCGGCTCCTCTTCATAAGTTAAATTTTCCTCAATTTCCATAGGCAAGTCCTTCAATATATGTGAAGAATCGAAAATGTACTTTCGGAGCACAGAAACATGGAACACATTATGAATTCGTGACAATTCTTCCGGTAAGGCCAATCTATAAGCAACTGGGCCAATCCGTTTAATGATCTCATACGGCCCTATATATCGAGGACCCAACTTTCCTCGTCTTCCAAACCGGATTACTGCCTTCCAAGGAGTCACTTTCAAAAACATCATATCACCAACTTCAAACTCTAAATCTTTTCTCTGATTATCTGCATAGCTCTTTTGTCGATCCGAGCTATTTTTTATCTTTTCCTGAATTACCTTAACTTTGTCTGCAACCATCATAACAATTTCTGGACCTAGTAATTTCCTTTCATCTGTATCATCCCAACACACCAAAGTTCTGCACTTCCTTCCATACAAAGCTTCAAACAGAGCCATGTCGATGCTGGACTGATAACTATTGTTATATGCAAACTCTGCTAGAGGCAAGTGTTCATCCTAGTTTCCTCTGAATTCCATAATACAAGATCTGAGCATATCTTCCAAAATTTGAATTGTCCGTTCAGATTGTCCATCCGTCTGGGGATGAAAAGTAGTACTGAACTTGAGTTTAGTGCCCATAGCATTCTGCAAACTTGGCCAAAAGTGAGATTTGAGTCGGGGGTCTCGATCAGATACAATCGATACTGGGGCACCATGTAACCTAACAATTTTGTTCACATAAAGTTTAGCTAGTCTTTCCATGGAAAAAGTCTTCTTGACTGGCAAAAAATGAGTTGATTTTGTTAAAAGATCAACAATCACCCAAATGCTGTCATAACGAGACTGCGTTCTTGGCAATCCCGAAACGAAATTCATAGCAATATCTTCCCACTTCTATTGAGGAATAGGTAGGGGGTTCAGTTTCCCTGAAGGTTTTTGATGCTCGGCTTTAATTTGTTGGCATACCAAGCATCTAGAAACAAACTCAGCTATGTCCCGTTTCATACCTTGCCACCAATAATGTTCTCTTAAGGTTCGATACATCTTCACACTATCGGGATGTAACGCGTATGCTGCATTATTAGCTTCCTCCAAAATCACCTTCCGGAGTTCTTCATCCTGAGGCAGACAAAGCCTATTTTTCATTATCAGTACATCATCATCCTTTATTTGAAAGTCAGTCCTCACGCCATCCCTTACTTCTTGCTTTAACTTTACCAGCATAGGGTCATTATTCTGTGCTTCACATATCCAATCAATATGAATCGGTTTAACCTTCAAGTGGGTTATTAGGAGATCATTTTCATCAATCATCAATTCTAAAGGTAAAGACTTCAACTCATTTTGTAAGGGTTTCTGAATCGCTCGGATATGAGCAAAAGAACTAGAAGACTTTCTACTAAGAGCATCGGCCACTACATTGGCCTTTCCTGGGTGGTAGTCAATTTCACAGTCATAATCTTTTATCAATTCCAACCATCTCCTTTGCCTCAAATTTAGTTCCTTCTGATCCATCAGATATTTCAGACTCTTATGATCAGTGTAGATTGTACATTTTTCTCCAAATAAATAATGCCTCCAAATTTTCAGTGCAAACACCACTGCCGCCAACTCTAAATCGTGAGTGGATAGTTCTGCTCATGCTATTTTAGTTGCCGAGAAGCATAAGCTATCACCTTCCCATGTTGCATCAAAACGCAACCCAAACCTCGCCTCGAGGCATCACTGTATACCACAAAGCTTCCAGTCCCTGATGGTAGTGTAAGAGATGGTGCTTTGGTCAATCTAAGCTTCAGCCCTTGGAAAGCTTGCTCACATTCATCAGTCCACTCAAACTTAGCATGCTTCCTTGTTAGTTTGACAAAGGAGAGGCAATCATGGAAAATCCTACCACGAATCTTCGATAGTACCCTGCCAATCCGAGAAAGCTTCTAACTTCTGTGACATTCGTGGGTCTTTCCCAAGCAACTACAGCTTCTATCTTTTGTGGATCCACAAAAATCCCTTCCTTAGATACTATGTGACCAAGGAATACTACTTTGCCCAGCCAAAATTCACACTTGGAAAATTTAGCATAAAGGTTCTTTTCACGCATAGTCTGCAGCACCGTTCTCAAATGGTTTACGTGATCGTCCTTATTCCTGGAATAAACTAGGATGTCATCGATGAACACAATAACAAACTTATCTAAGTAGGGTCGAAACACCCTATTCATCAAATCCATAAAGACTGCAGGTGCATTAGTTAGCCCGAAAGGCATAACTAAAAATTCATAATGACCTCGAGTTCTGAAAGTCTTTGGAATATCAGATTCTTTGATCTTCAATTGATGATAACCCGACCTTATATCTATTTTGGAGAATACACTTGCACCTTGCAACTGATCAAACAAATCATCAATCCTTGGCAAAGGATACTTATTCTTAATGGTGACCTTGTTCAGTTGCCGATAGTCGATACACAATCGTAAAGATCCATCCTTTTTCTTTACAAATAAAACCGGTGCTCCCCACGGTGAAGTACTAGGCCGAATGAAACCTCTGTCAACTAGGTCTTGCAACTGCACTTTCAATTCCTTTAGCTCCGAAGGTGCCATTCTATAGGGTGCCTGAGAAATAGGAGCACTACCAGGGATTAAGTCGATAGTAAACTCCAATTCCCTGTCAGGAGGTAAACCGACCAATTCTTCAGGGAAGATCTCAAGATACTCTTTGACCACAAGTATAGCTTTCAACTTTGCCTCATGTATGTCCTTATTAATCACATAAGCAAGGTAAGCAGAATACCCTTTCTACAAGTATCTATTGGCTGCCATCTTGGAGATAAGGCAAGAAGGTAAAACTTTCCTTTTTCCTTGAAAGGTAAACTCCAAGTCTCCCAACTTCTTAAAAGTCACAATTTTGGAAAAACAGTCTATCACTGCATTGTGTTTAGACAACCAACCCATTCCTAAAATCACATCAAAATCATACATTCCTAATGGAAACAAATTAACTGGTAATTCATGCTCCTGAACCATAACGGTACAATCCGGATAAACCACATCAATTTTCAAAGTTTCTCCCACTAGGGTACTAACGACCATAGGGATGTCTAACCTCCTAGACTCTCTACCCAAATGCATGACATATGAATTAGCAACAAAAGAATGAGTTGCACCCGGATCTATTAAGATCGTAGCATTTGCCTTAGAAATTGGGATAGTACCTGTAACCACTTTAGGAGTAGCCTGAGCCTGTTGTTGGGTTATTGCATAAATTCTGGCTGCAGTTCGAGGTCTACCAGGCTGTCCACTCTGTCGACGGCTAGTAGATGAACCAACTTGAGATTGTGCCCCAATTCTATCTCTAACTGCTGTCGACTGAGGAGCAACAGTAGGTTGGGTCCATTCCCATTGACCCACTGATAACTGACTAGTAACTCCCTTGTTCTCCAGCTTGGGACAATCCCGTTTCATGTGTCCCGATTCTTTGCAGTAAAAACACACACCCTGTAGTCTCCAACATTCACTAGGATGATTCCTCCCACAATGGGGACACTAAGGATAAGTCAATGTATGAGGTCCTCCTAACCTCCCAGGTAGCGATCTAGTCTGCTGTTGAGGTCCGATGATAAATCTGCTAGAAGAACCACTAATAGGTTTTCTGTCAAATCCCTCCTGAAATCTCGAGGGTTTGTAACCACTAACACTGCTCTCTACATAACTTTTCTTAGGCCTCACATCCTCACTCGAGGACTGCCCTTTTCTTTTTCTGAACTTCTCTTCTCTATCTTTCATTTCTTTCAGATTCTGTTCAGCTTTGATTGCCATGTTGGCCCATTTATTAAAGTCATTTGTATCCAGGGTCGTCAACCTATCTCGAATACTAACATGTAGCCCATCTTGGAATTTTTTGCACTTGTCAGCATCGTTGGCTACTACTAATGGAGCAAATTCTGATAGTTCACTGAATTTTTGCTCATACTCTGCTACTGACATACTACCCTGTTTTAAATTCATAAACTCAGTCCATTTCTTTTCCCGCAAGGTCCGAGAATAGTATTTTTCTTCAAACTCTCTTCGAAAATCTGCCCGGGTTATGGCAGGACATCCAGCATACCTTTGCACTGTAGTTTTCCGCCATGTGTGTACCTGATCCTCCAAAAATTGCACCGCACATGGTAACCTCCTAGGCTCGGGAATCTGAAGAGTAATGTAAGTAGTCTCAATTTTTTGTAGCCATGACCAGGCTAAATCTGATTCCAAAGATCCCGTGAAAATCTTGCAACCCATATTCTTCAGATCTTTACAGTAATCAACTATCCCCTTTTCAGCAGGGGCAGTCAAAGCGGGAATTACTCTTGCCAAGGCCGCAACTGCCTCAGCTAAATTAAGATCAGCTGCTGAGAGTGTAGCAAAAGAAGATGAAGCAACAACTAAAGCTTGTTCTCCAATTTGCTCATCAATATTTTCATTTCTATTCCTATCCCTATTTTGGTTTAGGGGATTGATTTTAGGCATTCCTCTTCGACGTGGTGGCATCGTGTCTGATTTCTTGCACAAGTGACAATATTTTAATACTTCAACAAACAGTTTCTAAGTCTACAGGACCTATAACCTTTCTCTGATACGAAATTGAAACACCCTGTCTGGATAATCTACCTAAAATCCGGCAGAGTTTCCTTTCTATCTCAACTATAACCCTCCTGCAAATAACACTCAATTCATATCCTCAACCAGCAATATTTCTCAATACTATTATCACATATATCCCTCATATTCAAAAATTATCCATGATCAATTTATGCTCAAGTCAAAACATATTGATCTATTTTCTCATATCTTTAAATATATATAATATATCCAGAAGTAAACCTATCTCAGCAAAGTTTACTAGATAAAAACATTAAGAGATCAAATCTTCTAAAAATTTAAATATTATGCCCACCACGTCAATATACTCTTGAAGCGGAGAGTAGAGGAAGACAGCAATCCCGACACCTAACTGTGTCCTGAAAATGAGAAATAAGAAGAGGTGAGATATATGAATATCTCAATGAGTAGATAACATTTAAAGCGTGTGAAAACTATAATGGTAACCTGTAAAGCATAATTGACATTTTCAAAATAAATAATAGTAGAACCAAATTGAGTAATTCAAATATGTAGCGAAGTTTTCAAATGTATAACAATATTATAATATTAAATCAATGTATAAAATCTGTAAAGTAAATCAAATTACGTATAGTTGGGCTCCAACTTACTGTCATGCATAAGAATACATCCATAAAATAACCAGGCAATATCAATGTAGGCATACTAGTAGCCAGCCCCAAAGGCCAATACCACCATAGGACGCCCCAAAGGCATATGTGTCACTATGATGTGCCCCAAAAGGCTAATATAAAGGGATAGGGACTCTGGAGGTGGCTCCCACCACAAAGGCGTAGCACGCAGCTCCCATACCCCAGTCTAATATCACAGAATTAGGACTCTGGAGGTGGCTCCCGCCACAAAAGCGTAGCACGCAGCTCCCGTATTCCAATCAAGGGTGTGATCTCATACATTAAGTCAGGTGGAGCCAAAACCATGTACGTCAAATTTTATGTATAATCATATTTCATAAATCATCCAACTTACTCGATATAATATTTCTTGAAATAAATGTACTTTAATAACAAATCAATTCATATGATTATATATCATATATACCTTTAATACGTAAAATAAATATTATGCTAAAAAATATATATAATTATAATTAAAGAAATTTCAAATAACTATAATTGTCGTCTACTCACAGTCCTTGAGATGATCTCACTGTACACCTCGATCTGAAACTTCGGGATCCACAGGTGACGTCGGATCTACGTGGCCTAGAGATTAACAATAATTAGTATCTATACATGCTCAAACCATTACACAATTATGAATGCAACTTAAGTCCCATTAATCTATCCCATAGTTAATACTAATTTCTCATACTCAAAACAACATATCCTTAATTTTTTAATATCATTTCCATAATCATTTTCTCCATAATTCAACTCCATATTCATGTCCTTATCAAATTCCTTTCTAGTACTCCATGCCTTAGAGATTTTCATAATCCATAACCATCATTTAGTACTATATTTCTCTTAAGTAATAAGTTCCTTACTATCAAGTTAGATTAGAAAATCATAACTTGAGTTTGGTAAGGAATTTTGAAGTGATTCCAATTGGTTTATTTCAATCAATAAGTCTAATTTATGAAGAAAATAACTAACTTAGACAATTAGAACAAAATCTTGATCAAATTTGATAAATCCAGAAACTATGCCGAAACAGGGGTCAACACAGAATAGCCAACTTCATCGAATTTTAGATTTTAACCGCTTATCGCTTTTGGGTGATTCAAAAACCAAAATTCTCGTATTGAAGTATAGTTTCTATGAAAAATATCAAAAAAATACAAACCCAGCTGTGCAAAACCCAGAAAATCCGAACAGCAAGCATGCTTAACTTCCCCTGTTTTGCTTTTTCTTCCTATTTTCTTGTTCATGCTTTCAAATCCTTTTAATTTTTTCCAAAGGTGAGTAAAACTCATACTTAATAGATGGATTTCAGACCCTAACATGTTTATAGAGCTAAAATCTTAGCATATTCATGTAGAATATCTAAAGAAAAGGAAGAATTAATCAAGAAACTAACCTTGGATGTGATTATTGAAGAAATTTTGGTGTAAGATGTTTGCAGAGAATTTTGGGAGAATAAGGAGAAGGAAGGCCGGCTGCAACTTGAAGAATAGAATGAAAAATTCTAGAGTTTTCAAGAGATAAAATGAACTTAAGAGATTTTTTTTATTTTTGGTATAATTACATATTGGTCTCTCAACTTTTTATAAATAACCATTAAGCCTCTAAACTTTTTAATTTGTTCAATTTGATCATTTCTTCTTTTATTTCCTTCACTTATAACTTCTTACCAATTTCCAAGTTTGTCCTTAAAATTTTCGGGATTTAACTTTACGTGATTATACGTAACCTCGGTTGTTACAAGTTACCCCCCTTAGAAAAATTTCGTCCTCGAAATTTACTTACCAGCTTGAGTGAACAACTGAGGATATTGAGTCCACATATCTTCCTCCCTTTCCCATGTAGCTTCTTCATATGAATGATTCCTCCAAAGAACTTCACAAATGGAATAGTCTTAGTCCTTAGAACTTGGTCCTTTCTATCTAAATCTCAACCGACTCCTCTTCATAAGTTAAATTTTCCTCAATTTCCATAGGCAAGTCCTTCAATGTATGTGAAGAATCGAAAATGTACTTTCAGAGCATAGAAACATGGAACACATTATGAATTCGTGACAATTCTTCCGGTAAGGCCAATCTATAAGCAACTGGGCAAATCCGTTCAATGATCTCATACGGCCCTATATATCGAGGACCCAACTTTTCTCGTCTTCCGAACCGGATTACTCCCTTCTAAGGAGTCACTTTCGAAAACACCATATCACCAACTTCAAACTCTAAATCTTTTCTCCGATTATCTTCATAGCTCTTTTGTCGATCTTGAACTATTTTTATCTTTTCCCGAATTACCTTAACTTTGTCTGCAGTCATCATAACAATTTCTAGACCTAGTAATTTCCTTTCATCTGTATCATCCAAACACACCGGAGTTCTGCACTTCCTTCCATACAAAGCTTCAAACGGAGCCATGTCGATGCATGACTGATAACTATTGTTATATGCAAACTCTGCAAGAGGCAAGTGTTCATCCCAGTTTCCTTTGAATTCCATAATACAAGATCTGAGCATGTCTTCCAAAATTTGAATTGTCCGTTCAGATTGTCCATCCGTCTGGGATGAAAAGTAGTACTAAACTTGAGTTTAGTGCCCATAGGATTCTGCAAACTTGGCCAAAAGCGAGATGTGAGTCGGGGGTCTCGATCAGATACAATCGATACTGGGGCACCATGTAACCTAACAATTTCGTTCACATAAAGTTTAGCCAGTCTTTCCATGGAAAAAGTCTTCTTGACTGGCAAAAAATGAGTTGATTTTGTTAAAAGATCAACAATCACCCAAATGCTGTCATAACGAGACTGCGTTCTTGGCAATCCCGAAACGAAATTCATAGCAATATCTTCCCACTTCTATTGAGGAATAGGTAGGGGGTTCAGTTTCCCTGAAGGTTTTTGATGCTCGGCTTTAATTTGTTGGCATACCAAGCATCTAGAAACAAACTCAGCTATGTCCCGTTTCATACCTTGCCACCAATAATGTTCTCCTAAGGTTCGATACATCTTCACACTATCGGGATGTAACGCGTATGCTGCATTATGAGCTTCCTCCAAAATCACCTTTCGGAGTTCTTCATCCTGAGGCACACAAAGCCTATTTTTCATTATCAGTACATCATCATCCTTTATTTGAAAGTCAGTCCTCACGCCATCCCTTACTTCTTGCTTTAACTTTACCAGCATAGGGTCATTATTCTGTGCTTCACGTATCCAATCAATATGAATCGGTTTAACCTTCAAGTGGGCTATTTGGAGATCATTTTCAGCAATCATCAATTCTAAAGGTAAAGACTTCAACTCATTTTGTAAGGGTTTCTGAATCGCTCGGATATGAGCAAGAGAACTAGAAGACTTTCTACTAAGAGCATCGGCCACTACATTGGCCTTTCCTGGGTGGTAGTCAATTACACAGTCATAATCTTTTATCAATTCCAACCATCTCTATTGCCTCAAATTTAGTTCCTTCTGATCCATCAGCTATTTCAGACTCTTATGATCAGTGTAGATTGTACATTTTTCTCCAAATAAATAATGCCTCCAAATTTTCAGTGCAAACACCACTACCGCCAACTCTAAATCGTGAGTGGATAGTTCTGCTCATGCTATTTTAGTTGCCGAGAAGCATAAGCTATCACCTTCCCATGTTGCATCAAAACGCAACCCAAACCTCGCCTCGAGGCATCACTGTATACCACAAAGCTTCCAGTCCCTGATGGTAGTGTAAGAACTGGTGCTGTGGTCAATCTAAGGTTGAGCTCTTGGAAAGCTTGCTCACATTCGTCAGTCCACTCAAACTTAGCATGCTTCCTTGTTAGTTTGACAAAGGAGAGGCAATCATGGAAAATCCTTCCACGAATCTTCGATAGTACCCTGCCAATCCGAGAAAGCTTCTAACTTCTGTGACATTCGTGGGTCTTTCCCAAGCAACTACAGCTTCTATCTTTTGTGGATCCACAAAAATCCCTTCCTTAGATACTACGTGACCAAGTGAATGCTACTTTGTCCAGCCAGAATTCACACTTGGAAAATTTAGCATAAAGTTGCTTTTCACACATAGTCTGCAGCACCGTTCTCAAATGGTTTACGTGATCATCCTTATTCCTGGAATAAACTAGGACGTCATCGATGAACACAATAACAAACATATCTAAGTAGGGTCCAAACACCCTATTCATCAAATTCATAAAGACTGCAGGTGCATTAGTTAGCCCAAAAGGCATAACTAAAAGTTCATAATGACCATATCGAGTTCTGAAAGTAGTCTTTGGAATATCAGATTCTTTGATCTTCAATTGATGATAACCCGACCTTAGATCTATTTTGGAGAATATACTTCCCCTTGCAACTGATCAAACAAATCATCAATCCTTGGCAAAGGATACTTATTCCTAATGGTGACCTTATTCAGTTGCCGATAGTCGATACACAATCGTAAAGATCCATCATTTTTCTTTACAAATAAAATCGGTGCTCCCCACGCTGAAGTACTAGGCCGAATGAAACCTCTGTCAACTAGGTCTTGCAACTGCACTTTCAATTCCTTTAGCTTCGAAGGTGCCATTCTATAGGGTGCCTGAGAAATAGGAGCACTGCCAGGGATTAAGTCGATAGTAAACTCCAATTCCCTGTTAGGAGGTAAATCGACCAATTCTTCAGGGAAGATCTCAAGATACTCTTTAGCCACAGGTATAGTTTCCAACTTTGCCTCATGTATGTCCTTATTAATCACATAAGCAAGGTAAGCAGAATACCCTTCCTACAAGTATCTATTGGCTGCCATCTTGGAGATAAGGCAAGAAGGTAAAACTTTCCTTTCTCCTTGAAAGGTAAACTCCAAGTCTCCCGACTTCTTAAAAGTCACAGCTTTGGAAAAACAGTCTATCACTGCATTGTGTTTAGACAACCAATCCATTCCCAAAATCACATCAAAATCATACATTCCTAATGGAAACAAATTAACTGGTAATTCATGCTCCTGAACCATAAGGGTACAATCCGGATAAACCACATCAATTTTCAAAGTTTCTCCCACTAGGGTACTAACAACCATAGGGATGTCTAACCTCCTAGACTCTCTACCCAAATGCATGACATATGAATTAGCAACAAAAGAATGAGTTGCACCCAGATCTTTTAAGATCCTAGCATTTTGCCATAGAAATTGGGAGAGTACATGTAACCACTTTAGGAGTAGCCTGAGCCTGTTGTTGGGTCATAGCATAAATTTTGGCTGCAGTTCGAGGTCTACCAGGCTGTCCACTCTGTCGAGGGCCAGTAGATGAACCAACTTGATATTGTGCCCCAATTCTATCTCTAACTACTGTCGACTGAGATGCAGCAGTAGGTTGGGTCCTTTCCCTTTGACCCACTGATAACTAACTAGTAACTCCCTTGTTCTCCAGCTTGGGACAATCCCGTTTCATGTGTCCCGATTCTTTGCAGTAAAAACACACACCCTGTAGTCTCCAACATTCACCAGGATGATTCCTCCCACAATGGAGACACTGAGGATAAGTCAATGTACGAGGTCCTCCTAACCTCCCAGGTAGCGATCTAGTCTGCTGTTGAGGTCCGATGATAAATCTGCGAGAAGAACCACTAATAGGTTTTCTGTCTAATCCCTCATAAAATCTCGAGGGTTTGTAACCACTGACACTGCTCTCTACATAACTTTTCTTAGGCCTCACGTCTTCACTCGAGGACTACCCTTTTTCTTTTTTTGAACTTCTCTTCTATATCTTTCATTTCTTTCAGATTCTGTTAAGCTTTGATTTCCATGTTGACCCATTTATTAAAGTCATTTGTATCCAGGGTCGTCAACCTATCTCGAATACTAACATGTAGCCCATCTTCGAATTTCTTGCATCTGTCAGCATCGTTGGCTACTACTGATGGAGCAAATTCTGATAGTTTGCTGCATTTTTGCTCATACTCTGCTACTGACATGCTACCCTGTTTTAAATTCATAAACTCAGTCCATTTATTTTCTCGCAAGGCCCGAGAATAGTATTTTTCTTCAAACTCTCTTCGAAAATCTGCCCGGGTTATGGCAGGACCTCTAGCATACCTTTTCACTATAGTTTTCCACCATGTGTGTGCATGATCCTCCAAAAATTGCACCGCACATGGTAACCTCATAGGCTCGGGAATCTGAATAGTAATGGAAGTAGTCTCAATTTTTTGTAGCCATGACTAGGCTAAATCTGATTCCAAAGATCCCGTGAAAATCTTGCAACCCATATTCTTCAGATCTTTACAGTAATCAACTATCCCCTTTTTAGCAGGGGCAGTCAAAGCGGGAATTACTCTTTCCAAGGCCGCAACTGCCTCAGCTAAATTAAGATCAGCTGCTGAAGGTGCAGCAACAGAAGATGAACCAGCAGCTGAAGCTTGTTCTCCAATTTGCTCATCAATATTCTCATTTCTATTCCTATCCCTATTTTGGGGTAGGGATTGATTCTAGGCCTTCCTCTTCGACGTGGTGGCATCGTGTCTGATTTCCTACACAAGTGACAATATTTAAATACTTCAACAAATAGTTTCTAAGTCTACAGGACCTATAACCTTGCTCTGATACCAAATTGAAAAACCCTGTCCGGATAATCTACCTAAAATCCGGCAGAGTTTCCTTTCTATCTCAACTATAACCCTCCTGCAAATAACACTCAATTCGTATCCTCAACCAGCAATATTTCTCAATGCTATTATCACATACATCCATCATATTCAAAAATTATCCATGATCAATTTATGCTCAAGTCAAAACATATTGATCTATTGTCTCATATCTTTAAATATATATATAATATATCAAGAAGTAAACCTATCTCAGCAAAGTTTACTAGATAAAAACATCAAGAGATCAAATCTTCTAGAAATTTAGATATGATGCCCACCACGTCAATATACTCTTGAAGCGGAGAGTAGAGGAAGGAAGCAATCCCGACAACTAACTGTGTCCTGAAAATGAGAAATAAGAAGAGGTGAGATATATGTATCTCAATGAGTAGACAACATTTAAAGGGTGTGAAAACTATAATGGTAACCTGTAAAGCATAATTGACATTTTCAAAATAAATAATAGTAAAACCATAAAGAGTAATTCAAATATGTAGCGAAGTTGTCAAATATATAACAATATTATAATATTAAATCAATGTATAAAATCTGTAAAGTAAATCAAATTATGTATAGTTGGGCTCCAACTTACTGTCATGCATAAGAATACATCCATGAAATAACCAGGCAATATCCATGTAGCCATACTAGTAAGCCGGCCCCAAAGGCCAATACCACCATAGGACGCCCCAAAGGCATATGTGTCACTATAATGTGCCCCCAAAAGGCTAATATAAAGGGAGGGAGACTCTAGAGGTGGCTCCCACCACAAAGGCGTAGCACGCAGCTCCCATACCCCAGTCTAATATCACGAAATTGGGACTCTGGAGGTGGCTCCCGCCACAAAGGCGTAGCACGCAGCTCCCGTATTTCGATCAAGGGTATAATCTCATACATTAAGTCAGGTGGAGCCAAAACCATGTACGTCAAATTTTATGTATAATCATATTTCATAAATCAACCAACTTACTCGATATAATATTTCTTGAAATAAATGTACTTTAATAACAAATCAATTCATATGATTATATATCGTATATACCTTTAATACGTAAAATAAATATTATGCTAAAAAATACATATAATTATAATTAAAGAAATTTCATATAACTATAGTTGTCGTCTACTCACAATCCTTGAGATAATCTCACTGTACACCTCGATCTGAAACTTCGGGCTCCACAGGTGACGTCGGATCTACGTGGCCTAGATATTAACAATAATTAGTATCTATACATGCTCAAAGCATTACACAATTATGAATGCAACTTAAGTCCCATTAATCTATCCCATAGTCAATACTAATTTCTCATACTCAAAACAACATATCCTTAATTTTTTAATATCATTTCCATAATCATTTTCTCCATAATTCAACTCCATATTCATGTCCTTATCAAATTCCTTTCTAGTACTCCATGCCTTAGAGATTTTCATAATCCATAACCATCCTTTAGTACAATATTTCTCTTAAGCAATAAATTCCTTACTATCAAGTTAGATTAGAAAATCATAACTTGAGTTTAGTAAGGAATTTTGAAATGATTCCAATTGGTTTATTTCAATAAATAAGTCTAATTTATGAAGAAAATAACTAACTTAGACAATTAGAACAAAATCTTGATCAAATTTGATAAATCCCGAAACTATGTCGAAACAGGGGTCGGCACAGAACGACCAACTTCACCGAATTTTATACTTTTAACCGCTTATCGGTTTTGGGTAATTCAAAAACAAAAATTCTCGTATTGAAGTCTAGTTTCTAGGAAAAATATCAAAAAATACAAACCCAGTTGTGAAAAACCCTAAAAATCCGAACAGCAAGCATGCTCAACTTCCCCTATTTTGCTTTTTCTACCCATTTTCTTGTTCATGCTTTCAAATCCTTTTAATTCTTACCAAAGGTGAGTAAAACTCATACTTAATAGATGGATTTCAGACCTTAACATGTTTATAAAGCTAAAATCTTAGCATATTCATGTAGAATATCTAAAGAATAGGAAGAATTAATCAAGAAACTAACCTTGGATGTGATTATTGAAGAAATTTTGGTGTAAGATGTTTGAAGAGAATTTTGGGAGAATAAGGAGAAGGAAGGCTGGTTGCCACTTTAAGAATAGAATGAAAAATTCTAGAGTTTTCAAGAGATAAAATGAACTTAAGAGATATTTTTTAATTTTTGGTATAATTGCATATTGGTCCCTCAACTTTTTATAAATAACCATTAAGCCCTTAAACTTTTTAATTTGTTCAATTTGATCCTTTCTTCTTTTATTTCCTTCACTTATAACTTCTTACCAATTTCCAAGTTTGTCCTTAAAATTTTCGGGATTTAACTTTACATGAATAGACGTAACCTCGGTTGTTACAATTACCAATTGGCCCCATTACAACCTTGAATAAAGACATCTTGATTTATGAATGTAGACACCTAATTTTGTCCGGACCACTAAAACATGTATGTTTACTTCCTAAATTGATGTTTTATAATGTAAAAAGGCTTTTTTCATCCTGCAGGTGGTACTCCGAGACTTAGTCTAAGATGGCGAGCGTAAAAAGTCAAACTTAAAAAAGTCAACCCCAAAAAGTCAAGTACTAAAAAAGTCAACCCACTTTCAAAATCAAGATTTGAAGTTCAATTGAAAAATGACGAAAGAATTTTGATAATCCGAGGTCTACATTGAAAGATATGGAGTTCGAAAGTTGGGTTACGGAGATTTAGTAGAAAAGAAACCCTAGTTTGAGAAATTTGGGGAAAGTGCTTAATCGATCAAATTGATCGAAATTGAAGGTTCCAAATGAAATGTAAGCACTGACTACGGGTAATGGAGAAGCTACTTGGAAGAAAACTTGAAAGAAAAGTTAATCCGGAAGAAAATCGAGAATTAGGGTTTTTGGTGGATTTTGGTGAAATTTGGAAGAATTACAGAAATAGCCCGATTCGGTAAGACTAAAGCCCCTAATGGATGAGGAGTGATTAAACAAGGATATCCCAAGGCTCAGTTTGAAGAAAATCTAAAATCGGACTTGTTTTGAGCAAAACCGGGTTTCGGAGGCAAAAGGGCAAAATTGGAAAATTTGGGAAAAATAGCAAATGAACTCTAAAAATTCTAAAAATTTGCAGATCTCATTCTTAAATCATTTTGAAGAGATTGGTGCAAGAAAATCCGGATTCGGAGTTCGTTTGCAAAATGGCCAACTCCTGGGTCCCCTATGTAGAAATTCAAGAAGATAAATCCTGAAAAAATAGCAAATGAACTCCAAAAATTCTGAAAATTTATAGATCTTATTCTTAAATTATTTGGAAGATATGGGCAAAAAGAAATCCGGATTTGGAGTTCGTTTGCAAAATGGCCAAATCCCAGGCCCACTATGCAGTAATTTAAGCAGATAAATCCCGAAAAAATACCAAATGAATTCCAAAAGTTATGAAAAATTCCAGATCATACTCTTAGATTATTTGGAAAAGTTTGGTGAAGAAAAATCTAGATTTGGAGCTCTTTTAAAAAATGGTAAAGTTTGGGAGCATAAAAGGGTAATTTTGGAAGAAAAAATCCAAATAAATAGCAAATGGGCTCGAAATTTTTTGAAAACCTCCAAAATTCAATTTTTTTATTATTTTGGAAGTATTTAAAAAATAAAATTTGAATTTGGAGTCTGTTTGCTATTTATTTATGTTTGGGGGGTAAAAAGTTCATTTTACCCAAGAAATGAAAAGGGCTTTTCTTGCCTTTTTAAAAAATAAAGCATGGGCTGGAAGATAAGGGGTCAGCCGGACAAGGCCCAATGGTGGGCAAATATTTTCTGATTTTTAATCAAAAGGCCAACAAAAAGAGGAAGGTAGTTATTTTTTTTTATCAAGCCTTTGTAATTGAGCCACATGGACCAATGCATGAAGAGGGAGAATGACAACATAATGGCTTAAGATTCTTGAATAGCTGTAATTGTGTATAGCTGATTACCTAATCTAAGGATGATAATTTCACATTTTAAACATCTTGGATTAATAGCCTTCGGATCAAAATTGGTTGGAAAAAAAAATGACAACATCCTAGCTATCTAGAAGGCCATTCGGCCACTACAAGGAGAGGGGGTCTCTCTTTCATTTTCAGCTATTCAGACTCTTGTTTGGCTGATTTTCTCTCCATTTTTGAAAGGCAAAAAGAAAAGTTTAGAAAAGAAAAGAAAGTTAGAAGAGAAAAAACTTGCAATATAGCTTCTAGAGGTTGCTTTAAGCATCATACTCTTGCACTTTTCTTGATTTTCTATTCTTGATTTGCTGTTTTTATTGATATTTGGTGAGTTTCTTTTGATTGCAATTTTAAAATAAGTATTTTTGAGCTTTCTATTCAATTTATTCTTTTATACTTTCTTGAGAAATTTTGAAAAACAAAATTTTCTCCATGTTTTTGGAAGTGGTCGAATGGCCGTTTTTTTTATGGCTGATGTTTGCTTTAGTTTCATGTTGCTTGTGATGCTTAACATGTTTTGATGTTATATTTCTTTCTAAAAATAACTAAAGCATGGATTTTGTTTTGATCTTTCTACTTTTTTTTTAATGATTTCATCTTGTATTCATGTTTGTTTTCTTTGTTTACATTTTTTAATTTTTTGTTCTCAAAATGTTTGAGTTTGTTCATGAGTTGCATTTTACTATTTTATGTGTTTGTAAAAATGCTTAGTTGTACTCATGCCTTTACTTCATATTTTGCATGTTTTTAGCATGTTTCCATTTAGCCTTGCATTTTAGTATGTCATGTGTTTGTGAAAATGCCATGATAAAATACCATCTTCATGAGCTTAGGACCACTCAATTTCTTCACCTTTTATGCTTTGTATAAACATTTTCATCATGTTAGTTGATAGGTTTGCATTTCCTTGCTACAATTTCATGTGTCTTGCATGTTAGTATGTCATGGGTTTGTGAAAATGCCATGTGAAAATACCATCTTCATGAGCTAGGGACCATTCGGATACTTCAATTTCTTTACTTTGCATGTGCATTTTCATCTTGCTTGTTGACTTGTTTGCATTTCCATGCTATGTTTTTGTGTATTTTGGTTTAGAATGCCATCTGTTTGAGTTATTGTCATGCATTCTTTAGGTCTAGGTTTTGCTTGTATTGCCATGCATTTCATGCATTTTAGACCTAGGTTTCATTTATTGCCATGCAAGTTCATAATAGGTCTAGGCCATATTATTCATGCCATGCATTTTCATGTCATTTAGGTTTTAAATCATGCATTCAATTGGCTGTATGTTCATGCATCTCATGTCATGCCACTTGATTTATGATTTAGGCCAATTAATGGCTGAAAGTCATGCTCACTTGAGCATACTTGTGGAAAATTAAAGAGTTGTCAAATTGATTATTCTACCTTTGTGGTTTTTTTTACTTAACCAATTTTTGTCTAAATTTCAAAAGTGTTAGCTACTGTTTGTGAGTCTTTTGGAGAGTCTCTAACATTTTTACTTTGATTTTTAAATGATTTTATCAAAGGCAAAAAAATGTGTTTTGGCAAAATAGTTTTTTTTCACCCAGTACTCGTACTTTCCTGATTTTTTTAGGTAGTCATCTTTAATCAACAAATTAAGCCAATTTTTTCCCGCGTAATTTTACATGTCCTGAGTCTCCATTATTTTTTTTAGAGTTTTTTGAATTTTGAAAAATTGGGTAAAAAATCGTGCTTTAAAACTGGACAGTAGAGGCAAAATTGAATTTGAAGGAAAATCATTTTTCTGTTTTGGTTAAGTTACTTAGAGGGGGGTGATTAGGAAGTTTAGCTACTGACTAAGGGTAGTTTCTAAGCCTTTTTAAACTCTAAAAATGATTTTTTAAATCTCGGGTTAAGGGTGGTCAAGTCCGGGATTTTAAACTTAGAAAATTAGAGCCTTTTAAAAAGGGTTTAGCTAAGTTTTTATTTTTAATCTAATCTTTTCAAAATTGTTTTCAAACAATCACAAAGTATTTTGGTTTTAGAATATTTAATTTGATATATTTTCCTAAGGTAGCCGGATATCTTTTTAGATATACAGATTTTCTTAATTAAAGAAAAAAATATATTCTCATGCATTGCATTTTCCATATTCATGCATACTATATAATATGTGATTTTTGCTATGTTAATTTTCATGATGGTGTTATTATCTTTGATTCAAAATTTTATATTATATTAATTGTTATATGGTTTTGAATATTTCATGATATCCTATGCTTTTTATTTAGTTATTTTTGTCATATTATTTAGCATATACTATGTTCATGCATTATTATATTTATTTTTATTTTCATGCATATTATATGTTAGCATTATTTTATGTTTCATGTCATTTCATATCATTTAGATTATATGCCATATCATTTATATTTGCCATGTCATTTAAATCGTTTTATTCTATGTGACTTAGGATATTTCATTTCATATAGAATATATTATGTTATCTAGGTCATTTCATTTCATGTAGAATATATTATGTTACCTAGGTCATTTCATTTCATTTAAAATATATTATGTCACTTAGGATATTTTATTTCATTTAGAATATATCATATGACTTAGGATATTACATTTCATATAGAATATATCATGTTACCTAGGTCATTTCATTTCATTTAGAATATATCATATAGCTTAGGATATTTCACTTCATTTACAATATGCTAAGACATTTAAATTATATCATACCATTTAGGTTGCATTATATTATCTAGACTTTACAATGTCATTTTATTTATGTCACACATATTCATATTCATATTTTTTTAAAATATTTTGAAAAAGGTAATGATTTTCAATAAAATAAAGATATTCCCGAGTTAAAATAATTCATGAGTTCTCTGCCGGGTTTGCTAGGGAGGATATCATCAATTATCATTAATAACATAATATCTTCTTTAAAATGGGAATGGTTCGGAAAATTTTCCAATATAATAAAAATTTCTATATTTTGCCACATTTGTTCGGAAATATAGGAAAATTTTGAATTAATAAATTCCGGATCATTTTCAATTAAAAAATGGAATTATTTTTCTTTAAATTGGAAATTAACTTGAAATACCAAATTAAAAATCGACTTTTTATCGAGACATGAGATAACACACGATTAATAAGGTACCATTTTATACGGGCGTTGTGGGGGTGTTAATCCTTCCCCACACGTAACCGAGTCCCGAACCCGCTTCTTTGATTTCTCTAGTTTAAAACGTAGACTTGAAATTGGTTTTAAAAAAATATTTTAATTAATTTTAAAATATTTTATAAAACTGGTTTTAATAGGTGGCCGATCACACCTAGCCAAAAAAGATTGGTGGCGACTCCATGTCTTTTTCAAGGTTATTTTCAAAACCTTCGTTTTTCTAGAGGAATTATGTCGACTTTTCCTCGGTTTTTTTTAATGTCACTCTTAACGAATAATAAAGTCTTGCGATGAGTCTTGTTATTTTTTAGGTTGCGACAACGAAGTTGCATGATCTAAATAGTGGAGAATAGGTGGACAAGCAAGCATATGGTAGAACTGTTTTCATGAGATTGATTGAGTGTAAACACTTTACCACTACTTTAAAGAGTGAAAATCATGAGAGTATCCCATGTGAGAAGTTGAGATTAAGTTTGAATATGCACTATTTTGATTGAGATATGTTATGTTAATATTGGCTTAACTCAAACTATTTACATTCAAGCATGATTTTTTGTGAAATTCTTTGAGCTGATTAGTTTATAAGACTTGTCCAATGATTTTCTCTAATTTATATTGAAAGAATTAGTTGTAATTATTATTTTAGTTGTAATTATTATTTATATTTATTTTTAATTTTCTTATGTTTTCAATGTTTGTGGGTATCGTCCTAGTAAACCCCCACGAGACTAAACTCGTCCACTAGGGACACCTAGGGATTTAAAGGCTTGTGTCACAGGCTAAGTGCCACTGTGATTTCCTACGAAAGTGGATTAGATTAGATTTTCTTATTTTATTTTTATTTTGTTTTGCTTGAGGACTAGCAAAAAGCTAAGTGTGGGGGTATTTGATAAGCTCATAAAATATACATTTTATGTCTTTCTACCTTTAGTTTTTGTTATGTTTTCGATCTTTATCTTGTTTACTTATATTATATTTTTGAATTTTAGGTACAATAAGGAGAATGAAGTTAAAATATGTTAATAATGATGGTAAAGAGCTTATAAAGTCACAATCATAAGATGGAAGAAGACTTGGGAGTCAAAAAATCAAATTCTTAGTACTAGATGATCAGGCAAATCTGACCTCCGGAGCTTGTTACAGGGAAAACATTATGTTAAAATCATTATTTGAAGAAACTTCCTTCTTGACTTTTGAATCTGACTTGAGTACCTTTCCAACAATAGTTTACACACCTAAATCGGACAAAGGATGGTCATCCAAATCAGCCAACGAAATGCGAGATAATGCAGTAGTTGTGAAACCGATGTCAGCAAGCAAAAACACCAAGTCAGCCCACTTGGCACCGCGACATCGGAAAGTGGCACCGCGGCACCAACCTTACTGCCTCCAAAGCCGAGAAAAACCGTAAAATTCTTAAAACTTGCCTATTTTGCACTCCTTTGACTTCTAGCTTCCTTGATCAGCAAGAAAGGGTTTCCAAGACTTTAAAGCTCTATAAATACTATCTTTTGAGCCACAAACTATCATTATCTTTGGGAGGAGACTCAAAGATCATCATCATTCTTCTTCTTCTTCTTCTTCTTCTTCTTCTTCTTCTTCTTCTTCTTCTTCTTCTCCATTCTTTTTTTTTTTTTTAGTTTTATGTATATATTATTTATGCTTATGTAAGGCTAAACTTCTTTTTGGTTAAGAGTGATTTCAAACCCTAGACATGTTTTGTAATTAATTTTCATATTCTATCAATTATTAGTTTTCTATCAAAGTTGATTATGTTCTTCCATAAGAATTGTTTATGATCTTTGTCTTGATTTGTTTAGGGTGCACACTAGATAGATCTTGATAATTAACTAATGCTAGTTTAGGAATCTTGATCCATGTAATTGTTTTGATTTCCTATTCATAAGTGGCAATTTGTGATTAATGATTATGTTAAAGTTTTCGCTAATTGCGAAGTGGAACATAACCTAAGTTAAACAATTCATGTTCATGTTTTTGTTGCTTAGATCAACCTATCTTTCTCATCATAAAGCTGCTGTCAAATTAAATTTAGAGATGTTTATCCTAGGTTGTTTGATAGTTAGAGATTAAGTAGTGGCGTTCGTCCTGCTTAACGATGAACTAAGGAAGGATTGGGGAAACACGGAATGTTGTTATCTACGGTTGTTAACTTTGATAGATAATTGATATTGATAGATCTGAATTTGATTCATAATATTGTCTAGTGGTGGAGAATGAAACTTTAACCACACTTCTCTTATATTTGATTTTCTCTTATTTATTTGCTTTTTACTTATCTTGTTTTCTTTACTTTTAATTATTTCAAAACCCCATTTTCTTTTCTTGTTCTTGAATTTAAGTGATAAACTAGTAATATATAAACTAAAACCCAATAACTGAGGACTCGACCCTTGCTAACTACTATACTTACAATTGAATATTTTACTGCAAGGTTTTATTTAAGATATAATCTTTTGGGTGCATCAAGTGTAAAGACCTGTATTCTGACTATGGGATTTAGCAATATAGCATGTTCTGCAACGCTGTATGAACCTCAAAACATCTCTCTCCATCTTCGGCCAGTAGAAATTATCCTGAATAATAGCAAGTGTCTTGTCTCTCCCAAAAGTCCACCAAGTCCACCGCTGTGAGCTTCAAAAATAATAGCCTCCCTCAAAGAACCTTGAGGAATACACAAGCGATTGTCTTTGAAAAGATAACCATCTACCATAGCAAAATGCTTAGAAAGACCACTTCCACATTCTGCCCATATCTTGCTGAAATCTCCATCATGCTCGTAGAGATCTTTCAACACTTCAAAACCTAACACTTCCACTTGCATATTGGTCAACAAGACATGTTTACGGCTCAAAGCATCAGCAACAACAGTCTGAACTCCAGATTTGTGCTTAATAGAGAAACTGAAAGTTTGTAGAAATTCAACCCAAGGAGCATGCCTTCGGCTAAGTTTCTACTGGCTGTTAAGAAACTTCAAAGCCTCGTGGTCCGAATATAGCACAAAAGGTTTTGGATACAAGTATTGGCACCAATGTTCCAAAGCACGAACAATGGCATAGAACTCCTTATCATAAACTGAATATTTCCTCTGCGAATCACTGAGCTTTTCGCTGTAGAAAGCAATAGGTTTGCCCTCTTGGCTAAGGACAACACCAATGCCTACATTAGAAGCATCATATTCAACCTCAAAAACTTGATTGAAATTAGGTAGAGAAAGAATAGGTGCATTGGTCACCTTTTGCTTTACAAGTTCAAAACTCTTCTCAGCCTCTTTTGTCCACCTAAAATTGCCCCTTTCAAACATTCAGTGATAGGAGCAATAATAGTGCTGAAAATTTTGATGAAACGATGATAGAAAGATCGAGGCCATGAAAACTCTGAATATCATGAAGAGTTTGAGGAATTGGCCAGCTGAGAATTGCTTCAATCTTGCTAGGATCCATCTTCACTCCTTCGCTGGAAACAACATAGCCCAAGAAAATGATGCTATTAGTGAAGAATTCACATTTCTTCAAATTAGCATACAACTTCTGACCCCTCAAAGTTTGAAACACCTCGCGCAAGTGACTAAGATGATCCTCTTTATCCTTGCTGTATACAAGAATATCATCAAAATAAACCACAACAAATCTGCCAATGAAAGGTTTAAACACATCATTCATCAATCTCATGAAAGTACTAGGAGAATTAGAAAGGCCAAATGGCATAACCATCCATTCATAAAGGCCATCCCTTGTTTTAATGGCTGTCTTCCATTCATCACCCGTTCTCATTATGACTTGATGGTAACCACTTCTAAGATCAATCTTCGAAAAAGTGGTAGCTAACAAATCATCAAGCCGTGGAATAGGAAAACGATAGCCAATTATAATCTTGTTCACCGCCCGGCTGTCAATACACATTCTCCATGAGCCATCCTTCTTTGGAACAAGAAGAGATGGTACAGCACAAGGACTCTTACTTTCCCTAACCAAGCCCTTCAAAATCAGTTCATTAACCTACCTTTGTAACTCTGCATGTTCGGTTGGACTCATTCTATACGCTGCCTTGTTAGGAAGCATAGCCCCTGGAATGAAATCAATGCAATGCTGAATGTCCCTCATCGGAAGAAGTCCAGGAGGTATATCTTCAGGAACAACATCATGAAATTCATCAAGCAAAGGTTTTACTTCAGGAGGCAACTCATTCACCTTAGTATTTTCTTCAAACACAACAAGAGTATAAGCCACATCTGAACTTTCAACAAGTTTTCATTTCAGAACAAGTAATCAAAAGTGTTTCCGCCCTTTTAGAAGGTTTGGAAATAAATCTAGGTTTAGAAGGGCCCAAAGTGATCTTCACACCATCTTTCACAAAAGAATAAGTATTTGTAAATCCATCATGTTGAACTTTCCATGGACGACCAAGCAACAAGTGACATGTATCCATAGGAACAACATCTCACCAAACCTGATCACTATACTTTTTCTCATTAGAAAATGAAACAAGGCATCTATTAGTTACCTTCTGTTCATGTTTCTTGTCCAGCCATCTCAACTTGTAAGGATGAGGATGTGCTTCCATCTTGAGCTGCAACTTGCTCACCATATCGGTGGACACAACATTAGCACAAGCACCGCTATCAATGATCACATCACACACCTTTCCATTTACGGGTGTAAAAGATGCTGGAACGAACCCAGTCCTCATTATCGTCATATACAACACTCAAACTTCTTTGAATGATAAGTAACTCAACCTGATCAGCATAAGTTTGATACTGATCTGAAGCTAGTCCTTTTATTCTCTTTTTCCTGCTTTTCCACAATCAAAGCAAGCCTCCTTACATCATTAAAAGTCCAATAAGGCTGCAATCGAATCGCATTAGCAATCTCCTCCCGTAACCCACCCAAGTCTTCAGGTTTAGTAATATCACACTTTAGCATGAATGATTCAAATTCATTGTGTACTTTTCCACGGTTAAGCCAGATTGCTTCAGATTATGAAACTTGAGAAAAGTATCTTGTCGATAGTGTTCTAGCAAGAATCTCCTCTTAATCTCCCTTTTCATTTTCTCCCAAGACTTGATCTTGCTTCTGTCCTCATGAGCTCTTTGCTTTTTAAGATTCTCCCACCACAAGGAAGCATATTTTCTGAGTTTAAGGGCCACTAACTTCACTTTTCTTTCATCAGAATACTCTTTGAAGTCAAACAACAGTTTAGAGCTAATCAATGAACTCATTAGGTTGCATATTTCCTTTAAATTCAGGAATATCAACTTTCACATCAGAATCTCGATAAGACCTTCTATTCTTTCTTCTATAGCGATGAGAAGAGGAACCATCACTAGAGTCATGGTTTGATCTGCGATGGAAAGGATTAACATCCTTATCATCATTACTAGAAGAACCACGTCCAGAATCATTCTCATCATTATCGTCAGGATTCTTATATCGGTCAAGACGATCCTAGAGCTGTTGGATTTGCCTTCTCATTTCATCCATTTCAAGAGCATGGATGTCTCTCTCAAATTCTGGATTACGGCGAGCACGAAATGCCATTAACAATCAACACTTTGATGGAATACACCAGGATAGATGCTCTCGAACCAAGAGCTCTGGTACCAACTTGATACCGGGATATGATACCGGGATAGTAGAAATGAGATTGTAACAACCCACACACAACACACTCACACAAAAGATAGTTTATGCTCACCACTTTAAGGCACAAAACCGAAGAGATACAAAAGCTGATAACCCATCACTCTAAAGCTACAGATCAGATCACCACTTTAGAGATACATAGTTAAGGATGATAGTTCACCACTCACAAAGAGATATAGAACTGAAAAGGTGCCAAAAGGCCAAGTCAAAAGACCTTTTTCATTCAAATTCTCAGATCTATCAAATACATAGCTGAATGATTAATATATACTTGGAACAACCCTCCAAGTTTAGGAATTAATAAAAATGATTGAATCTAGGCCATAATAAATGCCCTTGACAGATAACTAGGCATATATTAAGTAGCACACCATCTTTGACTTTATTGAGATTAAAAATAGACACAATCTGCATAGTTAAACTAAAAACAGCCATAACTCATCAGATATAATTCTAATGCATGCAAGGCTATATAATCTGAAAAGATCACGTTCTAAACTTGAAAAACCCATATGACATGCTTATTTTATCATGCAACGAAGAGATGGAAATTTGGGCTTAAAGTTGGCCCACAGGCTGATAGTAAACAGTGTCCAGAACTTCATCCATTTGACTTGCTAATCCAAACTCAAGTAGCCCAATATCATTAAAATCATTTGAGGACACTCCCGTGTCAATAACCCTTGTGATTACTTACCGCTTCGGTTATATAGATTCTCTAATCAAAGAAAAAGATTTTTTTTTTAATTTACCCTTTATTTAATGATTCTTAGATTTTCTTTTATGTGAAAGCTATTCGTAAGCATGAAAGATAGAAATGAAAAGATCTAATTAATCAAAACCTTTCAATAGTTATTGTGGCATTAATTTCTTTAGAAATTTATTTGAAAAAATCAAAACTTTAGTACGTTGAAAAATGGGTTTGGAGTTAGAACAATTTTGATGAGCTATATATAACCATGGTCTAAACAAATAATACCACCTTGCATTTTGAGTATGATCTCTACAATTGATACACAGAAAGTGCTACCACCACCATGTACATAGCAATGGTTGCGGCTTCTTCAAGCTTCGAGAATCTCATATTTCTTTTTATAATTATAGTTATAATTAAAGGATATTATTATTTGCACCTCATGTCCATCTAGACATGGTACGAGTACAAATATGACATTTATCCCTTGTGTACCTCATGCCATGTCTAGGGAGGCTCGACTAGAAGGAATCGACCGAAAAATTGTGTAATATATGATAATTTATTCGATATCCAAATTGTATTCAAAACTTTTCATTTGTAAAAAAAATAAAAATGGTATGAGTACAAAATTTATCGCTTGTGTACCACCTCAAACCATAGATGGGCAATGTTTTTCTTATACAAATGATATATTGAGCTTGACAAAGATGTCAATAACTTAGTGATAGGATTTTGTCACGTCTCCTATTTCTATTATTGAAAGCTTGTGAGGCGTCAATTGTGATATATAGGTGATAATATTTTGCAAGGCGCTTTTCTAGACAAAATTGTGAGATCCTGGTTTGAGTCTCCATGGTAAATAACCAGCGCATTTTTGTCATAAATTCACTTGAGATTAGGGATGACAAAACCCGATCCGATCGATGGATTTTGCATTGATCCGTTCCAGATGGATAGATTTTTTTTTTATTTAAAAGTGAGGCGGGATGGTTTTGGTAAATGATTGCTCCGTTCCGTCTCACCCCGACTTTTGAAATTACTATCTTACCCTTTAAAATATTTTATATTTTTCCTTATATTTTTAGTATATATATTAGATACATATACTAAAATCATATATATACTAATATTTTATATATATACTTTTAGTATATATATATGTATATTAAAGATTTTATATACTAAAATTATGTTAATTAATGAATAAATTATAATATAATTTTTTACAATATTAAGTTAAAATTGGGATATAAGGGAGTTGAGCACCGTGAAGAAGTTTCCACAGGGTAAGTTTGCTAAGCTCAAGCTTAGAGCTGAGGGTCCGTTTAAGGTTTTGAAGCGGATTGGTGAAAATGCCTACAAGATTGAGCTACCTGCATACTTAGATATTCAGACACTTTTAATGTGGCTGACTTGTCTCCATTTCATGGTGATGATAGTACATATGACCCGAGGATGAGTCTTTTCAAACCAAGGAAGCAAGCCTTTTCAAACCAGGGAAGCATGACACGGGAGTGTCCTCAAATGGTCTTAGTGATATTTGGCTACTTGAGTCTGGGTTAGCAAGTCAAATGGATGAAGTTCTGGATACTGTTTACTATCAGCCTGTGGGCCAGCTTTGAGCCCAAATTTCCATCTCTTCATTGTATGATTAAATAAGCATGTCATATGGGTTTGTCAAATTTAGAACGTGATCTTTTCAGATTATACAACCTTGCATGCATTGGAATTATATTTGATGAGTTATGGTTGTTTTTAGTTTAACTATGCACATTGTGTCTATTTGCAATCTCAATAAAGTCAAAGATGGTGTGCTACTTAATACATGCCTAGTTATCTGTCAAGGTCATTTATTATGGCCTAGATTCTGTCATTTTTATTAATTCCTAAACTTGGAGGCTTGTTCCAAGTATATATTGATCATTCAGATATGTATTTGATAGATCTGAGAATTTGAATGAAAATAGTCTTTTGACTTGGCCTTTTGGCATCTTTTCAGTTCTATATCTCTTTGTGAGTGGTGAACTATCATCCTTAACTCTGTATCTCTAAAGTGGTGATCTGATCTGTAGTTTTAGAGTGGTGGATTCTCAGCTTCTGTATCTCTTCGGTTTTGTGCCTTAAAGTGGTGAGTATAAACTATCTTTTGTGTAAGTGTGTTGTGTGTGGGTTGATACAATCCCATTTCTACTATCCTAGTATCAGTTAAGTTGATTTTTGTAATAAAATGTTCATTTTTATGATAAAGTGTTGGACACTTATGTATTTAACTCTACCAATTAAGAGTCGAACACGAATATGATAATTATTATTGAAGAATTTATATATTCGAAGTAGACCTGCTCATGAGTCGGATCGGGCCAAAGAGGACTTGAAAGCCCATTTAACTGTTCAAAAAATATTAAAATATTATTTTTATATTAAAATTTATATATATTATAATTAAATTTAAATAAAAATATTTTTTATTTAATGAATGGTAATCCGGACTGAACCAATTCAAATTATAAAATTTTATTTTATTTAAACCCAATTAAATTCGAATCGAACAAATAATTCGACCCATGTAAGTGGGATAATAGTAATAATAATAAGAGAATTTAAGTATACTCCGTTTTGTGCGCCATTAGGATCAGGCATTGTGTTAGTATTTGTGAAAGTACATTCATTGCATTGCATTGACAGTACATGTTTTCTTTCACAGATTTATCTGACAGACTTGGATCAATCTCATTGGGAAACACAAACCTCTCGTACCCCAAAGCTTGAAAATGATATAGCCATAGCTCTTCCAAGCCGCCCTCCCTTGTAGTCGTAGAGGCATGCTATGATTATGAATGACTCTTCCCTATTTAAGTCCATTACCCCAACCCAATTTTCATCAATCTAACTCAAATCTTCTATAGAGTTTGACAGACAAGCAATAAGCATGAAGAACCTATTTTTGTCCATGCTCTTTCTGCTCTCATTCCTCTTCTTGGTTGCCAACCTTGGAGAGGCAGCTGTTGTTCCATGTCCCACTGTGGATGCCAAGGCAGCTGCATGCGTGGGATTTGCAACAGGGAAGGATGCTAGGCCCTCTGCTATATGCTGCAGTGGGCTGCAGCAGCTTGCTCAAACTGTAAAATCGGTAGATGATAAGAAGGCCATCTGCCGATGCTTGAAGGCTGCCGCTAAGTCACTGGGAATTCAGGACAGGTTCTTGACCAAGATTCCTCAAGCTTGCAACATCAAAGTTGGTTTCCCTGTCTCCATCAACACCAATTGCGAGACGTGAGTGTTTATATATACTACTAGTTAATTTTACATGACATATATATATATTTCTCAATCATTCATAGCATAACACATATACAAGACTACTTATTATTAACCACCTTCTTTCTTTCTTTTTTTTTATTTTATTTCGGTTGTTGACTATGCAGGATTCACTAAGCATATATAACATTAATGATCCTTGAAGAAGCCCAGTGGCTAGCTAGATTTCCAAATTGGATGAAATAAAACGGTATAAATGGTAAAGACAACATTGCTGTGTAGTCACAAGTTGTTGGTTACTTGGTTTTAGTGGAATCAATCAGATCAGTTCATTTCTTGCATTTTGCCATTGCAATTCATCTTAATTCTTTGCACTTTGCAAAGATACTCATGGTTACTACTTGCCAGTAAAAAGGCATTTACCCTTTTGTTAATTACAAAATTTCCAATCGCTAATCTGGTAATCTATTTACAAATTCATTGTACACGATGTACAGAGGTGAAAAATGTCAAAAATAAAAGATAAGCAACAAAAGCTAGGACCGATCGAAGACTACCAATATCAAATCAATATTGAATGAATGAAAGGTGAAGAAAAACATAGAGGTAGCTATAGATTAACATGAAATTTGTAAATCACCAAGGAATTTCCTGACTATATATCCCACGCAAAGAACTTGCCATTATCTTGAGGATTTGCATTGTTAATGATGTTCAAGAGCTTTTGCACCCACAACTCTTTGGTAAAAAGTTTGTCGGCGCTCGGCAGTAACATTCTTTGGAAGGGCCAAGATAGATCTGTATCCAGTCCACTGTGCCTGGGTGCAACAGAATGCAATGCATGCATGCATGCATGCAACTAGGTCTTTCTTCCTTGCAAACTCAACTGAAATCACTGCATGCATCAAGTCAAACAGCATTATCTTGGCAATGAATCAAAACTAATTTGTCTAGAGGAGAAAAGGGTATATGCAACTGTA
This sequence comes from Fremontodendron californicum, assembly GCA_030761205.1. Lineage (NCBI taxonomy): Eukaryota > Viridiplantae > Streptophyta > Magnoliopsida > Malvales > Malvaceae > Fremontodendron > Fremontodendron californicum. Next base: position 24,138,495 of record JAULJL010000018.1, on the reverse strand, counting down.
TGATATTCATTGTGAAAGCAATAGGTATAAATAAGTTCTGGTTTGTTTGAGAGTTTGGTTACTTGTGAGAAAGAATCAGCAACCCCACAATGTTTATACTAGGGACAGTATCGATTAATCTTATGTTATTCTAAACTAATCTTAACTAAATTTCTTAATTCAATATTTAAATATTGAAAAAAAATTTAAGGTCCTCTCCATCATGCAGACAAAATTCCAAAGAGAAACTTTCTCACCTCGAGAGTATTCAAAAAAAATATATATTTGTTCTCTTGAAGAGACTCCATCGTCGAGTTTATTTTAATACTTTATGAAGAAAATGTTCATGAGTTCAAAATCTAATTTTTATTTAATTTCTAATTATTTTATCTTTATAAATTATTATTATTTAATTTGAAAATAAATATTGACCATTGATATCGAAATTTTCTCCTCAACTTTTCATCATGCTGGCAGAATTTAAAAAACACTTTTTCACCTAAAAATCTCTTAAGAAGTAAACTTTTTGTGATTCCCTTAGAATTACATCATTGAAAAGATCTTAATTTATTTCCAATCTTAAATTTCAATAATAAAAAAAACATTTTATTTTAATTTATTTTTAAATAAAATTAATTAACTTAATAGTTTCTTAAAAGTCTTAAAATTATAAACATTAAAATAAAACTAATAACAAAAGACAAAATAAAAATAAACAAACAAAATCAAATAAATAATCCAATAACATAAATTTAATTAAGAAAAATTTAAAAAATAAAAATAAATTAATAAATAACATAAATAAACAAATGAACAAATAAACAAATAAATAAATGCATTCACGAATAACTAAAATAAAATAAATAAAGGAAAGGAAAAATAATAAGAATAAGAATAAGAAAAGGAAATTAAAAAAAAGAAAAGAAAAAGATTGTGCAAATTTGGATTGCCACACGGATTCGCGCGCGACTTAACGCACGGATTCACACCATTGGATTCGTGCCCTTTAAAAAGTAAAAAAAAAAAAATCCATTTCTCTAAAAAAAAATTACTCTCTAACCTAACTCTTTCTTTCTAAAAAATATTTTCGCGTCGAAAATCTTCCAAAAAACGACCACCTAAAAATATTTAACCAATGCTGAAAAACTCAAGAATTACCTAGTTCCGACCAAGATCCCAAATTTCGCCCGTCGAAAAGTTCAAAAAAAGGTCGAAAAGTTCAATTTTTTACCTAGAAAAATCCATTAAAAAATTTCTTTATTTTAAAAGTCTTTTTTTTCCTTTCAAAAACCTCCTTGTTTACACAACCAGAATCGAAAGAAACTAAAAAAACTTACCCTAAAAAACTTCAACCTAGAAGCCAGAAACCGTAAAGATTTTAAAATCTTTTTTTAGTTACTACTGCTTTTACTCTCACATTCCGTGTTATGATTGTGTGTATTTTTTTTCCTGATCGTGTGTTGTTTTTGCACTTCCTTTGTTGTCGTGAATTTGTCTGACTTGATGTTATTATAATGGATGTTTTAACAGAGAGGTTCAGCTTCACTTGAATTTAGTCTTAGCTTTCTGAAACAAATTCTCATTTTTAAACTAAAAAGGAACTCTTTTTAATCTCAAATCTGGAACTTATGGGTACTTGTTCTAATTGAACCGGGATTTTGTTTATTTGAAAACTCTTTTTCGTTTTTGGTTCTTTCTTTTCGTTTTTCTTTTGGAAAATAATAAAACTAATAATAGGAAAAAAATGCTTAAAACATACTTGGACCAAGTCGATCCTAGTGGGTTCGAGGCCCAACAATTTACCAAACCCAAAATCCAAAAGTCCAAAAATTACTTAAAGGCCCCAAAGTTAATTGAAGCCAAAAATCAATTAAAAGCTCAAATTTTGGATTAATACCGATATATATATATATATATATATATATATATATATATAAAACTTTCTATTAATTCTTGAACCGATTTTAATCCAGAAATTCGGGTTAAATTATATTTAATTTAAATTAAAATTAATTAATTTAAAATCAACAATTCAACTCAATTAATTTAAATGGACATTTTATGGATCCAGACAAAATTAAGTATCTACATATACAAGTTGAATATTCTATAAATAAACAAAGTTAATAAAATATATATTAATCAAAATTTGCATTAACATGTAAAGTTTATTTCATGTGCAAATTTTATTAAATTAATATAAAGTTTTTTGTTTTAACGTTAATATAAAATTAATACTAGAAGATAAAAAAAAAAATTCAATGTAAACTTTAAATCTTTTATATTTTAGAATTTAAAAAATACAGCAATTCAATCTAAATTTTTAATTCTTTTTTATGTATTATCAAATAAATCTATTTATCAAAAGTTTTTTAATAAAATTAAATTTTTTACTCATAAATTGGATAAATTTATATTAGTAAATCTATTTAATGAAAGTATTTTAATGAAATTAATTTCTTACTTATAAATTGGATAAACCTTGTGAATAATAAGAAAATATTTACAATGGCTATTTAGAAATATAGTGAACAACAATGGCCATTTTCATCAATTCAAAAGAGTCTCAACATTCATGATTTCATATACTAGTTTTTGGCACATGCATCGCATGTGTAAATTATATATTTCTTATAAAATTTAATTTAGTAAATATTTTTTTGGATACTATAATAATAATGATAGATACTAATAATTTAGTTAACTTTTAATAAAGTAATACATAATATAAATTTACTCAAATTAATGTTATTATCATAAATGAACTTAAATAATGATATTAAATAAAATTTATTGAAAATGTTTTGACTTACCATAAAGTTTGAGAAAATTATAATATAGATATTTCAAAAAAATTATTACCAATAAGTATAATAATAAATTAATATAAAACAAAAAAAAAAGTATTAGGTCATCTAAATAAAAGTAAAACTCAATTTTAAGATAATAAGACAAATTACGAAAGTTGATGAGTCAAAAAGCACTAATAATTTGTTTCTCATTTTTTTATATGCCAAATTAGATTTTCATTTTATATAAAGTTTATTTTAACTTTATTAATATCTAAAGAAATAGATTTCTCATAAGATTGAAAATATTTATCTAACTTAAACTCACTTCTCGAACGTTAACCCTACCTAAGCTAATTGTCGATTTAAATCTAAAAGACATTGACTTAAATTATATCAAAAATCAAATTTGAAAATTTTGACCTTGAATCAACTCAAAAATTTAAATGGTTCAAAACAACATAAATTATTTTCTCAAATTGAGTATAATGCAAATTATTTTCTATTTTAAATTTTAATTTGATTAAAAAGATAATATTATATACAAATGAAATAATTTGGTTCGAATTGAATTAATTTTAAAAATTCATCAATCTAGTAGTAATTTAAAATAAAAAATTATTGAATATTACCAAAATTCGAATTGAGATAATAACTCAATCAAAATCCACTATTTTTATTCATATTGAATTATCAATTCAAAAGTTTCTTATTTAACTTTTTTCTTAGTATTAGTTAATTATTTTGTAAGAATATTTTTGAAGTGAAATTATAACTATAAAAATATGCTTTTTATATATATTTTGAGAATTGAACGATTTAAATCAATCTTCTTTAATAAGGAGAAACATGCACCAACTATTAATCAATTCTCAATTGCATAATTGAGTATACTTTGAACATAATTAGATGACATAACTTAGTTGATCATTGGGCCTATGTCTAAATTTTTATCCGAAATCATGAAAAGTAAAATTCAAAATATTCATTCAATAAAGAACTCAACCTTTACTTAGGTTTGGATTTCACATACCTAATTACTATTTTTTCATTCAACAATAAAAAATTGCTCTTAGTCTTTCAATATATTAGTTTTTTGCTTTTATTGATAATCAGTAGTCCTTTTTTTTTGGTATTTGAGGTTGCCAGATCTTATACTTCGTCAATGGAACTAATAAGAGTTCAGCACATGGTTATTGGCATTGATAATCAATATTTTAAATTTCACATTTATAACATTATATTTAGTTGTAATTATTGTATACTTTCCTATTATTTTTTTTTTTACTTTATTTCTTAAAAACATTATTCAGTAATATTTTATATCAACTAAATTTATAACATTTTCTTTTAATGAATAATATATGTTTACGTGTTTTTATTTGATTATACCTATGGTTCATATATAATTGATACTCCTTGCATCCTATTTTTTTGTCCATCTTTCATTTTTTTTGGGATATTAAGAAATAAAATCCTTTTCCTAAATTTTTAACACTTAATAGTCTTATTTTTTCGTATTTCAAATTGATTTTAATTTTTTTTAACTTTTTGGCAATAAAAAGTATTATTATACATCAATATTATATATGGTTGAAAAAATCGAACCGGATCGACCGATCAGATCGGTTCAATCGAGAACCGAAAGCCTATTCGATTTGATGCTCTATAAAGAATCGGAGACCTATTGAACTGGCCAAAAACCTGTTCAACCGGTAAAAAATGGGAAAAAAAACCGTTTTTTTTTTTAATTATTTGTTTTTCAAAAATATTTTTTGTAAATGATGATATTTGAACCCATAACCTTTTAGAATTAAATTCAAGACCATACCACTAAGCCAAATACTTATTTTTATTAATTATTTACTATATTTAATATTATTTAACATTAAAATTATTTTTAAAATATTTTAAAATCTTATTTAAATAAATCAACCTGTTCAACCGGTTGAATCGAGAATCGGAGGTCACACAACCATGATATTATAAGACAATTTTAAATTTATTATATTAAATGCACACAAAAAATCTTAATATATGTGAAAGTCAAAGAGAGACTAGGGGTGTAAACGAGACACATATGCTCGCAAACTACTCGAGTTCAGCTATAAAAACTCGAAGTCGGATTTGTCATTGTCGAGTCGAGCTCGAGCAGCATGAGCTATCGAGCGAGCCGAATTCGAGTATCCTAATTGTCATAATGTACCAAATTCGAATTCAGCATGCTAGACGCAAATAATGGAGTCGCCACTAATCATCTTATTAGATGTGATTAGTCACCTATACAAATATATCCTCTTTAAAGTAATCCTAAGTTTGACTAAGTGATGCACCCAAAAGAGTGTATCTTTATTAAACCTTACACTTAATATGATCAATTATAGTAAAGTAGCATGCAAGGGTCGAATCTACAAAGATTGGTTTTTAGTTTATAAATCACTAGTTTAAAACTTAAATTCAAAGAAAATAAAAGTTAAAGGAGTTTTGAAATCAGTTTAAACTTAAGCAAGCAATAAAAATAAGAAAGCAAGTAAACAAGAAGTAATCAAATGTGAGAAATATGGCTAAAGGTTCATTCTCCACCACTAGACATCATTGAGAATCAATAATCAGATCTATCAACATCAATTAACTATCAAAATTATCAACCGTAGATAACAACAGGCTCTGTTACCCCAATCTTTCTTTAGTTCGTCGTTAAATAGAACAAGCTCTCTCACTACAAACAATTTGCCATATACTGACGCTGACTTTTACTCACGGTCAAATTCCGTTAGTAAATCAAGTCTATACCGACGAATTTTTGATCCGTCAGAAAATGTACAATATATACCGACACTTATTTTTTCCGTCGGTATAGGTTACATCTATTGTAACAGTTAAATATTTTTCGTCGGTATAGGTTTAATGTATACTGACGCTTTTATTTCAACAGTCAGTATATATGTCTCGTAAAAAAAAATCCACTTCTTTTTTCTAGTTCGCGATTTTATTTTAATTTCAGTTTTTAAATTATTATTTTTTTTCATAAAAAATGCCTATAGCAACGGCTATTTTATTTTGCCCGTTGCTATAGATCATCTAAATTTTATTTGGGGATATAGACAGAACCCCTATTTTCTCGACACCCCTTTTTCTCTAAAACATCAATAAGTCCCAACCCTGTTGTGTTTATGTAATTTCACTTCTCTAGATGAAGCCGGAAGAGAGACCCAAGTAAGGAAATTTTTTATTTTCTCCAAATCTCGGAAAGAATTTCCAGTCGAAGACCAGCTCGCCCTCTCCTTAACAGGTTTCTTTTAATCAATTAATCCTTTTGTTTTTTTTGTTATGCTCTTGTTTTCTTTTATTGTTTAATCTGTTTTTTCAAATTATTACGTGAAATTCTCTATCTGTAGGTTCGAATTAGTGTTTGGTAAATTCCATTTGTTCATCCGGACATTGCTCTCAGTAAATTAATGTCAAGGTTTAGGGTTCTTTTATATATTCTGACAATTGGGGAGATCTCTAAATGCTTATACGGCTTTCTTGAGGTCTTGATCTTTATGACTACTCTTATTAATAGATAAAGTTTAGTTTGATTTCTGAGACTAAGATCATTTAATCTTTCTCTTCTTTATCAATTTCTAGCTTCTCTGACTGAAATTGTTATCTTGAAACATCTTCTAGGGTTCCTCAAAGAAAGAAGTAGAATATTGGCTTGTATGGCGATTTGAGGGCGAGGCCACACTTTCAGATTTGATACAGAGCAAAGAGTTTCCCTACAATGTTGGTACTTTCTCTCATTATTTTTTTTTTTTTAATATTCTGCAAATAGTTTGTGACGGTTAGAATTCCCCAAGTACATCCGTGATTACTTTTGAAGTATTGGGTCTTCCACTCATCTGTGCTCTAGTTTCATATTGCAAAATGTAATCTTCTTTTTGAGCCTATGCCAAAACTTGTTAGGCTGGGCAATAAGTTTTTAAAGATATAATAATTTCAATGTCATCTTCAATAGAATTATAGTTGTTCTTTAATGAACATGATGCTGGGTTTTAGAAGGAGCTTGACTTCTTATTCTTATTCTAATGTCATTTATTTTAAAATAAAACTAGCAAAATTTATGACAGTAAATTTAATGTAATCATTACTATTAATATCAAATTCAACTAGAGCATAGAAGCATGGATGTAATTCCACATGGAAATTTGGGCCTGTATTGACAGTGAGTCAGTAAGCCTATAACAATGACTATTAACTGCATCTTTGTTTCAATTTTTGCTATATATCGATTTTTTCTTTCTTATCATGTATTAACTAGTAGAGCTTTGAAATTACTGACTTGTGTATTCTGTTGGTTTCTGACTTCTCGTGTGCTATGAGTTGAGCATAAAGTATATTATATTCTTCCGATGTCATTTATGCATTGATGTTTCCTTTGTTTTTAATCTTTTCTCGATTTCTATTTCAGGGCCGGGAACTGTTAGGAGATACACCATTGTTTGTTCTTGTAAGCTCTGCTTGATCTCACAAGTTTTATGGTGGAAGAGCATGTTTCGTGGCCTTTTTGAGTTTGCAATATAGCTTACATGGATCATCTTGCTTTTTGTAATATAGTTTGCTATATGGCCTTTTTGAATTTGTTAAACATGTTTATAGAGAAGCAAGTTTTACGGTTAGAATTCCCCAAGTACATCCGTGATTAAATTCTCCCTTCATTACCATCTCCATGGTAAGACATCTTCGATCTTAAACTCTTAAGTACTCCTGTCCTCTAAGCATTCTCTGGTTATGACAAAGTCAGATATAATTTTAAGTTCAAAATTTGAAGTAGTTTGCACATGAGTAATATGTATGGGTTAAAGTCAACTGATATGATGGATATTTTTACACCAACTTGTAAGAGGATTCTTGTCCATTAACTTAGTTTGCACATGAGTTATATGAATGAGTCACTCTTTATGAACCTCTTGCACAGATGACAATGTTCTAATTTTCTTGCACTTTTATGGAATTTTGCAGGTAGAGGCAGGCCAGTTATGGATTGGGCTGTACTAGTCAAGGTTGCTGCAGGTGCAGCTCGCGGGATAGCTTACCTCCATGAAGGCTGTAATCTACTTGTTCTTCTTTCTTTTTTTTTTTCTTTGTTGTACTTTGAAACTCTGACATATGCTGCAAAAGCTTAAATTATCTAGACCTAGGTTTGCTATGCTATAAAGTAATATATACTTGAAATCATATAAAATTGTTCTTCCTTTGATATGTTCCTTTGGTAATCAACTAATCGTCACATCATCTCCATCGTACGTAACTTCTAATGCCACATTTCTTATAAATATTTTGCTTCAATCAGGCCATCCTCGCATCATTCACAGGGATATCAAGTCATCGAACATTCTTCTTGACAACAATTTTGAGACTTGGGTATGCCCATTTCTACAATCTAAATTTTTGTGAACAATTTTTTGATCTTGAATTGCTTTGTGGGGGATTTTGACGTTTCTTATGAGTGCCTTATCATCTTTTGTTAACTATAGAATTTCTGCTTTAATTTTAGAATTATTAACATGTCTTACATTATTCTTAGGATGTATATTTGGGTTTTCCTTTTTCATTATTTTAATTTCCCTTTTGCCACTCTAACTTTCTGTCTCACAATTCATGTTTCTACAACAGATTTCAGATTTTGGACTTGCAAAGTTAGCTTTGAATTCAAATACCCGTGTAACCCACGTGTGATGGGAACCTTTGGGTAAGTTAACTTAGTATGTTGGTTTGTCATATATCTAGAAGAATTAAACTTTCACATGCTTGTGCATAATTCTGTTTTTCCTATGTTGCATTAGCATAATCATTTTTTTTATTTTACTTTTTGATCTATTTAAAGCTTTTTGGTTGTAAAGCTAGCAGTTGATGACTATGTTATAAATGCATATTCTCACTTTGATCTATTCAAAGAACATAGTTGAGATTTAAAGCATTTTAGATCAAATAATTTTTCGATTTGATAGTTTATTTAAATGTGCATTGCACTTTTCATTTTCCCTTTTATTTGGTCTGTAAACATGTATGGCGTGATAGTCAAATATTGTATTCAGGTTTTTCTGATAAATGAATTTGTTCTTTTATAGATATATGGCTCCAGAATATGCAAGAAATGGCAAGTTAGCTGAAAAATCTGATATTTATTCCTTTGGTGTTGTGCTCTTGGAATTTTCGATTTTAAGATTGTATTATGTCTTTAGTTTGTGAAAAATTATATAATTAAGATAATTTATTTGTAATTTTATTTTAATATTATTAAACATTTTGTACTTTCTTATGATACTTTTAAATTATATATGAAATATGTTGGATTAGATTATAAATAAATCAATATTAGTAATTGAAAATATAGTATAATTTCATTTTTACCGACGCTTTGAACTTTATACCGACAGACTATATATCAGCAAAAATGTATAGTATACTAACGGAGTGGACCGTCGGTAAATTTCATTTAAATTTAACAAATTTAACAATATGAATAACTTCACCTCCTGCTCACCAAATTTAACAATTAAATTTCATTTAAATTACTGAACTCACAATCTGTACAACTTTGTACATGCTAATTAGATTTGCAATATGGATCAATGAAAATTATTCAGCTAGCATCTGTAAAAGGAATTTGACAGAAATGAGAAAACTGGAGTCACAACCAGAAACTGCTTTCTGGACCAAAGCATCCGACATCTACAATAAGCAAACATATCCGACAAGATGGATTGTAGGGAAAAAGACCTGGGATTGAGAACAATGGCAATGGCAGTGCCAAAAGAAAGGTTTAATACTGATTTTTTTTTTTAAATTATTTTCTTTCGTGGAAAGGGGCAGCTCTGTTGGCTTATTGGTACAATGTTAAACTCTTAATTTTAATGATAAAAAATTAAACCCTGTCACTCACCCTCAATTATAAAAAATAAAATAAAAAAACCCACCAAAAGCAAGCACAAGGAGAAACTAAATAGTAAATAATTAACTTATCTCTCAGAAAACAAGACAGTGGAGTAAGAATAGAGGATAGAAAACAAAAGAAAAATAACCATAAAGTCAACACCCTTCAATCCTTGAGGAAGGATCAGGTACACCAAAAGTTCACCAAGGAAGACGAGATTGATGCCACCCAATAATTAGGGCACACATCTCTCTCATACAGGTATCGCCAAATTATCAAGAGTATTGACTTTCTATGGATCAGCCTAAGCTGGAAAATTAATGAAATTTTTGAATTCAGGGCTGTTGGGCCCAAAGAGACTGATGCCATTAAAGTTTTAGGTCCAACACCTTGCATGACGAAAACCTAACGAGCTCTCACTCTCCTAAATGCTTCATTTAGTTTGAGTAACAAAAGGATATTTGATTTACACTTGTCAAAACTTAAAACTTTCACTACAGATCACAAAAAGATATAAATAACCATTATTAAGGTTAAGGGATTTTCGTGTGTGTTTTAAGACATTCAAGTTTATAGATAGGGAATTAAAAGAATGAACATATAATATATATATATATATATATAAATTGAAACCTCTATAAAAATATAAACACACAAAATATAACTTTCAAAAATATTAAAAGACAATAAAAGATAATTAATTCGATATAATCTCATTTTGTTTATTCACCTCAAATTTAGCCAATTTTTAGATCTTAAATTTTTTGAGCCTCAAATTGTTTGGATCATTTGAAATTGAATTTGCTAATGGGTTTTGATTGAGCCTTGGAGTTCAAATTTGGACCAACTTATAATCTCATTTTGTTTATTCACCAGTTCTGATCACTTTTTTTTTTACTATTATTTTATATTTCTAAAAAAAGAAAAATTAAAATTTAATTTTTTTTTTAGAAATCCGAAACAAGGAAAGGAAAAGGAAATCAAAAGTTTTTGATGAATGAAAAACAGTGAGAGTTTTACTTCCTTAGAGCTTGTTGTCGGTTTTAACCACGCAAGTGCATGTTATTGCAAACAAGTAATAAAGTGAAAGTAGAGTGTTGATCTTACGAGGAATTGTTACCAAAATTGTTAACTACTAAAATTAAAACAACTTAATTTTATCCAAATAATTAATTAAAGATGTTAAGTAAAAACTAAATAAAAATAAAATACTAAACAAAGAAGGCAAATTAAAATTTGGGATTAATCACTTGAGAAAAGGTATAGGATTACAATTTTTCTCAATACTTCGTATGAACCTCTCTTACCCTTTTAACTTGATGAATGGCAATGAGTTGTTAACATAGAGTTCTAATCTATTTATAAGTATCTGTCCATGGTCTTATAAAAATATCTCTCTTAACCAATTAACTATATGTCTATGATAATTGAATTAAAGAGAAACTCATTAAGCTTAGACTATAAAATTGGTTATACATGACACGTAAGTATATTTTTACCCTACATGCAACTCAATCCATCATAATAAATGAATATGAAACATGTGTTATGCAATCCATGTCTAACACTAAACTCTCTTTGTCAAGTTGTATTTAGGTTAACAAATCATTTTAATTGGTGATCAGGCAATTAAAAGCATTAAGCACAAGATTGTATAAACAACATCAAATATCATTAATTCAAGAAAGAGAGTAAAATAATCCAAACTACATGTTGAGTTCCACTGCAATCCTAGAAAGAGAAATTTAGTTCATGCTCAACATTGAAAACAATAAACAAGGGAGTTTCACCATCATAAAATTAGAAGAGAATAAAGGACTAATTATGCTCCCGGTCCCTATACTTGTTTAATATTTGAGTTTTAGTCCCTCTACTATAATTCATAAACATTGAGTCCTCATACAATTTGGATTTAAAAATTATGATCCATATAGTAACGGTGTTAGTTTTTATCCCGTTAAAAGATGCTGACTTGGCATTTTCATTGGTTGAAAGAAGAAAAAAAAGCTGAGGTGTTATTTTTTTGCCACGTCACCTTTAACCCATGAGACCGAATTTTTGCCATGTCACCTTTAACCTATGAGACCGAATTCGGACAAAAAAAATACTTTAATAATTTTTCAATTAATGAATTAATTCATATAACAAAACCCCAAAAACTAAAATAAAACTGAGAAAAAAAAACTATCAGACTTTCGATAGTTTCAATCCAAATTCCCTAAATCCCCAAGTTTTGTCGATCCCTAACCTAAACAAAAAATCGAAAGTGTTAACCTTGAATCCCCAAATCAAAACCATGAGAGATTCAAAACCCCTAAACCGAAATTCCCTAAATCCCTAAATTGTCGAGCAGTAACCTAAACCAAAAACCCAAATCTTAGAACCCTAACTCCCCAAATCAAAACCATGAGAGATTCGAAACCTTCTATTGAAATACCCTAAATCCCCGAATTCTCGAGCCCTAACCTAAACCAAAAACCCAATTGTTTGAACCCTAAGTGAAAAATCAAAATTGATTCTGTACGAATTAGGGTTTTCCACCCTAAAATCAACCATATTCGACAGTGAAGAGTGCAAAGTGAAGGGGCAAACTGAACAAAAGGAATAAGGAGAAAAATGCAGTGAAGACAGGTTAGCTTTAAATTTTTTTATGTGTAATTTTTGAATTTGTTTTATATGTAGCCCCTGTTTATGCTCTTTTCTCTAGATTTGTTTAGACCGACAGTAGTGACCCCTCTTTGGACCGTAGGGTGTGGCTCCTCTTTGTTATCATTTGTCTAGGTTTAAGGGTTTCTTGACTTATCTGTTGTTTTTGGTTTGTCTGCTGTGTTTGTTGGTTTGTGTAAAGTAAAGTAAATAATAAATTATTTCAATATGTATTTAGTAAATAATATATTTATTTCCACGTTTGTTTTTGTGTTATCACATGTTAGCATGACTTGGGAACTATGCAAAGCAAGGTACCGCCATGGGGGAAAGTTGACCGGGATTCCTACAGTTAAATATGTGAATGAGTCAGTAAATAAATTTGATAAGGATCCAGATCGAATTTTTTATTGGACTATTCTAGAAAAAGTTAAGAGTTTAGGTTATGATTTGTCTAATTGGATCAAAATTTATTATGTTGAGACTGGTAAAACATTAAGCACAGGCTTGAAGTTGTTAACAGAAGAGGATAACAATGTGAGAGAGTTGGCTACTCAATTAGTGAAAGGTGAGACTATAGATATATATGTAGAACATTTGGATGGGAAAATTGAGAATGAAATGCTCTTCTGGAACCAATTGATAATGTTGTTGTGGTGAACAATCTGGTGAACCTAATAGACCCCTACACCAACCTTAGCTGATTTTGATAGTGATGAGGAGATAGAGAACCTCAATGTAGAGTATGACAGACCAGAGAATGAGAATGATTCAAATGAAGGTGATGATGAGAGGTTGGTGGATGTAGAGATGGACTGTAATGGTGTTTCAGATGTTGATGATGAACTGGAGGTTGCTAGGCAGAATTTGAGGGTGTATGTTGAAAAGAAAAAAGTTGTCTGTGATGTTGATGGTGAGGGTGGTGGTGATTCAAATGATGGTGGTGAAGATTTAAGAGCTGAAGCTATTGGGATTCGACTCATGCTCAAACAGAGATAATGTATAAATTTAATCAACAGTTAAATTTACAACGCAGCGGAATTAAATAAAACAAAGAGAATACCGAATCCCTCCAAGGATCTGCCTATGAATTCAAAAATGATCAGGCTGTCAAGAACAGATAACAATCAAAATCACATACCTCTATTTTGAAGATTGTCGAATCCTCAAGATAGATTCTTGATGTTCTTGTTCTTGTACACAAAGCTCGCTTGTCGAAAACCAAAGTCGTCCAATTGTTCGACCTCTAACAATAATCCACACAGGTGATCTGAAAGCCTTCACAATGTTGAGATTATGTTTTACCAAGACGATGCTAGTAGTCTAGGTTGTGAGAAAACTTTCTCCTCTACCTTAGTTAGCCTAAAGAAAATGAAAGAATCGTATTCTCTCTTCTCAATAGCTTTTCGGCCAATTCACTCTAAGGGGAGTGAGAGGCGCCGATTCAGGCTAGCAGCTTAGGGGGAGACGACAACAACATAAAGCATATATATAAGTAGGTTTAGTGTACTATAACTATTGGACTAACTGCACTAATGCCCTTATACATATTATTAAATATTCACAATAAGCCCACAACACTTAATGAATATTTAATCTGGCCCAATCTCATTTTAATTTCATTAATCACCTTTGTGTGTGACCCATTAGGCGCTTAACATGTTGGCAATAAATTAATTAATTCAATTAAGAATTTCCTATTTATATTTATAGATCATGAGCAGCATCTAGCAATGCATCATGACCACCCAAATGCCAAGAGAGTCATCAAGCTTCGACTAGCCTTTCGTGTACAATATGTCTGTGTAATTAGATCCTTTCATCAAATATCCCGGGATAGGAAAGATCATGGTTCAGTTTCTACTCTTAACCCATTCCATATTATATCTGCAGCTTTAATATTAAATCCTTAAGTATTGCCTTGGCCAAGGACTTTCATAAGTTAATATAAGCTAGATACATATGAGATATGTCCCCTTAATCACTTGGGGTGATGAATCCTCTCTCGACCACTCATTCATCTTCGTATGCTTCATGTCATACCCAATAACACCCTACCATAAGCATCCTCGTGATCAGGACCCGTTTGTGATGAAATCTAGGTATGACAGTTCACATACAAGATGACCTAGTGTCACAAGTCAAAGGATGATTTACACTATTGACACATGAGAGTATTTACCATAGACACTTGAGTGAAATACCAAATGGAACTCTTATAGCGGGTCATGTCCAGTGAACTTGTTCAACTGACAAGCACCTATATGTTATCCACAAGTATCTCTATACTTTCAACCTATGAGATCGGTTGCATGCATCAAATGCATGAAAGCTTAACATATGCCAGTTTTTGAGCATTGTCAATGCCCTGTCTTGACAATACGATGACCAAGAACAGTTTTAGAAAACACGGCATTGATGCATAAAGATCCTCATAATTGTAACACTTTACAATTCCTTTGCAATGCCATTGTGTCTCATGGGCTTTATCTTCACAAGTGATTTATAACAATTATAACAAAACTTATGGATAAAGAAATACCTCAATTATAATTAATAAACTATAATGTACAATACATGAATATATAAATAGTGTCTTACAAGCCCAACTAGATTGGCTTGTAGGGTTTACAATCTCCCACTAGCACTAAAGCCAATCGCCCATGTATTTAAGCCCATGTCCTTCCATGTGACGATTATGTTTCTGCTGGGACAGAACCTTAGTGGGTAACCTTTTTCATATTAATGTCACCTCTTTCAATGATTGCACTAATCACGTGAAATTACCGTAATATATGTATGGATCGACGATGAAACCTTGGTTCCTTAGCTTGCGCTATGGCTTCATTGTTATCATAGTAAAGTGGTACTAGATCAACAATGCTCGGAACCAACCAAGTTCTTTAATAAACTTCTAGATCCAAACAACCTCCTTCGTTGCCTTAAACGAGGAGATATACTCGGCTTTGGTTGTTGAATCTGCAGTCATCTCTAGTTTGGAACCTTTCCAACTGACTGTACCAAGATTCAAGGTAAATATATAATTGCACTGCTATTCACTGTTATCCTAATCAGATTAGAAGTCAGTATTTGCATAACCCCTCACTTGGAGTTCAGCCCCTCCATAGACCAAGAAAGTATCCGTAATGCTTCTCAAGTACTTAAGGATATTCTTCACAACAATCCAGTGACTTTCACCAGGATTTCCCTTTTGTATCTGCTCATGACAGTCAGAGCGTATGATACATCTGGTATATTGCACAACATATCATACACGATAGATCCAAATGTCGAAGCATATGGAATCCTATTGACCCGTGTCCTTTCATCTAATATTTTAGGACACATCTCTTTCGAGAGAGGTATGCTATGTAACATAGGCAAGTTTCCTCTTTTGGAGGTATCCATGCTAAACCTTTTAAAACCTTGTCTATGTAAGTGGATTGGGAGAATCCAAGTAGCCTTTTTGATCTATCTGTATAGATCTTAATTCCCAGAATAAATGATGCTTCTCCCAAATCCATCATGGAGAATTGTTTGGATAGCCAGACCTCAATCTTCTGTAGCATAGGTACAACATTTCCTATAAGCAATATGTCCTCGACATGTAGCATCAGGAAACAACTGCCAGTCCGTTTACCTTCTTATAAACACATGGATCATCAAGATTCTATATAAAACTATATCCTTAGGTCGTTTCATCAATTCTGATGTTCCAGCTCCGAGATGCTTGCGTTATGCAACGCATCACATTCCAGTAGAAAACCATATTTCACTGAATCATGTCTATCCTCATTAGACATTCGGAGCACTTGTGTTTCTTGAGCATTAGTCCGAGCATCCAATGCTTCGAACAATGGCTCAGGTTTCGAGGGAATGTTAGGTTGTGGTTCTTGAATTTCTTCAAGATCTACTTTACTCCCACTGAATCCTTCTAGTAGAAACTCTTTCTCTAGAAAAGCAGCGTGTTTTACACAAACACCATTTGATTAGTAGGACTGTAAAAGTAATATCCAACAGTCTCTTTAGGATATCACACAAACTTACATTTTTCTGATCTAGCTCCCAGCTTATCAGAAGGTACTTGCTTCACATAAGCAGTACATCCCCAAATCTGTAAAAAAAGATAAACATGGCATCTTGCCATTCCATATCTCATATGGTACCTTATCTATCGACTTGCTTGGAACCCTATTTAGAAGGTAAGCTGCAGTTTCTAAGGCATGTCCAACAAGGTTCGATT
Organism: Fremontodendron californicum; assembly: GCA_030761205.1. Lineage (NCBI taxonomy): Eukaryota > Viridiplantae > Streptophyta > Magnoliopsida > Malvales > Malvaceae > Fremontodendron > Fremontodendron californicum. Next base: position 24,121,919 of record JAULJL010000018.1, on the reverse strand, counting down.
TCTCATCTCGGGCACTCCGTTACGCTAAGGAGTTCCAGGTGGAGTCCATTGCGACAGAATTCCATTTACCGTCAAATGACCCAAGAAATCAGGAGTTAAATATTCTCCTCCTCGATCCCATCTAAGAGCTAGAATATTTTTCCCAGTCTGTTTCTCTACTTCAGCTCTGAACTCTTTGAACTTTTCAAAAGCTTCAGACTTGTATCTCATCAAATACACATAACCGTATCTTGAATGATCATCGATAAAGGTTATGAAGTATGAGAAATTACCTCTAGCAGCTGTGTTTAGTGGCCCACATACATCTGAATGTATTAAGCCCAATAAAACACTAGCTCTTTCCCCTTTTCCAGTAAAAAAAGTCTTGGTCATCTTACCAAGGAGACAACATTCACAAGTCTCATATGATTCATAATCAAAGGGCTCCAAATATCCATGTTTATGCAATGTGGAAATCCTTGTCTCATTGATATGACCAAGTCTTCAGTGCCAGATGTAAGTCTTACTTGGATTATCCTTTCTTGCTTTCTCAACATTTATATTGAACACAGGCATCTCTGGATCCAAAACATATAATCATTATGTAATGTTGCCGATCCATAGTGAATGTCTTTAAGAATGATGGAGCAACTATTGCCCTTTATTCTTATCTCGAAACCATAATTAACAGTGAGGTATGAAACCAAAATGATGTTTCTAGACAATACTGGAACAAAGTAACAATCTCAGTTCCAATTTCATGCCAAACGGCAAAGATAAAGTACATGTTCCAACGGCCAATGCTACAACTTTTGCACCATTTCCTACTCTTAGAACTACTTCATCTTTGCTCAACTTTCTACTTCCTTTCAACATCCTTATGTCATTACATAGATGTGAACCGCATCCTGAATCAATTATCCAGGAATTGGATTTAACAGTAGAAAGATTCAGTTCAATCACAAACACAGTCAACCCAGAAACTTTTATAATTTCTTATTGATTTGTCAAGTGAGCAACCTTCATTTCATTGAGAACGCTTCTCAATCTTTTGTACCAATCCAAACATTTTGGACTAATGGCATTCATAATGCCGCGCAATGCAGTTAAATTATTAACCATTTTCAACAACCTAATATGGAAAAAGTATATATCAATTATATTCATGCATTTATACCAATTCAAGATGATGTATTAAATCTCTTATTGGTTCTCCCACTAATTTTTCGAGATAATAGCCCTCACTATTATTCGAAAATCTCATCAAGGTATTTCTAGTGGGCTGGGATCCCTTTCAACATGTTGCAACCTTGAGTGCCTCAACAAATTACAACAAGCCTAGTTGGGTAGATAACATAGCTTATCAATTGCATCTCTATGCAACTCCCAGATTAGTTAGGTGACAACTCTTTGTCTAAGCACATGATATGTACTTCGCCTAACTTTCCCTCTAACACCATGCGGTCAAGTTTTGCGCATCTGGACAACATGGCATTAGTTGAGTAAGACCAAACTTCATAACTCAAACATATTCGTACAGTAGTTTGACTCTGAGTGACTCAATAAGCCTCCTACTGGAAGAACTCTGGTTATCTTGTTATGATGATGGAAGGCAACTTTATCATGCGAAACATGTGACTCAATATAATAAAGAGGGATTTCCTTGTTCTTTATAAGTCTCACATATCAAACATTCATAGCATTTATAATATCGCATAAAATAAATCTATAACATGCTTTTTACTTGGATGATTATGGATTTTTCTAATCTAATTTCCTTAAGCCATCAAAGGAAATTAGTTGGTCAAATTCCTAGGTGATTACATACATAGTCTTCAAAGCTTGCTTGTAATCTCCTTATCTTCATGGTGCCTATCTTCATCTTCAAGTTACAAAAATTATTCCTAGCTAATCCTAATTTTACACTTTAATATAACTAATTACATTTGTAATAAAGAAACCTCAATTTACATTTGAGGGGAGTTAGGTGAGGAAAGAATTTTTACAACTCCAGAAAATGAGAGAAAGGCAGGGCACGCAGTCCCTATTTAATTTAATAAAAACCATAAAATTAAATTCAACCATTCACAATCATATTGGGTCTAAGTCCATAATCATCCCATACATTCACAAACAATTTATGAACATATAAATCATGCTTTAATCTCTAGTTACCATCATTGATTATATTGATCCATAATTTAATTCCAAAAAAAATAATAAACATTTATTCTAATCTCATTAGAATATATCCTCAATTAGGATTATTTTCTTTAATTAAATTATTATCCAATTAAATAATTTAATTGAATATTCATGTAAATTCTTATTTTTGTGATTTAATTAATTTAACAATATTACCTTGATTACTAATTTTTAGTGTTGTATCTCAACTAGGATACTACAACATTAGTAACTTAATATTCTTAAAATTCATAAGCTGTGACAATTTGATAGAAGCGAAAAACCCTAGCAAGGGAGGCGCAGGCCATGGATATTAAGAGTTGCCGTCGCCCCTTCACCTCCCTAAGGCTGTCTATCCGCTTTTCACAGCTTCCAACTTTTCAATGCTAAATCAGTTTTATGATTTTTCAGGCTTTCCAAGAACAATTCTAAGCAATTTTAACTCCTAAAATCATTAAAACATGCATTAAAAATCAGCCAAGAAAAATCTACAAGTTTTTCTCACTAAAATCACCAAATTTGTGCAAAGCAGGCAAAGCAGTTTTCAATCGCTGCCAAACTTTCGCCAGTTGCATTAATCAGTTTAAAACACTTTTAAACCAATTAATCAACAAAAATTCACCATGATTAACTGCTGCCTTCACCGAAACACTACAAGCGCAAATTCTCACAAATTCGGTTATTGACACTTGGATCGAAATAACTCAAACAACAAAACAATTTTGTTAAAGGTAACAATCAAAGCATAGATCGTATAGGAATAACATAAACCTTCCTTCTCTACCTTAGTTAGCCTAAAAAAATGAAAGAATTGTATTCTCTCTTCTCAATAGCTATTCGACCGATTCACTCTAAGGGGAGTGAGAGGTGCCGGTTCAGGCTAGAAGATTAGGGGAGGCGGCACAACATAAAGCATATATATAAGTAGGTTTAGTGTATTCCAACTATTGGACTAACTGCACTAAAGCCTTTATACATATTATGAAATATTCACAGTAAGCCCACAACATTTAATGAATATTTAATCTGGCCCAATCTCATTTTAATTTCATTAATCACCTTTTGTGTGTAACCCATTAGGCCTTTAACATGTTGGCAATAAATATAATTAATTCAATTAAGAATTTCCTATTTATATTTATAGATCATAAGAGGCATCTAGCAATGCATCATGACCAACCAAATGCCAAGAGAGTCATCAAGCTTCGACTAGCCTTTCGTGTACAATATGTCTGTGTAATTCGATCCCTTCATCAAATATCCCGGGATAGGAAAGAGCATGGTTCAGTGTCTACTTTTAACCCATTCCATGTTAGATCTGCAGCTTTAATATTAACTCCTTAAGTATTGCCTTGGCCAAGGACTTTCATAAGTTAATATAAGCCTAATACATGTGAGATATGTCAATTTAATCACTTGGGGTGATGAATCCTCTCTGGACCACTCATTCATCTTTGTATGCTTCATGTCATACCCAATAACACCCTACCATAAGCATCCTCATGATTGGGACCCGTTTGTGATGAAATCTAAGTATGACAGTTCACATACAAGATGACCTGGTGTCACAAGTCAAAGGATTATTTACACTATTGACACATGAGAGTATATACCATAGACACTTGAGTGAAATACCAAATGGAACTCTCGTAGCGGGTCATGTTCAGTGAACTTGTTCAACTAACAAGTACCCATATGTTATCCCCAAGTATCTCTATACTTTCAACCTATGAGACCGGTTGCATGCATCAAGTGCATGAAGGTTTAACATATGCCAGTCTTTGAGCATTGCCAATGCCTTGTCTTGAAAATACGATGACTAGGAACAGTTTTAGAAACACGGCATTAATGCATAAGGATCCTCATAATTGTAACACCTTACAATTCCTTTGCAATTCCATTGTGTTTCATGGGCTTTATCTTTACAAGTGATTTATAACAATTATAACAAAACTGATGGATAAAGAAATACCTCAATTATAATTAATAAACTATAATGTGCAATATATGAATATATAAATAGTGTATTACAAGCCCAACTAGATTGGCTTGTAGGGCTTACACCAACCGAAGCTTCTAGGGCAAACATTAAAACTGAGAATGTTGATGGGTACATGAGTGAGTATTTTGAGTCATCAGACCCTGACAGTTTTATAGACACTAGTGATGGGTCTGATAAAAGATGATGCACATAGAGTGCACTCTACCAATACTTATTATAATCCAAGAACACCTTTAGAAGATTTTGTGGTTGGACTTAGATTTGAAAATTTGAAGGTGTTTAAAATTGTTCTTTGTGATTTGTCTACAATGAAAAGATTTGAGTTTAAGTACAAAAAGAATGATAAATTAGGAGTTAGAGCCATGTGTAGTGGCAAAGGGTGCAAATGGACAGTGCTTTGCTCATGGTGCAGTACTAATAAGACAGACATGGTGAAAACATATGTGTCTGAGCATTCATGTCTGGCCACTTCAAAAAATAGAAGGGTAACAGCCTCTGTGATTGCTAGAAGGTATGGAGAAGAGATTAGTACTATGCCTTTCATCAAACCTAGGCATTTGAGGGTATTAGTGAGAAAATATTTAAAGGTTACTGTGTCATTTGATATGTGCAGAGCAGCCAAGGGTTGTGTTATAAAATATATGGAAGAGAAATATAAGGAGGAATTTAGTGTCTTGAATGATTATGTTGAGAAGCTAAATTCAACAAATGAAGGAAGCATAATTTTTCTCACTACTAAGAAGTCAACCCCTAAGTCAATGCCTGTATTTGACAAGTTATATGTATGTTTTGGAGCATTGAAGCAAGGTTTTTTTTAGGGATATAGACATATTATTGGACTTGATGGGTGTTTTCTTAAAGGTCTGGTTAAGGGGCAGTTGCTTGTGGCTGTAGGAAAGGATGGGAACAACCAAATGTTCCCTATTGGTTGGGCAGTGGTGGAAAGGGATACTACTGAGAGCTAGACATGGTTCATAGACCAATTATGTTCTGATTTGGGTATTCAAGATAGGCTGAGTTGGTAAGTATAAGTGATATGCAAAAGGTATGCTCCTTTAACTTCACTTTATTTTACTTTGATATAATATTTTTTATGCTTTGTATTTACCCTAAGGTCAACTACTATAATCTTTATAATTATATATTATAATTATTTCTTATTATATTAATTATTTCATATGCTGTAGGCCACAAGTCAGACTTCCAGGCTTAGGAAAAGAAGAACTTCTCCCACTAATCTTGCAACAAATGAACAACCAAGTGCTAATACTTCAAGAAGAGCCAAAAAGAGGTCACATCAAGATCCTAATACTTCAAGAAAAGCCAAAAAGAGGTCACACCAAGATCCTGATTCTGGAATCTCAATATTCAATGTAAGCAAAGCTTTATTTAGTTTGACTTTACTTTTAAATATTAGGCTTTTGATATTAATATGCCAAAAACAGCCTGGCAGACCTGGTGAGTTGATTATAGGAAGAGGAGACAGACCTAGAAATTACATCAGTAGAAATCAATTGCTGGTAAACTCACAACCATAAACGTGATGTTCATTTTACCTTAATTCTTGTACAATTTTAATATTTAACATATTATTACATTTATTTGTTCTTAGGCATAAAGGAACAAAAAGGTTGACAAAAAACAAAAGTCAAACAGTCGAGGCTCTACACCTCTCTCTACACAACAAAGTATTGTACCAACTTCCAGCAAAGGGAAAGAACATGCTGCAGCAGCATTAGGGTTATGTTGAAGTTAAAGTAGATTGAAGACAACTTCTTTTTGTTCAAGTAGCTAAGTGGGAGTGGTCTACAAGTTCTTTTTGTTTTTTTACATGAATGTTATGTAAGGCTATTGGATGCTTAGGTCTGATTCTTTTTGTTGGTATCAGGTTTAGATCACACCAGTTTGGTGTTTAAGTACATAAGCTCTCACAAAATGTTATCTTCACAACATTGTGTTTAATGGTTGACAATGCAAATATGTGTTTAATGGTTGACAATGCAAATTGTTGAATGTGTTTTATGGTATTCTTAATTGTTGGTACAAATGAAATAGAACTTCCTTGTTATGCTAGAAAGAAAATTATGGCATTTCATTACTACAAATAGCAAACATACATAGTGTTAACTGCATTTCATTACCACGAATAGCAAACATATATATTCAATTTTTCATGGCAAAACCAACAAATCACCAGTCATCATATTATCATCATCCACTCCAAATACAAAAAAAAAAATATTATTAACAAAGTAAACATTAAAGCCAATTTATACAGCCTTTGCTTCCATTCTTGCATTTATGATCACATTCTTCAATATCTCTTATATCACCTCATTCTCAGCTTTCAATACAACAACTTCATCATATAGGTCATCAATATTGGTTCTACACGACATTGTAGTTTGAGACTCAAATTCACTCTTTAACTCAGCATTCATTGTTCTTAATGTTCTGTTCTCCGCTTTCAAGAGTGAATTCTCGCTTGTCAAATCTCTATTGGCATCCCTTAAATAAATGAACATTGTTTTTAAATGTTGATCTTCAATTGGTCTATCATGCCAAAGAAAAAATCGACAACGATTAACCTGCCAAATCAGAGCACCCATTGTTTTTAGCACTAAGCACATTACCAAAACACACAGTCACTGTTGTCGTAACCTAAAAAATAATAAGTCTCATCATGAGACATTACTCGTTAAGTGTGACATTGGGGTAACAGAGGAAAAAATGACTTAATTCCTCTTGAAATAAAATGAGGGTTTGAAAACAATCTCGAAAAAGAAATGGAGTCGCCACCAATTTTTTTTGGCTAGGTGTGATCGGCCACCTATTAGAACTGGTCTTATTAAACATTTTAAATTTAATTAAAATATTTTTTAAAATCAATTTTGTAGTCTGCGCTTTGAACCAGAGAAAAACAAGTGCGGATTCGGGAGTCGATAACGTGCGGGGATGGATTAGCACCCACGCGATGCTCGTATAAAATGGTACTTTATTAGTCATGTGTTATCTTGAGTCTTGGTAAAAAGTCGGTTTTAAATTTGGTGTTTTAAAATAATTCCCATATTAAAGAAAAATAATCTCATTTTTAGTCGAAAATGATCCGGAATTTATTAACTTAAAATTTTCCTATATTCCCCGGCAAACTCGGCAAAATATAGAATTTTTTATTTATTTAGAAAATCTCCGAATTACTCTCATTTTTTGAAAGAAAGATATTTCGTTGTTAATGATAATTGATGATATCCTCCCCAGCAAACCCGATAGAGAACTCATGAATTATTTTAACTCGGGAATAATCTTATTTTATTGAAAAACATCAATTTTCAAAAAGTTGAATAATCATGAATATACAAATTAAAACATGAATATGTAACATACATAAATATCATGGCATGGCAAACAATTTACTATGACAAAATTTAAATGACATAACCAAAAGAATAGTTGGCATGAATTGAAGACATGGCATAAGAATGAATGTCATGTGAATGAAATCGACATGGCATACAAAATGTTATGGTGATCGAATGGAATGGTGATGGCATATGAATGGCCGAATGCATGGTGATGACATGTGGATGGCCGAATGGCATGAAATGATAACATGGCACGAATGGCATGGCATGAAAATGCACCTAAACTATAAATGACATAGCAAATGACATGGCATGACATGTTATATGGACGACGTGGCATAGGTGACAAGGCATAATGAATGACATGGCATGTGAATGACATGGCAAATTCTTGATGACATGGCACTGAATGACATGGCATATGAATGACATGGCATAATGAATGACATGGCATTGAATGACATGTGAAGGATATGACATGGCATGTGAATGACATGGCATAATGAATGACATGGCAAAAATCACAAAATGATATCATCATAAAATATTCATAATCACAACATGATCACATGTACACAACATTACTTCGAATGTATTATTCATGTGAGGAATCATATAAATAGCATATGTCGGGAAATATTACCGTGCTTCCCAACAAAGCTTGGAAAATAATTCTTTTATATGATATTTACATGGTTCCAAGTTGTCACATCCCAAGTCCGGGAGTGTGACCGGCCAGAGACAAGTATATGCCCTTATCTCCGAAGCCCTAAACATTCATCTACCTAACGAAATTTTGGCATGACCCCGCCCAATATGGGGGGTTACCGAACCTGCAAAACATGCATAATAATAATAATAACACATGACATCCCGGTTAAGACACCTCCAATCAAGGAGTAACCGAGATGCCCCGCAGCAGACGCGCAAAGTGAACCATAATGTACATATATATATATATATATATATATATATATATATATATATATATATACAATGCCAAAAATGTAAACAACAATCTCGATCTCCAACCGGATAACTGCATGACACATAATACAATATACTTAAACAAAATAACATATGACATCCCTAGGTGACTGTGCACGACTCCTTTATCAAGCAACATATCACCTTGTCAAAACGGTATATCATGCTCTTCGACTATCGATCACGAGCAAGCTGGCGGGGTGGATAAGGGACCGAGTCGATCAGTATCTAAAAAAGAAAAGTAACTAAAGGGTGAGTCATAAGGACCCAGTGAGCAAACGCAGAATTAATAAAGCCTATGGAAAAGACTCGCAAGTCATATTAATTAATATCACATTGATGTTCCTATCCAACATCACAAATAACTATAACATCCGGTAGGGTCCATAGACTCCTACAAACTGGTAGGGCTCGAAAGCTCCTACAAAACCGGTAGGGCACGAAGGCTCCTACAATCCGGTAGGGCATAATGGCAGCCTACAAATCTGGTAAGGCATAATGGCAGCCTACAAACTCAAGCATAGCTTAACATTAAAGTAAACATGCAGCATATAACATTTAAATAAGCACACAAGTAAGGAAACAATGTGGCGCCATAGAGCCGACCACTCATGCGTCAATCTCGGATTATTACATAACCATCACTTGTCCATTCCTTGGACCTTTTCTCACGTCTTTACGAGAATTCGATACGATAAGGTAATTCTATGTCATATAATCACAGTCAGTATGTCATAACATAATATAACATTCCTACGTCTATCGCTACACATTTACTCACAGTGCACTAAGCGGGAGAAATTGGATCCTCGTGCTCCGGAGTTCTTCCAACCACGGACTGAACTAATCTACGCTCCTAGTACATAAACAACAATCTCATAAATATTTTATAATTTAGAAACATTCACACTATCCAAATTGTAGCTAATTAGATACTATTCGAAATTTTACAACTTAGCTATTTAAGCTTTATAATTTTTACACCTAGCTCAGATGGAAATCCGGAGCAACGATCAACTGAAAAGTTGCTCCCCCGAGCCTAGCAAAGCCAATAGTGGCCTCAAATGGTGGTGGAAGTGGCGGCACAAGGTGGTTGGCCACCATGGTGCATTCGACCAAGCTTGGATTTCCATCTCCAAGCCACTTTTTCAATCAACCAACCCCAAATAATGGATGTAGAGGTTGATTTAGGACTACCCATGGTGATGGTTTAAGGTGATAATTATGTTGGAAACCACCTAAGGCAAAAATGGCCATAAAGAGAAACACATAGTTTCTCTCGGTTTTTTGAAAAACTAACACCAAATAAGTGCTCCTTACCTTCTAGATAGTGAAAATATGTATTTTGTTGGCTTGGTGATGAGTAGAAATCATGAGATCAAGTTTACAAACTTTTGGTTATGGAGTTTTCTTCACTTTGTTAGGTTTCTCAAGGTTGAAGATGAAACAAACCCTTAATGCCTAAGGAGAATGGGTCTCACGGCTGAACATGGGTTTATGGCATGCATTTTATGGCCATTTTCCAAGGTACATGTCAAGTAATAAGCCTATAGCTTATTTTTTGTCTTTTAGTGCCTAAGCAGGGCCCATATGAAATTTTTACGTTCGGAAGCTCGTTTTTTACTTTTATCAACACGGATGTGTTTAAAATATCATTTTACACTAGTATGCAAGTTTTCATAATTTTTTCGATAACCCGAACATCAAATTCGGGCCCCGGACCGTTTACAGGTCAACATTATGACTTTTTCGGTTTATCTCCGATTCTCATTCTGATTTCACCAATAGCATTCTAACATCATTTTATGTCTATATGAATCCATTTATTCACTTAAAACCTTTTCCGGACCTTCTCGCGACCAGTTTCGATTTTTCACTCTTTTAAGCTAATTAATGGCATACCCGATTTTCACTTAATTTTTTAGTTTAAAAAAAATGTCAAATTTTCAACCTAAGCATCATATTGAGATTCTCTATCATCACAAAGTCTATTGGTACCATATTCGAACCAAAAATAAAATTTTGGGTAAAATGACCAAAATACCCTTGGTTCATATTTTACCGATTTTGTACCGATTAGATTTTCCAATAATCCTGATCAGTAATATATCACATTTTAATACTATGTGAAGTTAAAATACCGAATTGTATGAGCTTTACATTGTTCTGATTGCGATTCCTGACTCGTGATCAATTTAAGGCTAAATCTCTCAAATAGCCGATTAAACCCCTTACTCTAAAAATTATTAATATAACAATAAGACCAAATGGTAGTGTGCTTTGTCTACAAGCATACATAAACTTGATCCACCGTCTATGAATCATTTAAAGAGACCCGAGTCGATCTCTGTCTTACAAGGGTCTTACAATAAAACGAAAACCACGTTTCAATTTCATAAATACGTGTGTTGAATAGTTCCCTAACCTCCTCGACAAACCCAGCAAAGATCGGGAACTAATTCACGCCAAATATTTAATAAACCGAAAAATACGTTTTTATGACAAGTTAAGTAAAAACATTTTTAATATGTAATGCATGGAAATGTATTTCTTCCTTGAAGTAAGGACATCCTTATACCTAAAAAGGTATGTGACTACTTTAGGAAGATACTTAAATCGGATTTTCAAAAATCTAAAGACTTTAGGCTCGGATAAAAAAAAAATTGGAATTCTTAGGATGAAAATGGCCTTATGGCCGAACCCTTCTCCTTTAAAAGGCCCTATCATCCTAGTTTTGAAACCCTGGTTGACCACCCTTGACCCGGCTTTTAGAAAATCAAATTTTATGATTGAAATGACTTGGAAATTAACCTAAGACAGTAGCTAATGCCTCAAATCAGCCCTCTTTTAATATCTTAACCAAAAAAGAAAATTATTTCTTTCTTGAAAACAAATCTAACCCTCATTGTCAGTTTTGAAAACCTATTTTTTTGCGCTTCTAAGAAATTTCATAAAAATCTGAAAAACTTATGGTATACCTAGAACATGCCAAAATTTATGAGAAAAAATCAGCTTAATTTTTGGAGTATGGATACTATGACCGATTTTTACCCAAAATCAAGACAGTGAGTTAAAAACTGTTTTGTCAAAATCCATTAGGCAGTTTTGAAAACCTATTTTTTTTCCCTCCTAAAAAGTTTCATAAAATATGAAAAAATTATGGGAGACTCAGAACATGTTGACCTCCATGGGAAAAAAAATCATCTTAAATTTTGGAGCATGGATACTATGACCAATTTTTACCCAAAACCAAGACAGTGAGTTAAAAACTATTTTGTCAAAATTCATTTTTAAACTTTTGATAGAAAACTCCAAAAATCAAAAACAAAATACTAGAGGCTCCTTAAATGGTCTACAACCTGTGGTTAAAAGATCTTTAAATTTGGACAAGGAATGCATGGTCAGAAAAATCATAAAATCCAACTTGCACAACCTTTCATTTTCCACAAGCATTCTCATGAGAGCTTGTCTTTGAGCCATTAGTTGGCAAAAGTCAAAGATAAAGTGGGGATGAGATGAATGCATGAACATGAAGCAACAAATAGGGGGATCTATCCTACCACAACCAACCAAGCAAGAGATATCAAGCAAGAACAAGCATAACAACACAAGTTAGGTTTAGGCTAGTGTGAAAAACATGTAGAAAAAGTTTGACAACTTAGTTATTTGATAAAACATGAAGAAATATTTTGGAACGTGTTTTGAAAAATAATTTTATTTCATGAAAGAAAATAAAATGAAAATCATATGAACATAGCATGGAGGAGAGCATGAAAGAAAATAGCTACCTTGCTTTAGCTTTCCAAATTAAAGAGTAGTAAAAATCCCCTATTTTTTTCCTTCTCTTCTTTTTTTTTTCTCCCTTTTTTCTCTTCTTTTTTGCTACTGCCCATGAAAATCTGAACCCCCTTCCTCTTGTATGGCCGACCCCCTTGTATTTGTGAGAGTGAGTGTGTACTTTTCATTTTTTCACTCTTCATGCCTCTCCAACATCCTTTGCCCTTGGATGATATGTGCTCCCCTTTCTCCAACAATCTAAGCCATTGGATCAAAGATATTTTCATAACAATAAAAATGACATCTTGCCATTTGATCTTAGCCATTGAAGGATGTACTAATCTTTTTACAAAGCACCTAGGCCATTGGATGAACAAAGACACTTAAAAATGACATCTTGCTATCCATGCTTAGCCATGCTTAGCCATTTGATTCATGATGTCACACTCCCCCTTGATCAGCTGCTGGCTGAAAATGGCCTGGAGATTTCCAGGCCATTCGTCTTTTTTTTATTCGCAAAAATAGGCCTTTTCGATTTCTTCGATAAAATTGCCCTTTTGACCCTCCAACTTAATTTTATTGCAAACGGACCCCAAATTTGGTTTTTCTTTCTCCAATCCATCCAAATAAATATAATATTGAGATCTGAAAATTTTTAGAATTTTTCGAGCTTGTTACCTATTTTTCCCGGAATTTCTCTTGGATTTTTCAGGTTAGGGCACCCAAAATTTACCTTTTCATTTGAACTCCAATTCCAGATTTTTCTTCACCAATCTCTTCCAAAAATTATAAAACTCAGATCTAGAAGTTTTCGTAGTTTTTCGAGCTCGTTTCCCGAAATTTTCTCTTGGAATTTCAGGTTAGGGCACCCGAACTTTGCCAAATTTTAAATGAGCTCCGAATTTGGATTTTTGTTCACTAATCTCTTCCAAAAATTATAAAACTCAGATCTGAAAGTTTTCATAATTTTTCGAGCTCGTTTGCTATTTTTCCCATAATTATCTTCTGGAATTTCGAGTTGGTGCACCCAAGCTTTGCCATTTTTCAAATGAGCTCCGATTCCGAATTTTTCTTCACCAAGCTTTAAAAAATTATAAAACTCAGATCTAGAACTTTCATAATTTTTCGAACTCGTTTGCTATTTTTCCCGAAATTATCTTCTGGTATTTCGAGTTGGTGCACCCGAACTTTGCCATTTTTCAAAGAGCTCCGATTCTGGATTTTTCTTCACCAATACCTTCAAAAAATTATAAAACTCAGATCTGGAAGTTTTTATAATTTTCTGAGCTCCTTTGCTATTTTTTCTGAATTTTTTTTGGGATTTTTCGAGATTGCCCTTCAACCTATGAAACCTCGATTTTGCTCAAAACGGGTCTGATTTTCAGATTTCCTTTTTCTACTTCCTTTTTCATATATTGAATTTGAGTTGGTCCAAAAAATCCCAATTTTTACAATCAAATTCCCCTCCGATTTTGTTTTCCCTTTTTCAAACTCGAGAATTTTCTCTCTTTTTCGTTTTTTGCTCTAATTGGCTCTTCCTTGGGATCCATTTCAGACTGGGCCTTGGGCTATTTTTCATTATTCATCCTTTATCAACTAGGGGCTTCAATTTCACCGAATTGGGTCATCTTTATAGTTTTCCCCAAAATTGTTGGATTAGGTCTTCCCCTACACTGAATTTCTGCAACCCATCTTCTGAACTCCAGATCTTTTGTTATAGATCTCGAATTGTCAAAATTCTTTCTCTATTGTTGAATTCAACTTTAACTCTTGATTTTGACTAAGGGTTGACTTTTTGGGGTTGACGTTTCAGAGTTGACTTTTTTGGAGTTGATTTGTTTCGGATTGACTTTTCATGCTGAACTCCGAATCACAAGTCTTGGAGGACCATCTGCAAGATGAGAATAGATTTTCTACATTCTAAAAAAGTACAAGGAAGAATTTACCTGATTTAGAGGGGGCCCGGACAAAATTAGGTGTCTACAACTATTTTTAGTAGTAAGCACAGTCACTTCGTACCAAGTTCAGCACCAACTCATTATCAAGTTCAGTATGCATACCTGATAGTTACTGTAGCCAAAGAATCTCTTTCCAGGATTCTTATCACATGTTGAAGTAACTAAAGGAGCCTTCCTTCCACAATAACAGTAAACTGGATCACCTCCATAATCATAAGTGCACATTGCATTTCCTGTACAAAATTGATTTGATTTGGTTGTTCAATTAAGTGTGTTCATTTGATAAATAACACACTTGCTAACAGAATAATGTAGGATAATTTCTTAGTTGAACTGTCATCCACCTTTCCCAAAGATTCAAACTTAAATTAAACAAAATGTCATAGATCCCCATCATGAGCAAACCCATAGCATAAAAGAAGTAGAGTAACATCAAATCCAAATTACATATATCCCTATTCAAAAGTCTCAAAATTACAACAGTCAATTCTTTTCCTTAAAAATTCGAAGGCCAAAAAGGCAGTACAGGTTAAAAAAGAAAACCTCAAAAAATACATGTACACTTTCATATTTACTAAGCAGATATGTGATTGGAAAGACATGTAAAGGGGAGACAGAAGCATAATAGAGATTTAATTGTCATTATCTAAAGTATCATATTTGCCCGACAAGCTAATTATACTAACTTCGATAAGAGATCCCTCGACTGCTTTGAGACTTTTATGCTTGCTAACAGAATAATACAGGATAATTTCTAAGTTGAACTGACAGTGAACCATGACAATCCTCTGCTTACAAATGGGGCAAGAGCACCTACCCTTCAACAAAATCACCTACCTAGAATTAAATGGTTCTTGTTGGAGAACAATGCACTTTAAAAAGTTTGTAGAACAAAAGAAAAATTTATGTCATTGATGACTACCAAGGATTTAAAACAAAAATATCTTGTACTGTTCTGAACCCATTAACCTTGACAATTGATCACTCAACCTTAAAAATTCATCATTCAACAAGAATAAACATGGAATAAATATGACAGAGGCATAAAGGGTTGGCATAGGCTAGATTACCAGAAGGTACTAAAAAATAAATATTCGATTTCTTCAATAACAATCCTAAACCAAACTTATGAAAATTCTTCGAATTCTTCGAGTTTTCCATCAATTGATTTCGTTTCCAGCTTCTTATCTTATATTCATTTAAGATTTAGCTGCAAATTTCTCTGTTGATGCCAAGATTAATCAGTTGATTCTGAGCACTGTAGTTGGGTTTTCATGGGTTAGGGTTAAGAGAAAATGGGAATTTTTTCGATTGGGGTTTTGTTTAACTTGAATCAATCGAAATTTCCCAAAATTTTTCGATTTGATTCTCAGTTATGGTTATGAAAATTTGAAAAAGGGTTTTTCCGATTAGGTTTTAGGAATTATTTGTTTTCAATTTCATTTCATTTTAATTTATTTACCTTTTTTTCCCTTAAATTTATTTACTTAATAAAATAAAACATAAACTAAACCTTTTTATTCTGGGGTTAAGGTGACACGAAAAAAAAAATCACACCTCAGCTTTTTATTCTTCTTTTAGCCAATGAAAATGCCAAGTCAGCATTTTCTAACGAGATAAAACTAACACCATTACTATTTGGATCAGTAGTTTTAAATCGAAATTGTACGAGGACTCAATGTCTATGAATTAGAGTAGAGGGACTAAAACTCAAATATTAAACAAGTACAAGGACCGATAGCATAATTAGATCGAGAACAAAAGAAGATTAAGGGAAAATGTTGCATGACTTCAGTCTTCTAGTCCCTAAAACCTCTCTTAGCTCTTTGCAAACTTGTGGTGGCTGCTCTCCCCTTCAGAAAATTAAAGCTAAGAAGGTCAATAATAAAGTCCTAATGGTTCTTATTTATAGAGCTCTAAAAGCATAAAGAAGGAAAACTTTGTGGCCAAGGAACTGCTCCCAGCTTGGACTTTCCATATATGAGCTGATTCACTCATTCTTGCTTTAGGACTCTACAAAGCTACAAAAGACATTAAATAAGTAAATAAAACTGAATTAAAAAACTACTAAAAAAATTAATTAATAATTTAAACTATAAGGACTTAGCTAATTAAAAAGCATAAAATATGATAAAATAACTCTATTTCATAGAGTTATCAGAGCAAAAGGAAAATTTGAAGAAAAAGGAAAGTTTTGACTAAATCTGTGAAAAAAATCAAAGTAAAATAAAGCAAAAAAAAAAAAAAAAAAAGGAAAATTACTAGTCATTGAGAATCTAATCTCGGATCTGACAAGGGCAGAAAGTGGATGATTATCAATTGTTTAGACCACTATAAATAGTGGCCTCTGGCAGATCCCACAATACACACAATCATCAGAGAATACAGAAAATCTCAGCAAAGATTTTTGAAAAGGGTTTGCGGTTTTTTAAAAAAGCAAAAGGTAATTTTTTTGTTTTATTTTTTAATATTTTTTATGTTTTTTTAGAATTCAGAAATTTTTTTTGAAAAATTTGTGTCTTAAAGGAAAAAAAAAGGAATTTTTGAAGAAAAGAAAACGAGTTTTGAAAGATTTTCAGTTTTCGATGGGGTTTATGATTTTTTCGATGACAGAAACTAAGTTTTAATTTTATTTTTTTTTGGGTTTTCATGCAATTTCTAGCCATTAAAATTGGAAAAATATGAGTTTTTCGACACCGGTTGAAGTTTTCAATAGTCGAAAATTGAGTTTAAAATGGGTGGCCGGATGTTTTCTTTTGGGCAAAAGAGAAAACAAAACATTTTTTAAATCAGTGTTTGAAATGAAGTACCAATAAAATCTGATGTCGGGTCGAGAAGGGTCTTCGCATAGACCCGCGTATGGACTCGACCTGTATGTGATTGATTTTTTCTTTTTCTATTATTATTTTATTTTCCTATTTGTTTAATTTTGTAAAATATATATTTTTATTTGTTTTTAAGCATTTATTTTTGTTAATTATTTAATTACTAATCTATTAATTGGACTAATTATTTTTATTTTATGTAAATTAATTTATTATAGATTGCTTATTTATTATTTTTTTTATTTTATACTTAGGTAATTAAAGTTTAATTTGGTGGATTTTCCTTTTTATTAATTGATTCACATAATGTGCTTCTTTCACACAATTCACAATGGTTAATTAAATCAAGAAATAAATTAAAATCTTCCTGAATATGAAATTCAAAGGGGTAATGAATGAGTGATTTTTGAGAAATTTTTAGGTGAAAAAATTCTCTCAAGATTCTCTAGAATGATGAAAAGTTTTGAGAAAAAAATTTCAGTGCCAAAAGATCGAGATTTATTTATTTTTTAACAAAATAAAATATGAAGATTACTTAAATATGATAAATGTGTAAATAATTTTGAAAATTAGATTCAGGACATCTTTCATAAAACTTAAATATTTCAACGACGAAACCTTTTTAGGAAAAAGAATGGTTTCTTTGGAATATTCTCGAGGTAAGGGAACTTTTTAAAAATCTCTCCAAAATAGTGGAAGGGAATCTAAAATTTTCATCATCCATTTCTACTCCTTTCTGTTATGGTGGCGTTGGCAATGGGTGTTGACGGTGGTGGAGGAGGTTTTTGGACAAAGTAAAAGCAAGATGGAGATTCCGGATGGTGAAACAAGATGTTTGAGCTATAAATCTAGGATTTTTCAAAGGTTTTTTTTTTTTTTTTTTTTTTTTTTTTTGAGAAACTAATTAGATAGAAAGAAAGAAAAAATGGAACAAAAGGAGGAAGTGGAAAAATTTTGGAGAAGATTCGACGTCGATGAATGGTGGTCGACGACTGTGGAAGGTGGCCAACATGATGTGGGCCATTGAATTCTAGGTAAGGTGTTTGCTTTCTTTGAAGTTTGATATTTTAGAAAGAGAAAGGGAGAGCTTAGAGAGAGAAAGAAAAAGTTAAATGAACAAAAGATAGGGTTTTTATTA
Organism: Fremontodendron californicum; assembly: GCA_030761205.1. NCBI lineage: Eukaryota > Viridiplantae > Streptophyta > Magnoliopsida > Malvales > Malvaceae > Fremontodendron > Fremontodendron californicum. The sequence continues at coordinate 24,103,707 of JAULJL010000018.1, read as the reverse complement.
GGAAAAAATTTGGGTTTAGTGTTTTGGGATTTTTAGGGTTTTTTATTAATACAAAAAATGGAAATGTCAATGTGGCATTTTCTTGGGTGGAAAATGGCTCGCCCAGTGATAAGCTCATAAAATATACATTTTATGCCCTTTCTATTCTTAGTTTTCATTATGTTTTCTCTCTTTATTTTGATTAATTATGTCATGTTTTTGAATTTTAGGTATATTTAGAATAATGAAGAGAAAAGATATCAATTATGATGTTAAAGAGCTTATAAAATCATAATCACAAGATGGAAGAAGACTTGGGAGTCAAAAAGATTAAATTCTTAGTGCAAAGCGATCAAGCAGATTTGACCTCCGGAGCTTGCTACAAGGAAAACATGATGTTAAATCTTTATTTAAAGAAACTTCCTCCTTGACTTTTGAAGATGACTTGAATACCTTTCCAACGGTAGTTTATACGCCTAAATCGGACAAGAAATGGTCATCCAAATCAGCCAAAAAAATGCGAGATGATTCAGTAGCAAAATGGCTGGCAGAGAGTCTGGCGCCGAATTCCAGCGCTGCGGCGCCCATAATTCGGGAAAAATTGTGAAAACTTGCCAAAAACGTAATTTTCTGCCTCCTAAATTACTTGTGTGGCAAGGACTTGTTCTCAAGGTTTTAAAACTCTATAAATACCATATTTTGAGCCACAAATTAGACACCTTTTGAAGAGACTCAAGGATCATCATTATTATTCTTCATCTTCTCCATTCTTTTTTTTTTCTTTCTTTTTATGTTTATGTTAATTATGCCTATGCTAGACTAAACTCTCTTTTGGTTAAGGGTGATTTCAAAGCCCTAGACATGATTGTTAGTTAATAAATTTCAGATATCTTTCAACTCTCTTGTGAATTTGTTATATTCTACTGTATGCATTTTTTAAATTGCTATCTTGTTTATTTAGGTGCGCAACTAGATGAATATTATAGTGATTCGATTTCTAGTTTAGTGTTTTGATCCTTAATTGTCAAGATTCCTAAACATAAGTAGCAAATTGTTATCAATGATTATGGGATATTTTCGTTCGAAGAGTATGGCTCAAATTAAAATGAACCACGCTTGTGTGCGTTTGTTGCTTGATTTAATCTATCTTTCTAAATTGAATGCTTTCATTGAATTAAATTTAGCAAGCTTATCCTAGGTTGTTCATTGAAAAGAGATTGGGTAAAAGTGCTTGTTCTTTTTCCCAACGACAGAGTAAGAAAAGATTCGAGACAATGACCGCTTGTGTGTTGTCTTAGGATTATTAAATTTAGAAGAGAGAGTGAAAGATAATTCTGATTATTAATTATATTTCATGCTTAGTGGTGGAGAATGATTCCTTAACCATACTTTTCATTATTATTGTTATTTGATATATTTAAATTCCTGTTTCTTTAAATCTTAATTTTAAATTTTAGTTTTCTTATTTTCTTTTCATCTTCAAAACAAAGCCCCCAAATTTAGTTTAGGTATTAGAATCAATTAACATATAAATTAAGAACAATCTCTGTGTATTCGACCTTGCTTACAACTATACGCAATTGCAATCATAATTTAGTGTAAGGTTTTAATATATACATTATTTTGTGTATCACCCAGCACACAAGAATGCCTAGTGGCATAAAAAATCCATGTCAGCTTCAATTTATTTGCAAATTAAATGGAAATGCCATATAAACGAATTCAATGCCATGTCAGCATAGTCAGTGACCAGTTATCACACTTAAGGGAGCATATTTGAGAGAGTTATCAATCAGATTAATATTACCAAATCGATAAAATAAAAAGATTCAATTTATATGAATTATATTGTAGGGACTACATCTCGAATTTTAACTGAGTGCATGGAGTAATTGCATAATTTGACCCATAACAAAATGAGATACTGTAGAAACATCTATAGACTGACACCAAAAGAGTTAAAACAGTCAACACCAAGAGGCAGATAGATGTAGGGATGGCAATGGATAGTGCGGATTCGCATATTTGTAAGATTATAATTACTATTCACAGAGATTCAGAGCCGATACATATATGAAACCTTGGATATCCATTATCTGAATCCGCATTACTTATGCGGATAACGGATTCGGATATCCGAATCTTCTTACTTTTGTGGATTCAGATATCCAAATCCATTATCTGTTTATTTGAATTTAAAATTAATTTTTGTTTGATTTTAAATTTTGATTTAATTTTTTTACTTACTGAATTCGGATATTTAGCGGATTCGGATATCCGACGGATAATATTATTTAATTTGGATTCAGATAGTAATATTAGGATTTAATACGGATAATAAATGAATTTGGATTTTAAAGCAGTTTTGCGAATTCGGATATTACAAAAATACAGATATCCCACCCGCTGTCATCCCTAGATGGATGCTCTTTAAGATAATGCATAACTGATACAAACCTCAGTTTTAGTACGGGTTAAATATATATTTAGCCCATGTACTGTGCTATATCTTCCAATTTAGTACTTAGAGAATTATAATTCTCAATCAGGTACTTCTTTCCAATAGACAAATTGACCCTTTGCACTAATACCGTTGTCGCAACCTAAATAAAAAAAAAGTCTCATCGCGAGACTTTATATTCGTTAAGCGCGGCATTGGAAAAACAGAGGAAAAAGATGACTTAATTCCTCTTGAAAAATGAAGGTTTGAAAATGATCTCGAAAAAGATATTGAGTCGCCACCAATCTTTTTTGGCTAGGTGTGATCAGCCACCTATTTAAACCGATTTAGTAAAACATTTTAAAATTAATTAAAACATTTTTAAAACCAATTTCAGGTCTGCGTTTTAAATAAGAGAAAATCAAAGAATCGGGTTCGGGACTCAGTTACGTGCGGGGAAGGATTAGCAACCCCACAACGTCCGTATAAAATAGTACCTTATTAATCATGTGTTATCTCAAGTTTCGGTAAAAAGTCGGTTTTAAATTTGGCATTTCAAATTAATTCCCAATTTAAAGAAAGATAATTCCATTTTTAATCGAAAATGATCCGGAATTTATTAATTCAAAATTTTCCTATATTCCCCGACAAAATTAGCAAAATATAGAATTTTTTATTTATTTAAAAAACTTTTCGAATCATTCTCTTTTTTGAAAGAAAGATATTCATTTATTAATGATAATTGATGATATCCCCTCCAGCAAACCCGGTAGAGAACTCATGAATTATTTTAACTCAGGAATATCTTTATTTTTATTTAAAATCATTATCCTTTTTTTTAAACATTTAAAAAAATGAATATGAACATGTGTGACACAAATAAAATGACATAGCAAAGTCTAGATAATATAATGCAACCTAAATGATATGATATAATTTAAATGGCATAGCATATTCTAAATGAAATGATGTAACCTAAGTATCATAACATATTCTAAATGAAATGAAATAATCTAAGTAACATAACATATTCTAAATGAAATGACATAATTAAAATAACATGAATGATATGTAACATAGAACAATGTTATCATGGAATATGCATGAAAATAAAAATAATAATGCATGAACATAGTAAATGCTAAATGATGTGACAAAAATAAATGACTAAATAAAAAGCATAGGATAACATGGAATATTCAAAACCACATGACAAACAATGTAATACCATAAAATATAAATCAAAATAATAACAATATCATAGAAATTATCATAGCAAAAATCACATATTATATAGCATGCATGAACATGGAAAATGCAATGCATGAAAGTGTATTTTTTTTCCTTTAAAAAAGGAAATCCGTATACCTAAAAAGATATCCGGCTACCTTAGGAAAAGACATCAAATTAAATTTTCTAAAATAAAAAAACACTTTGTGATTGTTTGAAAACAATTTTGAAAATCTTGGATGAAAAATAACTCATGGCCGAATTCCCTTTGAAAAATGCTCTAATTCCTAAGTTTGAAAACCCGGACTTGACCACCCTTGACCCGAGGTTTATAAAATCATTTTTAAAGTTTAAAATAGTCTAAAAATAAAGCTAGGATAGTAGCTAAAGTTCCTAACCAATCCCTCTAAATGCCTTATTAAAATTCAACAATTGTTTTTCTTTTGAATTCAAATCTGCCTCTACTGTCTAGTTTTAAATCATGATTTTTTTACCTATTTATAAAATTCAAAAAAAATCTAAATAAAAAATACTGGAGACTCAAAACATGTAAAAAAACACGAGAAAAAATTGGCTTAATTTTTTGATTAAAGATGACTTCCCAGAAAAATCGAAAAAGTCTTGAGTACTGGGTGAAAAACTGTTTTGCCAAAACACATTTTTTTGCCTTTGATAAAATCATTTAAAAATCAAAGTAAAAATGTTGGAGACTCTCTTAAGGACCTACAAACAGTAGCTAAAACATCTAAAAATTTAGACAGAAATTGGCTAAGTAAAAAAAAAAAATCACAAAGGTAGAATAATTAATTTGACAACTCTTTAATTTTCCACAAGTATGCTCAAGTGAGCATGACTTTGAGCCATTGATTGGCCTAAGTCATAAATCATGTGGCATGACATGAGATGCATGAACATACAGCCAATTGAATGCATGAAATGCATGATTTACAACCTAAATGATGTGGGAAATGCATGGCATGCATATATAGCCTAGACCTTACAAACTTGCATGGCAATAAATGCAATCATAACCTAAGTATGCATGAGATGCATAATAATGCAAATGAGACTTAGACCTAAAGTGACATGAAATGCATGGCAAAACAAAGTGACCTAAGATCTAAATAGCATAGCAATGCATGGCAATACCAATATGATCTAGACCTTACATGCATGGAAATATGCATGGCAATATGATCTAGACCTAAAATGTCATGAGAATGCAAGGAAATATCATGAACATATAATGACCAATAAACCTAATACTAATGCATGAACAAACAGCAATTAATACACAATCTCATGGCATAATAATGCAAAGTATGGTACCTAAGCAAAATGCAAATGCACACACAAGGCAAGGAATACATGAAGAGACCGAATGGCCACTAAACAACCTAGGGTAATCCTATCTAGCAAATAACACAAACACATGGCAAACCAAATCAAAATACACAATGTTATGGCATGAAATGCAAGCCTATCAACTAAACAAAATGAAAATGCACACACAAAGCAAAAGGGGTCATGTTGTCCGAATGGTCATCAAGTAACATGGAATAATCCTAGCCAAAAAATAACACAAAGCAAAAAGGATCCTATTGACTGAATGGTCATCAAATAATATGGTATAATCCTAGCTAAACAATAACACAAACACATGGAAGCATGATAAACTAGAAAACATGATAAATAATGCAATCATGCACAAAAAATCCATCATGGCTGAATGAAACAACATGAACATGGCATTGTATATATGTATGAAGATCAATGGAAATATATTAAACAAGCAAACATGATAAAAATGCAAACATGCACAAAAATCCATTATGGCCGAATGAAACAACATGAACCTAGCATGGTATTTCCACAAACATATGGCATGGTATATTGCTAAACTACCACAATCAAGCTAACCTACCACAAATCAAGCTAATCTAACACAATTAAGCTAACCTACCACAACAAAACACGTGAACAAAATCCAAAATAAAATTATTTTAAAACAAGAAAACCATTCGGCCATTGTAGAAACAAGGATGAAAACTTGTTTTTTTTTTATTTCTTTAAAAGACAAAATAGTAGCTCTTTATAAACAAGTTTATTTCATAAAAAAGAAAAAAACATCAATCAAAAAAGTAAGATCATGTCAATAAAATATGAAAAATAACCATGAAAGAGCATAGCTACCTTGCTCTAGCTTTTCAAATCAAGAAGAAACAAGCCAAAACCCTTCTTTTCCTTCTCTTTTTTTCTCCTCTCTTTTTCCTTTCTTTTTTCTCTCCTTTTCTCCTTAGCTACTGCCTCTTTTCCAGCCTTCAAAAGTAGTGAAAAAAATTGCTCAGCTCCCCTCTAAAGACTTGGCCGAATGGCCCCCTTCTAGAAGCAAGTTGGTTATTTTTTTTCATCCAATGGCTATCACTTCAAGATGCCTTCTATGTAAAAATCCCACCATTAGATTGGAATAATCAGCCCCTAAATATATGATGTCATGGAGATGATTGTATAAATAGGATCATAAATATGACATCATCCCTCTCCAATCATTGGTCCAAGTGTTGTAAATTCAAAGGCTTGATCACAAAAATAACTACCTTCCTCTTCTCTCTTGGCCCTTAGATGAAAGGGCTCAGCAAAATTAATCTCGATCATGGGCTTGGCTGATTGCATCCAGCCCAAGTCCATTGCAAGAAAAGCCCTTTTCGATTTCTTATATAATAAAAAATAAATAGCAAAGGGTCCCCAAATTTAAATTTTCTTTTTTACTACTTTTGAAATAATAAAAAATTGAATTCTGGAAGTTTTCAAACTTTTCCGAATCCATTTGCTATTTTTTTGGATTTTTCTTCCAAAATTGCCCTTTTGTGTACCCGAACTTTTACCATTTTTTAAACGATCTTCGAATCCAGATTTTTCTTCACCAATCTCTTCCAAATAAATTAAAAGTGTGATCTAGAAGTTTTCATAATTTTTGGAACTCATTTTCTATTTTTTCAAGATTTATCTGCTTGAATTTCTACATAATGGGCCCGGGATTTGGTCATTTTGCAAACGAACTCCGAATCCATATTTTATTTCGCCAATCTCTTCCAAATAATTTAAGAATGAGATCTGCAAATTGTCATAATTTTTGGAACTCGTTTGCTATTTCCCAAATTTTCCAGTTTTGCCCTATTGCCTCCAAAGTTCGGTTTTGCTAAAAAAAAGTTTGATTTTCAAATTTCGTTTTTCTAGGCCTTTTTCATATTTGAATTGAAGTTGGTCCGAAAATGCCCAATTTGTATAGTCAAATTCCCTTTAGATTTGATTTTTCCTTTTTTTCACTATCGAGAATTTCCTCGTTTTTCCTCCAATCGGCTCTTTTCTCGGAATTTCTTCAAACTGAGCCTTGGGCTATCCTTGTTTACTCACTCCTCATCAATTAGGGGCTTTAGTCTTACCGAATCGGGCCATTTCTGCAATTTTTCCAATTTCACCAAAATCCACCAAAAATCCTAATCCTCGGTTTTCTTCCAAATTGACTTTTTCTTCAGTTTTTCTTCCAAGTAGCCTCTCCATTATCCTTAGTTAGTGTTTATCTTTCATTTGGAACTTTTAATTTCGACCAATTTGATCGTTTAAGCACTTTTCCCTAAATTTTCTGAACTAGGGTTTCCTTTCTACTGAATCTCCATAACCCAACTTCTGAACTCCATATCTTTCAATGTAGACCTCGAATTATCAAAATTCTTTCACCATTTTTCAATTGAACTTCAAATCTTAATTTTGAAAGTGGGTTGACTTTTTCAATAGTTGACTTTTAGGGGTTCACTTTTCTGGGGTTCACTTGTTTCAAGTTTGACTTTTTATGCTTACTTTCTTAGACTAAGTCTCGGAGTACCACCTGCAGGATGAGAAAAGCCTTTTTGCATTTGAAAAATCAATTTAGGAAGAAACATATCTGATGTAGTGGTCCGGACAAAATTAGGTGTCTACAGTTGCCCCTCTTTGGCTATTGCTGAGAATCAGGAATCACGCAAAGATAAACAAAAATTAATTTTGTCCGGTTAGTGAAATCACATGTGAAGAAAAGAGAAAGGGATTTTCGTTCATTCATTAATTTTTTTTTTGTTGAAAAAGCTGTAAATTGAAGATTTTGTCCTTAAATTGAATTCCTGACTAATCAAGGCTCGACTCGTCTTAAGGAAACGGGTTCGATTTTAAAAAAAAATATTTGACTCATTTGAGAAGTAGAACAAGTTTTGAAACAAAAGGAAATACCTCGATGATGGTCTCGGGGCTCGACTCATTTGACAAGCAGAACGAGTTCGATTTAAAAACAAAACGAAATGCCTGGCTTTGGTAAATTTGACTTTGAAAACTAAAGGAATATACCTCGACAATGGTCTCGGGGCTCGACTCATTTGAGAAGCAGAACGAGTTTGATTTAAAAGACAAAAGAATGTACCTCGACAATGTCTCGGGGTTCGACTCATTCAAAAAGCAAAATGAGTTCGATTTAAAACAAAAGGAAATACCTCCATGATGGTCTCGAGGCTCGACTCATTTGAGAAGCAAAACGAGTTCGAATTTAAAAACAAAAATGAATGCCTGGATTTGGCTCATTTGTAAAATAAATTTGACTTTGAAAACTAAAGGAATATACCTCGACATTGGTCTCAGGGCTCGACTCATTTGAGAAGCAGAATGAATTCGATTTAAAACAAAAAAATACCTCGATATTGGTCTCGGGGCTCGACTCATTGAGAAGCAGAATGAATTCGATTTAAAACAAAAGGAAATACCTCGACGATGGTCTTGGGGCTCGACTCATTTGAGAAGTAGAATGAATATGATTTAAAACAAAAGGAAATACCTCGACGATGGTTTCGAGGCTCGACTCATTTGAGAAGCAGAATGAATTCAATTTAAAACAAAAGGAAATACCTCAACGATGGTCTCGGGGCTCGACTCATTTGAGAAGCAGAATGAATTCAATTTAAAACAAAAAGAAATGCCTCAACGATAGTCTCGGGGCTCGACTCATTTGAGAAGCAAAATGAATTCAATTTTTAAAACAAAAGGAAATACCTCGACGATGGTCTCGGGGCTCGACTCATTTGAGAAGCAGAATGAGTTCAATTTTTAAAACAAAAGGAAATACCTCGACGATGGTCTCGGGGCTCGACTCATTTGAGAAGCAGAATGAGTTTGATTTAAAACAAAAGGAAATACCTCGACGATGGTCTCAGGGCTCGACTCATTTGAGAAGCAGAATGAATTCGATTTAAAACAAAAGGAAATACCTCAACGATAGTCTCAGGGCTCGACTCATTTGAGAAACAGAATGAGTTCGATTTTTAGAACAGAGTTTTCCATGATTCCTGCAATGTTAGCTAAATTCAATGATGAGAATGACATGCTTTGTAAATGCTTGTATGTTTCCTAAGGATGAATGCAATCAAATGATTGTGTTATGATTACTAATCGATGGTTTCTTTGAAATTCACAGACTATTTGACTTCATCACGGAGTCTTCAATTTTTCACTGATGCCCCACTTGTGGAACCTTCAATCAAGATAAATTGTCAAACAATCTTTCTTGATGCAAATGTCCTGGATTGATGCAAATGCTTCTTGGAATGATGCAAAATAAAATGCAAATGCTTCATGGTGCAAATGCTAATGTCTTCAATTAATGCAACTACTTCTTAATGCAGATACAAATATTAAGTAAGATGCAAATGCTTCATGGTGCAAATGTAAATGTCTTGAATTGATACACATGCTTCTTGATGCATATGCAGATGTCTTGGATTGATGCAAACGCGAAGATCAATAATGATACAAATGCTTCATGAAAAGATGTAGACACTCCTACGAATCGTGTTCATGTCAGTAATTCAAGAATAGTGTAATTGCAACTACAATGAAGATGCAATGATCCTAGAAATGATGTAATTGCTTGAAATGATGCGAATACAAATATCTATGAAGGATGTACTTGTAAAAGTAGAATGCAGATGCTCATGAAATAGGAAATACCCATGATTAATGCAAATGCTTGCTGACACGGTGCAGATGCAAAGCTTAATAAAGAAATGAGTGCTCATGAATTATGTAAATGCCCCTGATCGTTTTTCTAGACTTTAGCTTAACCTTTCCCATTTATTTTTCCTCTTCAAATCAGAGTATATCTTCAACTCCTTTTTCAATCTTTGGTTATTCTCTTGCCCCAACAATTTTCGAACTCTTATCAATATAAATCTGCTTGTTGAGTTCTATTTCTTCTTCTGATAATTGGTAGCCAAGGTGAACCCTAGTAGTTCCACACCTTTGGGTTAGAAAACCCTTATCTCATTACAACATCAAAAATGGGTGTTTCAAAAATATTTTTATTTTCCCTTTTTGAAAAACAATTTTACTTATTTAATGAAAACTTCTGAGCCAAAAATATTAACTCCACAGTGTGTGATGTATGAATCTTTTGAAGACTGATGACCACTTTTAGAAATTTCCCTAAGTGTCAATTTTGGTTTTTCAATTTAAATTGACAAGGCTTGGTACATCAAGATTTTGTTTTTTTCAGGAAAACTTCACAACAAAAATGTATGTCCCTTCTAGGCTCACAAATGGAACAAATTTTATATACCATGAATTCATTGAGAACCAAACAAATTCGACATTCTTTGGTTTCCATATCAAGGTATTTTGACAAGCATCAAGGTTGGTCGGGATGTTTAAACCAGAAAATTTAATTTTGGAGGGAACAAAGAAGTTTCAGTTTTTGAAGACAATCCTCCGAATGAGAGCTATCAATTTGGGAGGTTTAGGAATTCCTAGATGTTCCTTGATGACCACTTCTTCCATTTCACTCTAGACTGCCTATTTTTGGGTTTTCACCCTAGTCCCATTCTTTCCATTTTTTCTTTCTTTTTTTGTTGTTCTATGATGCATTTGAGAATTCTAAATTCTTCCTTAGTGAAATGATAATTCGATGAGATGGGATAAAATCTGAGGAAAAACCTTTCAAGTTAAATATTCATTCTTGATCAAAATGGACTTTTAAAGCATGTAATGTAGGCCATGGTTCGGGGTCAAAAAGAAAGGATAAGTAGGCCCAAAATCTATGTTTGAGGATAATTAGATCAAGGATCATTTCTTGTGGAGGATTCCCTTTTGAAGCATTTATCCTTTTTTGGACTTTTCATTATTTTTTGACTTTTGCTCTTTTTCTTCCTTGCTTTTGGCTTTCATTTGCCATACTTTTTCACTCTTTTTCTTTTTCTTTGTTTTGTTCTTGGCTTTCATTTCGCCATCTTTTTCTTTTTCTTTGACAGAGTGAGCCCATATTCATTTTGGAGCTCAGTTTGCTTTGTATCTGTCGTTTGAGTTAGGACTCATTCCTCAATGATCTCTGAGAAGATCTTTCCTCGTATTTTCCCCCCAATGTAGAGGGTGCTTGATCAGGATTCAAAGAAGAAATAATTCTTTTGGCTCAAAAGGGGTGACTATGGATAATTTCTTCTTGTGAAAGGGATATGAAAGATGGCCATTTCTCATATCAAGCACAAATATTCTCATTGAAAAGCAATCCTCAGGGGAAATAGATAATCAAAATTTTATTTTGCACTTTGGAATCATCCGAATTCTCATATGCATGATATCACAATATTTCTTTCTTTCTTTTTTGTCGCATGTCCCCAATGATTTAGGCATTAACTCCATCCTTTTTCATCATGTATCCATCATTTCCACATATGATGCCCCAATTTGATTAATCATGAGGATTTGTATCATTGTGAGGAACTTCGCAACTCTAGGTTTATACTGAAAATGCTGGGTTTCAATCTTGGGTTTGTTTGAAGTGCCAAGGAAAATATGTCCCCAAAAGCTGGCTTTCTCTGGGACATGAAATAATCTAGTTTGGTCATAGTGCCCCGAAGTGTTAATCATGAAGTGATGTTTGGGAATTGACATTTTATGGTCATTGGAAAAGGTCATGAATGGTTTTGACACAACCTTGACACATACCAAATTACCAAAATCTAGATTCTTGCAAGAATGTCTCATTTGTTTGAATTTCAAGGAATTCAAAATTTTGTTTCAAGAAGTTTGTTCTTTTGTTCATAGCCTAGACTAGGATCTACATTTTTGCTTATTTTGCAATGAAAATGGTTTATTTATTTTATTCATATTCTTTGAAGCATTAGGTCTTTCAAATGGTCTTGGTTTAAGGGATTTAGGTATAGGACAACCCAAAAGAGAAAGGGAAAGTATTGGGTCATTTCTAATAATGATCATCAATATTCTCGAGAGTGCCCATTACTTCCTATGAAAAACCCCCTTATTATTGTTTACCACAAATTTTCTCAAAGTTTCATTTGTTTTTGCAAATTCAAATTATTGCTAAAAATAGAATCAACACAAAACATTTAAATTCAAAGTTCAGGTAGATGTCAACATGAGACAAGTGCTTCTATCATTAAAGTGCATAGAACTACATGCATCAGGATGCTCCTAATGACATGCTTCCAAGGATAGTAACTCTCTTCTTTAAAACCCTACGAAGATACTGATTTATGGCAAAGTAGACTCCCACTGTTTGATAAGCTCGGAAATTAAAATGCTATTGCCAAAAAGACCTTCCACCATTTCCTTTAGTTGTTTGCATTCTTCAGTCGAATGCCCAATTGCCCCCATGTGATACTCATACTTGCTGTTAGGGTCATAATTCCTTGCTGATGGGTTTGGAGCTGCTTTTAAAGGCACAGGGGTGAGGTACTGATTCTTTATCAGTATTGACAGCAGGTCAGGGATTGGGATCAGAATCTTCTCTTGGTAATCCCATGGTTGTTTTTGGGAAAGGAGTCTTTCATGACACTTGGGCTTCCCGTCTTCAAAACTTACTGAACCAGCCTTGATGAGATCCCTGACTTTGTACTTTAAAGTGGGGCAGTTCTCCGTTGAGTGGCCTTGATTGCCAGAATGATAACCACAACACTTACTACATCATACCAGCTTGGATAAGGGGGCTTCAGCGGGTCAAATTGCATAGGTGTCACAAAGTGATTCTTGATGAGTTGAGGTAGTAGCTCACTGTATGACACAGGAATCGGGTCAACCTGATTTCTTCCTTGCTTCATATAGCCGTGTAAGTCTTTCTTTCCCATCCTGACATCCCCACTTGTCTTACCCTAAACAAACAGTGGCTTCTTCCCATTATCTGACTTCTGTTTCTTCTCAAAACCTAATAGCCCATTACAGATTAGCGCTTGAACCTTCCGCTTTAGAGACAAACAATTTTCTGTGGAATGACCTCGAATCCCGTAATGATAACCACAAAATGCATTTTCATCATACCAGTCCGGGTACGGTGTTTGGATAGGTTTTACTGGCACTCGAGCGAGGAGTCGATTTTCGACAAGCTGGGGTAACAACTTAGAGTAAGAGATGGATAGTGTGATGTGAACCCTAGGGGTTAAACCCTTTGAACCCACTAACAAATTGAAATACCCTAACCCTAATAAAGCAAGATTCAGGCAAAGAAAACTTAAACCCTTAGAAAGTCTTTTTCAAAGAACCTAGATTAAACATGTAAGCTAGACCCTAAGAACTCTCGTTTCAAGAACCTAAGTTTGATAGGCTGAACGCCACAAAGAAAGAATTCTTTGATAAGTTCCTAAGTTCTGTCAAGAACTAAAAGGAGTGAAACACTCACTTTGAATAAATTCAAACTCAAAAGATTAATAATTGTTGCTGAAGTAGATGGCTAAACAAGGGTATTTGTAGCCTCCCTACTAACCTTAATTCAACTAGCCTAAGAACCCCTAGTACAAATGAAACTCCTTGGCAGCCAAGGCTTACTAACCTAATAACAATAGGATTCAGCCAGACCTAAAACATAATAATAAAACTCCCTAAATATGGGCTGAACATGCTCAAGCCCAAACCTAATTAAATTAAAAGGATGTCCAATAAGTTTAATGAAGGTAGACCCCACTTAGCCTAATGGACATATTACATAAGTTAAGCCCAAATGCCTAAGTAATTACAAGACTTAAAATAAACCCAAATAAGCCCTCTTAATGTGCCACCTTGTGTTCTTGAATCACTTGGACCAAACTTGGATGCAAGCCCATCTTGCATGTTGAAGCCTTTCTTGAATAACTTGCAACATGGCTCAAGTGAATGCCACCCATTCTTGGCATGTTTCCTAGATCTTCTTGGATCTTGGCCCATATAGAAATTGCCATGGGATTGGGCCATCTTGGATCCTATCATTCCCTCTTTCCTCGAAAAGATTCGCCCGAATCTTAGCCTTGTGTGTAAGAATGACAGTGCTAGGTACTAAATCAAGGTAATGCACAATACCGCTTATGGGTGGCAACCCATCCTGCAACTCCTCCGAAAATAAATCCTCACAATCCTTCAACAAAGAAGTAGGAAAAGTAGGAAGAGATTTGTTAGGAGCATCAAGAATAAAAACCTCACTCTCTTTTGCAACAAAAAAAATTCTCAAATTTTTTGTTTCCCTCGACATGAATTGTCTCTTTTTCCACCAGTGGCTCCTCTATTACTTCTTGAATTTCAGCCACCTCTATTTCTTTTTCACTTTCTTTTTTACTCTCCGTTTCCTCTTGCTTTTCTTTATTTGCAGCCACCTCACTTTCTTTTTCTTTTTTTTCTTCTCTCTTTTTCTCTTTTTTATCTTCTCCATCTTTCTTTCTCTTGTTGCACAAACCTCCCAAACAATAAGGTGAACTCTTTCATCTCTTGTAGAGCCTACTTTACTTCGTCGCCACATGTGAGAGACATCTTAAGTTGCTGCAAAACAAATTTGGTTAGTAAACAAAAGATGAATGTCGATTCTTTCCTCTTCTTTTCAATCTTTTTCAAATTTTTCTTTCTTTTTCTGCCTATTTGAACACTCTTCTTTTTTTTTTTTTTTTTTTTAAAGAACGAGTCTTCTTGATTTTCTTGAAATCTCGAATGAACTTCTTTTTCCTTTCTTGGGACTGTTCAAATGCCTCTCTGAATTCTTGAAATTTTTTTTTTCAAGATTCTGATCAAGAATCAACAAGAAGAAATTTTAATAATTAATCAAGAATTCAAGAAAGGAAATCTTGATTTAAACCAACTCTTAAAATGAAACCCCAAACGAAAATTGCCCTAAAAACTATAACTATTAGACAAAAAATGCCTAAGCTATAACCCCTATGACAAGTATGTCTGAAACCCCAAAACAAAAAAGTTGAAAGAAGCTCCAATACCATATGGTAAAAAAGATAAAAAGATTTGACCTGATTGGTCCCTAAGCTCTGATACCAACTGATGTGAACCCTAGGGGTTAAACCTTTTGAACCCACTAACAAATTGAAATACCCTAATCCCAAGAAAGCTAAGATTCAGGCAAAGAAAACTTTAACCCTTAGAAAGTCTGTTTCAAAGAACCTAGATTAAACATGTAAGATAGACCCTAAGAACTCTCATTTCAAGAACCTAGGTTTGATAGGTTGAACGCCACAAAGAAAGAATTCTTTGATAAGTTCCTAAGTTCTGTCAAGAACTAAAAAGAGTGAAACACTCACTTTGAATAAATTTAAACTCAAAAGATTAATAATTGTTGCTGAAGTAGATGGCTAAACAAGGGTATTTATAGCCTCCCTACTAACCCTAATTCAACTAGCCTAAGAACTCCTAGTACAAATGAAACTCCTTGGCAGCCAAGGCTTACTAACCTAATAACAATAGGATTCAACCATACCTAAAACATAATAATAAAACTCCCTAAACATGGGCTGAACATGCTCAAGCCCAAACCTAATTAAATTAAAAGGATGTCCAATAAGTTTAATGAAGGTAGACCCCACTTAGCCTAGTGGACATATTACATAAGTTACATAAGTTAGGCCCAAATGCCTAAGTAATTACAAGACTTAAAATAAACCCAAATAAGCCCTCTTAATGTGCCACCTTGTGTTCTTGAATCATATGGACCAAACTTGGATGCAAGCCCATCTTGCATGTTGAAGCCTTTCTTGAATAACTTGCAACATGGCCCAAGTGAATTCCATATATTCTTGCCATGTTTCCTAGATCTTCTTGGATCTTGGCCCACATAAAAATTGCCATGGGATTGGGTCATCTTGGATCCTATCATAGTGGCTCAAACTGATCTATTTTCTGAATATTCTTTGATTTTCCCTGGCTGGCCTGAGGTTGGAGATTTGTCAAATAATTACTTTAAGAAGACATCGGGTTTATGTAAGGATCCCGATACACATTGTTCATGGAAGGGTAGAACTGATGGTACATGGGTTGTAGAGGATATGGGACAAAGCTTCCCATCTGTTGCCCACCATAGGTTATGGACTGGATATCTTTTCCTTTTGTTTGGGGTTCCCAATTTCCCTTGCTACCGGATGTCTACCCTACTTTGAACTTTTCTTTCTTGTCTGTCTCCTTCATTATCTCCTTTGGAATTATCCTGCCTGTGGAATCTTTCATGGCATTACCAACGAGCTTATCATAGCATGGAGCCTGCAGTGTATTTGTAAATAGGACAACAACTTATTTTTCAGTTAAGGGCGGCTGTACCTGGGCCGCTATGTCTATCCATCTGCGAGAATACTCTTCGAAGCTTTCAGTGGCTGTCTTTCTCATACTTTGCAAAAAGAAACGGTCCGACATCACATGCTTGTATTGGTTATAAAAAGCCTTAGCCAAATTGCTCCAAGAATGAATCTGATCCCCACTCAGCGGACAATACCATGAGCTTGCAGATCCTCTGAGGCTATCAAGAAAACAATGGATCAATAACTTATCATTATTCGCTTGGCTCACCATCCTCTAGTAGAACATTTTGAGGTGGGTCCTTGGATCAGCTGTTGCGTCATATATCTCGAAGCTGGGAACTTCGAATTCCGGTGGAATTACTAAATCAGGGACCAAGCAAAGTTCTTTCAGATCTACGCTTGCTTTCTACTGCCCGGGGACTTTCATTTAATAGCTGATACCTCACTATATCTTGTGGTTGTATGCCTTGAGAATTCTGCCCTTTAATTGTTGTTACCCCATACGAGAAAGAAAGGCAATTCCTCGAATTGTTTCCCAGGACTTTTGATTTTCCTTTTGCTATAGAACTCTCAACCTATCCCTTTTCTTTGACAATTTGCTCTATTAACTTAATCATTTGCTCTTGGATCCCTTTTCGAACTCTAATCACTTCTTACTCCATCTCTTGATGAACCTATTCTATTATTTCCATTCTAGCCAAATTCTTAGCCTCCATGGCTCTTTCTTCCTCAGCAGAGTCCTCCTCATGCCCATTTTTTTGACAATGAAGGGTATTAGCTCCATCAACTTAATCGTTTGCTCTTGGATCCCTTTTCTGAACTCTAATCGCTTCTTCCTCCATCTCTTGATGAACCTGTTCTATTCTCTCCATTCTAGCCAAGTTCTTAACCTTCATGACTTTTTCTTCTTCAGCAGAGTCCTCAACATGCCCATTGCCTTTGACAGTGACGGACATCAATTTTATCATTTTAGCCATTTATTATTGGTAGTCTTTCTGATTTCTATTCAGCCTTTCTTGTGTTTCCTGCAGAGCCTGTCTCATTCTTTCCATTTCGTCTGAATTTTCGCCTTTCATGAATCTTGGCAATGTTGAACAGATTCTCAGTGACTCTTTACCTCTGATTTGAAAAAATATTTCTTTGAAAGCTCTTAAAGCTAAGCCAATTTCTATTTCATGTCATTAACGATTTTGTGGTGAATGAGCCATGGATGTTATGAATGTAACACGATGCCAATATAATGCATGCAAGTCAATGTACGGATATATACAATGATTGACCATGCATATTTCAGATGTATTTCCCAATGAATGATCATATACACTATGAATACAACACGATGTCAATTATGATACATGTAACAATGAATGATTGACACAGAGTATATACAAAGAAAATCATGCTGACCATGTGTGTCATGAATGCATCCTGATGTTAATATGACAGATTAATGCATGATCATATCATGATGACTATGTATCCATAAATGCAACCCTATGTCCATATGATTTATATAAACAAATCAATGCATAAAGAGTAATCAAATCAATGCATGAACATATACAGAACAGTCATGCTGACTATGTTTGTCATGAATGCGACCTGATGCCAACATGATGCATGTAAAGAATAAGCAAATTAATGCATGGATATATATATATAAAAAAATCATGCTGACTATGAATGCATGAATGCAACCTAATGCCAACATAATGCATGTAAAGAATGAATAAATTGATGCATGGATGTATACAGAAAAATCATGCTGACTATGAATGCATGAATGCAACCTAATGCCAAAATGATGCATGTAAAGAATGAATAAATTGATACACAGGTACATACAAATAATGACCTGTCATAAATGTATTCTACAATGGATGACCATGCATGCTATGATTGTACATGATGCCTGATAACTCGTATAATTATATAGTTTTTAGTTATGTTTTATTATTGTTTTGTGTCAAATACGAGTTATTATTGCTTAGTCTAATTGTGTTTATGATCTTTTATATTTTTATGTAATTTGGTGTTTTTTACGAGTTTCTTTGAGTGATTTCAGATTACTAGGTTAAATCAAGAATTAAGGGCAAATCCAATTCAGTTCCAGTTCTGACACCTTTTGCCATATCAGCTATATCTGGAGTTTCACTGAAGCATTAAGGCTGAAATTTTTACAATGCACAGTTAAGAGGCATATCTATCTTTTTTCATGTTTTACACTTCTTGAAACGGAGTCGTTTTCCCTAGCGAAATCAACCATCAAGTTGGCTGATGTGCAATGACGTCTGTGCTGACCCGTTTTGGTATTTTGACCATATCTTCTGATCCACATGAGCAAAGGATCTGATTCCAACGGCTATGGATCAGTAACTGATAGGGGAATATTTTTCTAGAAGACCATTTGATCAGATCAAGCCTCCAACATTGACAAAATCAACCATCAAGCTGGCTGATCAGAATTGTCATACAATATGACGAAAATTGTTAGAAAAATGCACCCACCTATTATACCTACCTTTGAAATTTATAAAGCTTGTCTCTTGTCATTTAGCTCTCCAAAATGTGTATAAATAGAGGGCCTTGGATGAGGAATTATTGTACATTGGTAGGATATTAGCCATTGTAATAAAATTCTCTAAGTTTTCTTCTTTTTTCCTTTCTCTAGTTTTCTTTTTCTTTATTTACTTATGCTTCTTACATTTCTTTTCATTTTATTCATATCTACTATGTGTTTCTAATCATATTGTTGAGGTGATGAGGTGAAGCTTTTGGTAAATGCTAAGGTTAGTCTCTTAAACATGAGCTAAAATGAATCATCATTTATAAACACTAGTATAGATAATATTTTCTTTTGGTTTAAAATCATACTTGCAAAGTAGGGATCTTGATTCATTATTGACAATGAAAATGGCACAGTAAATGCTTGGTTTCATAACCTTGATTTGTTGTAGACATATACCTTGGCATAAGGAATGCTTGGACTCTTTTTATGAGTTTTGAGGACATCAAATGAACATAATATCATATGCTATGGACATTGGACAATTTGGATTGAATTGCTAAACCTTCCGATTGGAACCTCCCTTATGTGTGGATTTCAATTGTGTAATAAAACAAGATTAATCTTAGCATAACACCAAGAGTGGATTCTCTAACCTCAACATCTTTTCTTATTGTTTTTTTATATTTTGTTTAATTTCTTTTATGTTATTTTGTTTATTTTGTTCTCTAATATCTTGTTTACTTTCTTTTTCTTATATATTTATAAACTTATACTTACTAATACGCTTCCCTGTGGTTCGACCTCGGACACCCGAGAATTTATTACTTGAACATAACCTGCACTTGGGTTTACAACTCTTAATTGAGTCTCCATCAAGTTTTTGGCGCCGTTGCCGGGGAGGCAATACTAAGTATATAAGTTTATAAGTATATTTATTTTTATTGGCTGGTTATACCGCCTAATTTGTATATTAACTTTGTTTTATTTTTATTGGCTGGTTATACCGCCTAATCTGTATATTAACTTTGTTTTATGCTTGTTTGGCGACGTGATTTTAGATCTCGTCGTTTAGTTAGATTTATTGTGAAACTTTTTCAGGTAATCTTTCTAATACATCTCCTACCATGGCTGACAATGAAAGTGTTCATGCTGAAGATGAGAACAGACAAGTACGCACCATGCGTGACTACTTGCAACCAACTCGAAGCTCATCACCCTCTTGTTTTATTTTTCCTCTCAATGCAAACAACTTTCGTTTTAATCCAGGTATGATAGCTTTGCTTCCAAATTTCCATGGGTTAGAATCAGAAAGTGCTTACTCGTTTCTAAAAGACTTCGAAGATGTATGTGTCACCTTTAATGACCAACAATGTACAAATGAAATTGTCAAGCTAAAATTATTTCCTTTTTCTTTAAAAGATAAAGCAAAAATTTGGCTTCATAATTTAAAACCAAGGTCAATTGGCACATGGCAAGAATTACAAACTGAGTTTCTAAAGAAAATTTTCCCAGCACATAAAACTACTGCTTTGAAAAGACAGATTCAAAATTTCAATCAAAATCAAAATGAAGCATTTTTTCAGTGCTGGGAGCGTTTTAAAGATTTGTTGAGTTCTTGTCCACATCATGGTTTTGAAAAATGGCGTCTTATTAGTTTCTTTTATGAAAGTTTAACTCCCGAAACTAAACAATTTGTTGAAACAATGTGTAACGGTGAGTTTCTAGAAAAAGAACCTGAAGAAGCCTTTGACTACCTAGACCATTTGGCAGATAACTCTCAAGCCTGGCACACAGATAATTCCTCTGAAAGTTCCAATAGATCTAATCTTGTTTCTAACAGAGGTAAATATCATTTTAGTCAAGAAGATGAGATAAAAGCTAAAGTAGCTAATTTGGCTAGAAAGATTGAAGCCATGGAACTTAGAGAAGTAAAAGAAGTCAAAACGGTTAAAAATGAAGAAAGTTGTGGAATTTGTGAAATCATGGGACACCCCACTTCTGAATGTCCAAACATTCCCATTCTTAAAGAAGCGTTGCATGATCAAGTAAATTCCATAAACACATTTAAAAAGCTTTTTCCTTCTCCTTACTCTGAAACGTATAACCCTGAATGGAGAAATCATCCCAACTTCAGTTGGCGGAATAATAATCATGTTCAGGTACCACAATCTCAAAAGTCGGGCAACACTTTTTCCTATCAACCTTCACGTGTACAAACCTTGGAAGAGACATTGCAAGCATTCATGCAAACACAAGCAAATGTGAATAACCAAACTTCACAGGACATCAATGAGATCAAAAACACCTTGTCCACATTGACAGCTTCATTACGCACTCAAGAAAAAGGTAAGTTTCCTGCTCAACCTCAGCCTAACCCTTCTACTCAATGTCTTGTTTCTTGCTCCAATGAAACTCAACAGGAAAATGCCAGTTCTATCACAACTCTTCGAAGTGGAAAGGCAATTGACAAAAACATTCCATCAAAAGACCAAGATCCTCCTTCCCCTCCGAAAAGTAATGGTAAGGATGATGGTAAGTCTGAACTTCTTGAAAATTTGGACAAAGAAAAAGGTATGCATCATGCTCCTTTTCCTCAAAGGTTGCAAACAATAAAGAATTTGAATCAAAATGCAAAAATTTATGAACTTTTCAAACAAGTTAAGATTAACATTCCTTTATTGGATGCAATCAAACAAGTTCCATCTTATGCTAAATTTTTGAAGGACATGTGCACAGTTAAAAGGAAACATAATGTACAAAAGAAAGCATTTCTGACGGAAAGTGTGAGCTCAATCATTCAGCACCTTACTCCACCAAAATTCAAAGATCCTGGATGTCCAACAATCTCATGCATCATTGGAAACACTAGAATAGAACGTGCATTGCTTGATCTTGGTGCTAGTGTTAATCTTTTGCCTTTTTCTGTTTATCAACAGTTAGGTTTAGGTGAACTCAAGGAAACACCTGTTACACTTCAACTAGCTGATCGTTCTGTAAAAATTCCTCGAGGGATAGTTGAAGATGTTTTGGTTCAAATTGATAATTTTTACTTCCCTGTTGATTTTATTGTTTTGGACACACATCCTGTTTCAAATCCAAATGTTCAAATTCCTGTTATATTAGGCCGTCCATTTCTTGCAACTTCTAATGCTCTGATAAATTGCATGAATGGTATTTTGAACATTTCTTTTGGAAATATGACTTTAGAATTAAATGTGTTCAACGTTTGCAAGCAACCTGGTGATGATTCAGAAGTACATGAAGTGGATTTCATTGAAGAACTTGTTCATGAACATCTCACCACTACCATATTCCATGATCCTTTAGAAGCTTATTTAATTGAATGTGAGTTTGATAATGCTTCAAAAATTTCACACACTGATTCTTTGTTAAATTCTTTTAAGGATAAGCATTGTTGGAAACAAAAGTTTGAGGAACTTCCATCACTCACAAATGTCACTGTACCATCAACTATTGAACCACCCAAGCTGGAATTAAAACCATTGCCAACCGAGCTAAAATATTCCTTTTTGGGTGAGAATGAAACTTTTCCAGTCATAATTTCTTCACATCTTGATGAACTACAAGAAGGTACAGGTAGAAACACTTTTGCAAAGAAGCGACGAGCAAAGCGCATGAGTTCAAATTGCCACAAATGTGCACGATGGACGTGTAACGGTAAATGTCGTTCTATTGGGATTCCGTCCTCTAATCGAGATGATAAAATTGAATTCATTAAGGATGGACTGAGTAAGGAGAATTTGGGTAATATCCAACTTTCTCTTGAGACGCATCCTAGTGGAGACGTACAAAGAGAAATTCTTGATTTATGGCCGCAATTCCAAAGGGAATGGCAACATCTTGGGAATCTGATGTTAAAAGACCCTGTTTGCCAGCTTGTAAGAAAACTGGATGGGAAGCATATCCTCGACTCATAGAAGGCGTTTAAACCGTTTCTGGACGTAAAACCAGAGGAAGATGTGAGCCACAATCACAACTACAATAAATGACTTCTCAGCTTTTGGTTTGATTTGCAATAACTTCATTTCGGTTTAATTTACGTGTTGTTCGATTTGTGTAATTATTCTCGTTTTTTTTTTGCATTGGTCTTTTACGGTTGATTTTTCTTCTCTTTTTGATTTTCTTCCTGAAATCACGCAAAAATCTTTTGTTAGGTTAACATTTTCTTCTGACAGGTCAAATACACTTTCGGCGACATTATTACTCTTGTCTGATTCACTACTCAGTCCTCTATATATTACACCATGTACTCATTCTCTTTCAGGCACTCGAAAAAAAAATGGAAAGTACTTCGTCCCAGCGCATTGAAAAAATTTGTGTCTTTGGAGGTGCTTATCCAGGGAAAAATAAAATATTCGCTGATGAAGTCATAAGAGTTGGAGTAATACTTGCCCAACAAAAGATCCAGTTGATTTATGGAGGCGGTAGTACGGGTTTAATGGGAGCAGTCGCTACAGCAGCACACGCCGGAGGAAGTCCAGTTCTAGGAATCGTGCCAAAACTATTCACAGATTTTTGTGGACCTACCGTGGGTAAGGAAATACAAGTCTGGAGTATCCCTGAACGGATGACAATCATGTACCATTCTGCCGATGCATTCATTGCTTTACCAGGAGGTCTGGGTACATTGGAAGAAATAGCTTGCGTGGCTTCTTGGTCATCTTTGGTCACAAATAAGAAACCCATTGGTTTGCTTAATATTAATGGTTATTTTAGTAATTTGCTTTCATATTTAGATAATGCTGTGGAAAATGGATTCATGTTTTCAGAGGCAAGGAGAACCATAATTTCTGCTACAACCATTGAAGATTTACTCAAAAAGCTCCAAGCTTATGAGTATTTACCTGCTACGGTTGTTTCGCAAACGCTCGGAAAAAGAAAAAGAGATATAGACAAGCAAGGAGTGGATTGCACTTTGTCTTTGTGACATTATCTAACATTTTGTTTGTTGTGTCTCAGTTATAATAAGTGGTTAGCAACCTCTGCAGGTAATATCTCCTAAATTCTACCTTTAAAATTTGACATTGGGGACAATGTCATATTTTAGTAGGGGGTAAGGGACATATTTTGCTAAAAAAAAAAAAAAAATTGTGTTTTAAGCCATTTAGAAGTATTCATTCTGAACAAGGTCTGAGTAAGGGAGACTTGAGACATACCTTGTCAGTTTGATTTAATCTTCTCTTCAAAAAAAAAAAAAAAAAAAAAAAACACTATCTGGTCCGTTTATTATCTGCATGTGTTTTACTACTTTCGTGTATGTATTTTTTTTTTGAGTATTAGTATAATCTTGGCAAGCATGTGGATAAAGCAATAGAGTTACAAAGGCTTTGATTAAGTTATCTAGGTTATTTTCAATTTGGTTTTCTGAAAATTAAATATTTTTGATGATCAAATGTCTTTGAGATTGTTTTTGGCAGATCGGTTCGATTTTTGTTGGAATGTGAATTCATGGTGAGCCTTTGGAAAGCCACGGAAAACTGGGAAGACATAGTAAGTTTACTTTTTCTCTTCATTCCACATGCAGATTTAGGTCATCACATAGATGCTTGCATCTATACATGATCTGATCTTAGAACAAAGTCACTATCCAAAAAGCCCCTTATCTTTGCCCCCTTACATTAGGAGCCCATAGGTTGTAAACCTTCGGGTTGGATCCCTAGATATGAACTCCAGAAATTATGCCAAAGTGAACGGATACGATTCCGACCCCCATTCCCTCTTTATACTTTTATGATAATATTTGTGATCATTGGGTTTGGGATTGTGTGTTTCCTTCTTGTTTATTTTGTTATCTTTTGAAATCTGAAAAAAAATGGGAATAATGCAAAAGAGGGTAGTTAGAATGAGTGACTGTTTTTAGAGTCGTGAACTTCGAACTTATTGATGCCAAAACAATGTTGTGATGAGTTGAGAAAAAGATGCTGAAAAAAGAGTTGATGAAAATCTGTCTTGTTTGATCAATTGAATGAAAAGAAAGAAAAAAGAAAGTATGGAATCCAATGTGATTTCTGAAAAAAAAAAAAAAAAAACAAGAATGATGATTATGAATAGATATGATTGTGCATAAAAAATGTCCCAATGAGGGCACAAATCAAAAGAAAATCACTTGTGCTTAAAAAAAAATCAAAATTCAAGATTCGAGGTTCTTCATTATAGAGAGGTTTTTACTTTTCTATTTTCTTTGGATCGAGTCTTTTCTTGCTTTTTGTTTTCTTTTCAAAATATTAATGTTGAACATAGGACTAAGGATGAGTGAGAATAGAAATATTTTGAGAGGATTGATCACATTATTATTATATTTCTTGAGCCTAACTTGTGATAAACCTCAGATTATGTTTGAACATTCCACCCCTCACTTGTCCATAAGCCTCAGATTCATCTCTGTACCGATCAGATTTGTCGAGTTCACCTATGAACTACGGTGACAAGGATCTTAGCATGTGTACTTATGAAGCTATAGTTTGCCTAGTCCTCCATGGCTAGCTAAAGTCTCGCCAAGAAGGAAGTTCCTCAATCGTACGGTAATGCCTTCAATTTTAATCTCATTGACCCTTTACTCGAACTTAATATGCCAATGATACTTAATTAGATGCCTTACCAATTCTTACGATTGATCTTGCTTGTTTGTTTGAGATCCCTTTAACTTGTTTTCCTGTTTATTTTTTTTTCTCTAGGATTGAGTCGTTGCTAGGGACTAGCAACAATCTAAGTGTGGGGGTGTGATAACTCGTATAATTATATAGTTTTTAGTTATGTTTTATTATTGTTTTGTGTCAAATACGAGTTATTATTGCTTAGTCTAATTGTGTTTATGATCTTTTATATTTTTATGTAATTTGATGTTTTTTACGAGTTTCTTTGAGTGATTTCAGATTACTAGGTTAAATCAAGAATTAAGGGCAAATCCAATTCAGTTCCAGTTCTGACACCTTTTTCCATATCAGCTATATCTGGAGTTTCACTAAAGCATTAAGGCTGAAATTTTTACAGTGCACAGTTAAGAGGCATATCTATCTTTTTCATGTTTTACACTTCTTGAAACGGAGTCGTTTTCCCTAGCGAAATCAACCATCAAGTTGGCTGATGTGCAATGACGTCTGTGCTGACCCGTTTTGGTATTTTGACCATATCTTCTGATCCACATGAGTAAATGATCTGATTCTAACGGCTATGGATCAGTAACTGATAGGGAAATATTTTTCTAGAAGACCATTTGATCAGATCAAGCATCCAACATTGACAAAATCAACCATCAAGCTGGCTGATCAGAATTGTCATACAATATGACGAAAATTGTTAGAAAAATACACCCACCTATTATACCTACCTTTGAAATTTATAAAGCTTGTCTCTTGTCATTTAGCTCTCCAAAATGTGTATAAATAGAGGGCCTTGGATGAGGAATTATTGTACATTGGTAGGATATTAGCCATTGTAATAAAATTCTCTAAGTTTTCTTCTTTTTTCCTTTCTCTAGTTTTCTTTTTCTTTATTTACTTATGCTTCTTACATTTCTTTTCATTTTATTCATATCTAGTATGTGTTGCTAATCATATTGTTGAGGTGATGAGGTGAAGCTTTTGGTAAATGCTAAGGTTAGTCTCTTAAACATGAGCTAAAATGAATCATCATTTATAAACACTAGTATAGATAATATTTTCTTTTGGTTTAAAATCATACTTGCAAAGTAGGGATCTTGATTCATTATTGACAATGAAAATGGCACAGTAAATGCTTGGTTTCATAACCTTGATTTGTTGTAGACATATACCTTGGCATAAGGAATGCTTGGACTCTTTTTATGAGTTTTGAGGACACCAAATGAACATAATATCATATGCTATGGACGTTGGACAATTTGGACTGAATTGCTAAACCTTCCGATTGGAACCTCCCTTATGTGTGGATTTCAATTGTGTAATAAAACAAGATTAATCTTAGCATAACACCAAGAGTGGATTCTCTAACCTCAACATCTTTTCTTATTGTTTTTTTATATTTTGTTTAATTTCTTTTATGTTATTTTGTTTATTTTGTTCTCTAATATCTTGTTTACTTTCTTTTTCTTATATATTTATAAACTTATACTTACTAATACGCTTCCCTGTGGTTCGACCTTGGACACCCGAGAATTTATTACTTGAACATAACCTGCACTTGGGTTTACAACTCTTAATTGAGTCTCCATCAATGCCCATACGGTGCATGTAAAGAATCCACAAATTAACACAAGGGTATATACAAAGAATGACCATGTATATCACAAATGTATTCTACAATGAGTGACCATGCAATGTTTGGACTGTAATATGATGTCAAAATGATACATGCAAAGAATAAATGAATTAACATAAAGGTATATACAAAGAAATTAACCAATGACTACACAAAATTGGTGAGACCTAGATCTTGATTATTCAAACAATTCCATTATGCAAGATTTGCCTCCAAATTTAATCTATGATTTTTGAAACATGTTTTTTCCATGAAAAACCAACATATTATTTTTCAAAAGAATTTCGGAGTAATGGATCCTACTATGGTACAATATCCAAATGTTCATGCAACACTACCGGTCTACAATTCTTATTCAACCAATGAATGTTTATGAAATCATCAAATGAGATTATTATTACCATCTGTTTATTGCAAAGAATGAGATCAAAAATACAACCATGAATGTACATGCTCTATTCACATATGCATGAAATGTGCAAAATGCAAAATGCTTGAAAAAAAATTTATTTTCAATTTCAAAAAGTTAATGAACACTTGCCCCAACAATATCGACTCACTTAGGCATCACAATGCCTTCGGGGCAGGGTATTAATCTTTACTATGGGCGATGTACGTTCATCGTTGCCCAATCTACAACACTTATTCAGAGTGTAAAATAGGTAACAAAAGGTTTAGAAATGTCCCTCCATGTGTTCCTAACTTCGGTAAATCTATAGGAAATTCGGCATGGCTTCGCCTAGGTTCATTATATGAGGGTGAATCAATTCTAAAGGCCTTGAATTGTTCCTCACTGTCGCCTGTGAAGGCTAGTAAGGCACCCCGATAAAAGCGGGTTCAATTCGTTAGAGTATATTTTCCTAAGCCCATACGGAGGATCATCACGAAGGCGTAGTTACTTTACTCTCACTTAAAAGGACGGAACCCGGGTAGAGAGTTCATGTTATGCAATTGCAAGTGTAGTGTGTGTGGAGGAACAACAAACCTTTCACCACCTATTCTACAATTCTTATTCTAAATATCCCAACAATTTATTAAAACAAAGATCAAGCATAGTGTAACGCATTAACCAACAAGCATAATATACAATATTAAATAACTAGAGAACAATAATAAAATGTATGCACATGATTATGACCATATTCAAAAACATTTTATTATTTTCAAAATTCTCCTTATTTTCTTAAAAAAAATGTGGGAATTAAAATTAAATACCAATTAAACCAACAAAACCGAGACTTTGATAACACACGACTAATTCTAGGTCTGACTCTCTAATTTCCCCAGCGGAGTCGCCAAGTTGTCGCAACCTAAAAAATAACAAGTCTCATCGCGAGACTTTATATTCGTTAAGCGTAACATTGGAAAAACAGAGAAAAAAGACGACTTAATTCCTCTTGAAAAATGAAGGTTTGAAAATGACCTCGAAAAATACATGGAGTCGCCGCCAATCTTTTATGGCTAGGTGTGATCGGCCACATATTAAAACCGATTTTGTAAAACATTTTAAAATTAATTAAAATATTTTTAAAACCAATTTCAAGTCTACGTTTTAAACCAAAAAAAATCAAAGAATCGGGTTCGGGACTCGGTTACGTGTGGCGAAGGATTAGCACCCCCACAATGCCCGTATAAAACGGAACCTTATTAATCATGTGTTATCTCAAGTCTCGGTAAAAAGTTGGTTTTAAATTTGGCATTTCAAATTAATTCCCAATTTAAAGAAAGATAATTTCATTTTTAATCGAAAATGATCCGGAATTTATTAATTTAAAATTTTTCTATATTCCCCGACAAAATCAGCAAAATATAGAAATTTTTATTTATTTGGAAAATTTTCTGAATCATTCTCGTTTTTTGAAAGAAAGATATTCCTTTATTAATGATAATTGATGATACCCTCCAGCAAACCCGGTAGAGAACTCATAAATTATTTTAACTCGGGAATATCTTTATTTTTATTTAAAATCATTATCTTTTTTAAAAACATTTTAAAAAATGAATATGAACATGTGTGACATAAATAAAATGACATAGAAAAGTCTAGATAATATAATGCAGCCTAAATGACATTATATAATTTAAATGACATAGCATATTCTAAATGAAATGATATAACCTAAGTATCATAACATATTCTAAATGAAATGAAAACCTAAGTAACATAACATATTCTAAATGAAATGAGATAATTAAAATAACATGAATGATATGTAACATAGAACAATGTTATCATGGAATATGCATGAAAATAAAAATAATAATGCATGAACATAGTAAATGCTAAATGATGTGACAAAAATAAATGACTAAATAAAAAGCATAGGATAACATGGAATATTCAAAACCATATAACAAACAATGTAATACCATAAAATATAAATCAAAATAATAACAATATCATAGAAATTATCATAGCAAAAATCACATATTATAAAGTATGCATGAACATGGAAAATACAATGCATGAAAGTGTATTTTTTCCTTTAAATAAGGAAATCTGTATACCTAAAAAGATATCCGGCTACCTTAGGAAAAGACATCAAATTAAATTTTCTAAAAAAAAAAAAAAACACTTTGTGATTGTTTGAAAACAATTTTGAAAATCTTTGATGAAAAATAATTCATGGTCGAATTCCCTTTGAAAAAGGCTCTAATTCCAAAGTTTGAAAACCCGTACTTGACCACCCTTGACCCGAGGTTTATAAAATCATTTTTAAAGTTTAAAATAGTCTAAAAACCAAGCTAGGACAGTAGCTAAAGTTCCTAAGCAATCCCTCTAAATGCCTTAGCCAAATTCAACAATTGTTTTTCTTTTGAATTCAAATCTGCCTCTACTGTCTAGTTTTAAATCATGATTTTTTTACCTATTTATAAAATTCAAAAAAATCTAAATAAAAAATACTGGAGACTCAGAACATGTAAAAAAAACACGAGAAAAAATTGGCTTAATTTTTTTATTAAAGATGACTTCCCAAAAAAATCGGAAAAGTACGAGTATTGAGTGAAAAACTGTTTTGCCAAAACACATTTTTTTGCCTTTGATAAAATCATTTAAAAATCAAAGTAAAAATGTTGGAGACTCTCCTAAGGACCTACAAATAGTAGCTAAAACATCTAAAAATTTAGACAAAAATTGGCTAAGTAAAAAAAAATCACAAAGGTAGAATTATCAATTTGACAACTCTTTAATTTTCCACAAGTATGCTCAAGTGAGCATGATTTTGATCCATTGATTGGCCTAAGTCATAAATCATGTGGCATGACATGAGATGCATGAACATACAGCCAATTGAATGCATGAAATGCATGATTTAAAACCTAAATGATGTGGAAAATGCATGGCATGCATAATATAGCCTAGATCTTACAAACTTGCATGGCAATAAATGTAATCCTAACCTAAGTATGCATGAGATGCATAATAATGCAAATGAGACTTAGACCTAAAGTGACATGAAATGCATGGTAATACAAAGTGACCTAAGATCTAAATAGCATAGCAATACATGGCAATACCAATATGATCTAGACCTTATATGCATGGCAATATGCATGGCAATATGATCTAGACCTAAAATGCCATGAGAATGCATGAAAATATCATGAACATATAATGACCAATAAACCTAATACTAATGCATGAACAAACAGCAACTAATACACAATCTCATGGCATAATAATGTAAAGTATGGTACCTAAACAAAATGCAAATGCACATATAAGGCAAGGAGTACATGAAGAGACTGAATGGCCACTAAACAACCTAGGGTAATCCTATCTAGCAAATAACACAAACACATGGCAAACCAAATCAAAATACACAATGTTATGGCATGAAATGCAAACCTATCAACTAAACAAAATGAAAATGCACACACAAAGCAAAAGGGGTCATGTTGGCCGAATGGTCATCAAGTAACATGGAATAATCCTAGCCAAACAATAACACAAAGCAAAAAGGATCATATTGACCGAATAGTCATCAAGTAATATGGTATAATCCTAGCTAAACAATAACACAAACACATGGAAGCATGATAAACTAGCAAACATGATAAATAATGCAATCAAGCACAAAAAATCCATCATGGCCGAATGAAACAACATGAACATGGCATTGTATATATGTATGAAGATCAATGGAAATATATTAAACAAGCAAACATGATAAAAATGCAAACATGCACAAAAATCCATTATGGCCGAATGAAACAACATGAACCTAGCATGGTATTTCCACAAACACATGGCATGGTATATTGCTAAACTACCACAATCAAGCTAACCTACCACAAATCAAGATAATCTAACACAAGTAAGCTAACCTACCACAACAAAACTCAAACAAAATCCAAAATAAAATTATTTAAAAACAAGAAAACCATTCGGCCATTGTAGAAACAATGATGAAATCTTGTTTTTTTATTTTCTTTAAAAAACAAAATAGTAGCTCTTTAGAAATAAGTTTATTTCATAAAAAATAAAAAAAAAAATCAAAAATCAAAAAAGCAAGATCATGTCAATAAAATATGAAAAATAATCATGAAAGAGCATAGCTACCTTGCTCTAGCTTTCCAAATCAAGAAGAAACAAGTTCCTTTCTTTTTTCTCTCCTTTTCTCCTTAGCTACTACCTCTTTTCCAGCCTTCAAAACTTGTGAAAAAAACTGCTCAGCCCCCTTTAAAGCCTTGGCCGAATGGCCCTCTTCTAGAAGCAAGTTGGTTTTTTTTTTCATCCAATAGCTATCACTTCAAGATGCCTTCTATGTAAAAAAACCCACCATTAGATTGGAACAATCAGCCCCTAAATATATGATATCATAGAGATGATGTCATAAATAGGATCATAAATATGACATCATCCCTCTCTAACCATTGGTCTAAGTGTTGCAAATTCAAAGGCTTAATCACAAAAATAACTACCTTCCTCTTCTCTCTTGGCCCTTAGATGAAATGGCTCAGCAAAATTAATCTCCATCATAGGCTTGGCTGATTGCCCTATTAAAATCTAGCCCAATTCCATTGCATGAAAAGCCCTTTTCGGTTTCTTCGGTAAAATGACATTTTTGACCCCCGAACCCAAATAAATAGCAAACGGACTCCAAATTCAAATTTTATTTTTTTAATAATTTCGAAATAATAATAAAAAAAAATTGAATTCTGGAAGTTTCCAAAATTTTCCGAGTCCATTTGCTATTTTTTTGGATTTTTTCTTTCAAAATTACCTTTTTGTGTACCCGAACTTTTACCATTTTTTAAACGAGCTCCGAATCCATATTTTTCTTCACCAATCTCTTCCAAATAAATTAAAAGTGTGATTTGGAAGTTTTCATAATTTTTGGAACTCACTTGCTATTTTTCGGGATTTATCTACTTGAATTTCTACATAGTGGGCCCGGGATTTGACCATTTTGCAAACGAACTCCGAATTCAGATTTACTTTCGCCAATCTCTTCCAAATAATTTAAGAATGAGATATAAAAATTTTCAAACTTTTTGGAACTCGTTTGCTATTTTTTCTGAATTTTCCAATTTTGCCCTTTTGCTTCCAAAGTCTGGTTTTGCTCAAAACAAGTCCGATTTTCAAATTTTCTGTTTTTGGGCCTTTTTCATATATTGAATTGGAGTTGGTCCGAAAATGCCCAATTTTTAGAATCAAATTCCCTTCCGATTTAATTTTTCCTTTTTTTCACTGTCGGGAATTTTCTTGTTTTTTCGTTTTTCCTCCAATCGGCTCTTTTCTCGGAATTTCTTCAAACTCAGCCTTGGGCTATCCTTGTTTACTCACTCCTCATCAATTAGGGGCTTTAGTCTTACCGAATCGGGTCATTTCTGCAATTTTTCCCAATTTCACCAAAATCCACCAAAAATCCTAATTCTCGGTTTTCTTCCGAATTGACTTTTCCTTCCATTTTTCTTCCAAGTAGCCTCTTCATTACCCATAGTCAGTGCTTATCTTTCATTTGGAACCTTCAATTTCGACCAATTTGATCGTTTAAGCACTTTTCCCCAAATTTTCCGAACTAGAGTTTCCTTTCTAGTGAATCTCCGTAACCCAACTTCCGAACTCCATATCTTTCAATGTAGACCTCGGATTATCAAAATTCTTTCACCATTTTTCAATTGAACTTTAAATTTTGATTTTGAAAGTGGGTTGACTTTTTCAGTAGTTGACTTTTCGGGGTTGATTTTTCTGGGGTTCACTTGTTTCAAGTTTGACTTTTTATGCTTGCCTTCTTAGACTAAGTCTCGGAGTACCACCTGCAGGATGAGAAAAGCCTTTTTGCATTCTGAAACATCAATTTAGGAAGTAACATACCTGATGTAGTTGTCCGGACAAAATTAGGTATACAACCGTTAATTAAATGGTTGATGTGGCAATAACACATCCAATGAGATCATGACAAGTGGCAAAAAAATGTCAAATCAATGGTGCCACATCAGAAAAATTAAAAAAAAAAATCAAAAAATTATAAAAAAAAAAAATCAAAATTAAAAGAAATTTGAAAATTTTCAAAATATTTTTTAAAATTATGAAAAGTTCAATTTTTTTAAAAATTTTTGAAATTTCAAATAAAATATAACAAATCAAAATGAAAAGAAAAATTTAAAATAAAATGATTCAAAAATTTACAAATTTTAAATATATATAAATAAAATAAATAAGAAATTCAAAATAAATAAATAAAAAGAGAAAAGAGAAAAAAAAAAAAAGGAGGAAAAATCGGGGAGAGAGAAGGAAATAGGAGGGGGAAATAATTTCCATCGGATGAATTCCTATATTCTCTCCCTTATTCTCTCTCGTCTCTTTAATCTCTCTCACTCTACTTCTTTCTCCAATTTTAGCTTTTCTGTTCTATCTTTTCTGCATCCTTCTCTGTTATTTATCAATTCAGTATCATTAATGGGTTATTTTCTGTTCTTGGTTGCTTCTCTACTTAGCTGCTGACATCATAGACTAACACTGGTGACCGAAAACGGTTGGGTAGGCCGTCTGAGATTGGGTGGCAAAGGGGGTTGCATTGTCGAGAGAGGGGCTAGATTACGGGAGAAATATTTTTTAATTTGATTTTTTATAAATTTTTTTTGAATTTTTAAATATTTTCTTTTAATGAAGATGTGGCGTCATAAATGTGATATAGTCACATTGCATTTTTTGTCACGTGTAATGATTTCATTAGATATTATTGTCATATCAATCATTTAATTAACGGTGTTAGTGTAAATGATCAACTTTTTTGACGAAATTAAAGTAAAAGTACTTGATTGAGAATTTTATTTTTCTAAGTATTAAATTAAGAGAAGTAGTATAATATCGGGACTAAATATGTGTGTAACCATTTTTAGTATCCCAAATTGTATTTGAGAACACAAAATCACAAAGGAAAATAAAAAAATTCTTAAAAAATACCCACTAAGATGCACAACCCAAAACCATACTAGAGTAGAATTGTCCATGCAATCAGGAAATTATTGTACAAGTGGCCATAATAACTTGATGAGAAAGCTTTAGCCTGTGTTTAGATTAGGATAGAAAAGGAAAGTAAAGTAAAATAAGGAAAAATGAGAAATATTTTTTTTATTTTCTCTTTATTTGGATAAGAAAAAAAAATTAATAAAGAAAAGTGATGAGAGTTGAGTACCTCTCACTTTTTCTCAAATGCTTTACTTTTTAATTACCTCAAATGGGGGGAGGGAAGCCAAATTTTCTTTTAAATAAAAAATATCTATATTACCCATTTTACATTCATCAAATTACTTTTTTATTTTTAAATTTATATACTTCATAAAATTGACGTTGAAAATTATAACAATTTTTTTTAATATATTACAGTCATATTTTTTTAATATATTATTTATTTTATTTTTTATAATTTGATGTGTAATATTTATATTATTATTTTAATTTAAAAAAAAATAGTATAATTGAAAATGTATATTATAATATTTTTTTTTTCACTTTTTAATCAAACGATAGAAACTAACATTCCTTTTATTTCTTTTTCCTAACACATTTTAATTATCCAACAAGGAAAAGATGAATCATTTTTTTTTCCTTTAAAAACTTTTTTTTTTCTTTCCTTTATTAACATCTATCCAAACATATTGTTAAGCAGTATTAGGAGTTGCAAAGGAAAGGACCACTGACCACTGGGCATCGAATCACCTAACGAAGAAACTACAGATTACTCAGCAGTACTTGGAATTTACAAATGCTAGACTGGGAATTGGGTCATTAATTAGGACATGCCTGAAAGAAGTAGACAGAACAGAATCACATCAGGTTCTGTTAGACAATCAACTAAAGCTGATAACCCTTGGTATGCTAAAAAATATTAATGCCACTGAGTTTCAATTCAAATAGAAATTATTAAAAGAAATCCAACCATTATTGTAACAAAGGAAGGGAACCATTGGCCGTTTTGGGATCAATCTAGTCTTGTTGAATACAAAAAAACTTGGGCATGCAACAATTATATTCTAACCAAAACCTAACTTATTTGCCTCTTAATTAAACGTATAACATGAGAGAGAATAAAATATGAAGGGCGAGTTAAGTAAAAGAAGATACTAATAAAACCAAAATACAAGAAATTAAGAAGAGTATGTAGAAAGAATTGGATAAGATAGAGACAGCGGAAGGACAGGAAGCATAAAAATCCTTAAGTAAGATAGAGAAAAAGAAGTGAAAGGGTTTATTAAGCATGCATGAGAGTAGAGGAAAGGGCTCACAAATTCAAGGCCAATTCCTCTTGAAGCTCCCTGATCCATGGAAACCCCCCCTGGCTTCCCATTTTCAAGCTTAGCTTTGAAAATGTTAGGCTTGAGTTGGGACACCTCTAAAGTGAGGTAGCCAGTAGGTGTGTCTATTTGCATTTGGAAACTATTGCCAAATAGTGGGATTGCTAGCTATATTCAAATATTAATAGTATTCCTTTGGCCCAATAACTATAATTTTGTTTGTCTCCACTTTGCTATTTACTTTTCGCTTTTCATATAAAATAAATAAAGAGTTGGTTTTGATATATTGACAGTAAAATTTTTAATTTTACAAATAAAATTAAAAAATTATCATAAATTTCATTTTATTAAAATTATAAATTTTTTTTTAAATATAACATAAAAGGTATGTGTAATCCTGTTAATCATGTTTATAAAATCTAAATATTCTGTTGACGGTTGACGATAAATGATTTCTAAATAAATAAATAGAAGAAAACAATGCGGAATTATTTGTTATTTTAAAAACTTACTCTAAGAATAAGCTTCATAGGTAGGGATGACAGCGAGTCGGATATCTGTATTTTTTGTACTACCGAATTCGAATCCGCAAAACTATTTTAAAATCCGAATCTGCAAATTATTCGCATTTAATCCGCATATTACTATCCGAATCCGAATTAAATAACATTATCCACCGGATATACGAATCCACTAAAAATTCGAATTCAATAAATCATTTTTTTTAAATAAAAATATAAAATCAAACAAATTTTATGTGTTTTATAAATAAGCGGATTCAGATTCGAATATCCGAATCCGCTATCCGAATCCGCATAAGTAATGCTGATTCGGATAATGGATATCCGAGATTTTATATCCGCATCCACTCCGAATCCGCTGCGGATAGTAATTATAATATCTGAATCCGACTTTTATCTGAATCTGCAAATCCTAATCCGCAAAAAAACAGATCGAATATCCGCGAATATCTAAATCCATATTTTAAATTGTCATCTCTATTCATAGGTATGCGTTAAAAAAAAAAACTTTCAAAACTAGAATAGACCAGAGTCAGCTAGAATTAATACCCTCCCTCCAAATAAAATTTTCAAAGAACAAAAAAAAAAGTAATTAATAAGCTTTTTTCATTCTCGGGGAGCCTAAAAGATATTAAAAAATAAAAATGGAATTAATCGGATAATCCTATGTATATATGGACAAATTTAGAAGATAGAAATGATCTCATAAAAGATGAGATGTTAATGGATGACTATGGTTTCGATTTTCTTTCTTTTTCTTCAACTTGAAAGGCACTTAAAAGGGGCATAGGATTAAGGTAAACAAGATAATAATACTATTTTCTAATTACTTCTTCTCATTGGATGCAAAGTCATTTATGTCAGTCACATGGAAAGGGCCACGTGCCACATAATCCAAGAGCTTAATTAACCAAACCTTAATTTTTTATTTTTTTTTGAAAAGCATGATTTATTGCAATTAAGAAGATGTCCTTTTTACAAATCAGAAAACAGCATGCGGCAGACAAAACTAAGGACTATAAAACAACAAATCTGACACCCTATTTACACCAGATTTGGCTAGCTTATCAGCCTCACCATTAGCCTCCCTCATAAATATGAACAATTTCCCAGTTCTAAACCGCAGTTCGTACAAACCTTAATTTTTTAATCCCAAAACAAAATATTAAAAATTAAGACGGTGATTTTGCAGTTCCGAATATATTTTTATTTTATAAATTCAAGATTTAATCTAGTTGATTCATATAATTATTTTTAAAAAATAAAATTTAATAAATTCAAAATTCGAATTCTAATATCTGTATCTCTAGATTGTATGTATATACTTTTACTTAATGACTATTAGTCTCATCTTGAGAGGGTCATGATCATCAAACTTGGATCTCCAACGTGATGAGGATAACATTATCTTGGGAAGTTGAATACATATAATTATATATATATATATATATATATGGTCCATAGCTGCCTAGTACAGTTAATTTCCATATATAGCTAAGTAAGCCTACTGATCAACAGAAGCTGCTAGGCAATGGCATGCACTGTGGTTGGTGGTGAGAAGCAGGAATCCCACCCATATGATCAGTTCAGTACCCTTCCAAATTTCCGGCAAACTATGCTAAAGTCACTCGTAACGGAGGGCATGTCGAAACCAATAAAATATACCGTATGATGGATCATGTTAACTTGATGCATTAACTGTATCAATTATCTTCAATTCTAAAAGATTGGATCAATTAAGCTGCAGTCAGTCCAATCTCTTAAAGTAAAATAAAATACAGGTGGCAAATAGCTAGACAGGTGTAGACGGCTGTGCTATCTGTGATGGATGCAACCGGTGAGGTTGCCGGTAGACGGTGACGTCAAGAGGCGTACGAGAGTTAGGCAAGTGTCTCGCGTGCACCTAGCTCAACACCAACACCAACATCTGATTCTGATTATTTTAATGTAGCAAGCATTCGTCAGCGTCGAACAAGGGTTGCCCATTTTAATTAATATCTTCATTTATTTAATTAAATAAATAAGTGATTAAATTATGGGGTTGCTTCACATGGCAAGATGGTGGTGGGAAGACAAAAAACTTGTATAATAATGCTCAGAGAATCCCAGTTTAATTTGTTCTCTTATGGGACGGGGGTTGTCATGCAGGAACGTGGGGCAAGTGTTGTCTGAATTCCATATTCAATCATTCAAATACAACTAAACCAAACTAAACTAGAACTTATAGCTAGGGTTTTGTTATGGCATGGACGACCAAGAAAATCCCAGTGATATATGAGTGATCAGTATAAAAAAAAATTCGTGTAAAACAGCTAGCTTCTCCCGGAAACAGACAAAACATAAAAACTTTTGTATAAGATCACCATTTAGAGTCTTGAGATATTTTTGGGGTCCAACGGGTTGGGTTGGAGAAAGATTTGGAGATGTTGTATGTCAGACTAGTCAAAGAGGGATAAACAATTAAAGGGGTGTCGGAGTTACGATTCTGGGATGTGGTTCGAGATTTAAGTCGAGAAGTATTTGAGAAGAAAATAGGAGACAAAAAGAAAGTGAGTAGAGAATATATGTATTCTTGCGAGTTTTACCTCATATATTTTATACCTTAAATTATAGGTGCATGGGACTGACGATTGTACCTGTCAAGTGTGATAATTGACTGTCCTTGATTGGTCAAGAGATTCAATCTAGCTTGGACATGTGTGATTCACTCAAAAGAGTGTATTTTTATTAAATCTTGCAATTAATATGATCAATTATAGTAAAGTAGCATGAAAGGGTCGAATTCACAGAGATTGGTTCTTAGTTTATAAATTACTATTTTAAAACCTAAATTCAAGAACAATAAAAGAAAAAGGGATTTTTGAAAGAGTTTTTAAAAATTAAGAAAAGTAAGAAACAAATAAATAAGATGAAATCAAATATAAGAGAAATATAGTTAAGGTTTGATTCTCCACCACTAGACATCATTGAGAATCAATAATCAGATCTATCAACATCAATTAACTATCAAAATTATCAACCGTAGATAACAACAAGCTCTGTTACCTCAATCTTTCATTACTTTGTCGTTAAATAGAACAAGCTCTCTATTTAATCTCTAACCACTAGACAACCTAGAATAAGCTCTCTAGATTTAATGTAATGGCAGTTTTATGATGAGAAAGATAGGTTGATCTAGGCAACAAACACATAAGCTCGGATTGTTTAACCTATGTTATATTCCACTTTGCAATTAGCGAAAACTTGACCATAATCATTAATCACAAATTGCCACTTATGAATAGGAAATCAAGACAATTACACGGATCAAGACTCCTAAACTAGCAATAGACAATTATCAAAATCTATCTAGTTGATCACCCTAAATAAATCAAGACAATATCATGAACAATTTTTATGGAATAACATAATCAACTTTGATAGAAAACTAATGATGGATAAATCATGAAAATCAATTACAAAACTTGTCTAGAGCTTTGAAATCACCCTTAACCAAAGAGAAGTTAGCCTTGCATAAACATAGATAATATATACATAAAACCAAAAAGAAAATAAAATAAAAGAATGGATGAGAAGAAGAAGAAGAAGAAGAAGAATGATGATCTTTGAGTCTCCTCCCAAAGATATCTAGTTTATGGCTCAAAAGATGATATTTATAGAGTTTTAAAATCCTGGGAACAAGTCTTTGCAGCACAAGTAAGGTTAGGACGCAAATTTTGTGTTTTTTGCATGTTTTCACGGTTTTTTTGCAGTTTTTGGGCGCCGCGGCGCCGGAATTGGGCATCGTGGCGCCAAGCTCTCTGTTTCCATTTTTTTGCTGCATCTTCCTTCACTTTGTCGACTGATTTGGATGCCCATTTCTTGTCCGATTTAGACGTGTAAATTATCGTTGGAAAGGTATTCAAGTCAGTTTCAAAAGTCAAGATGAAAGTTTCTTCAAACAAGAACTTTAACATCATGTTTTCCTTACACCAAGCTCCAGAGGTCAAATCTGCCTTCTTGCTTTACAACCAGAAATTGATATTTTTAACTCCCAAGTCTTCGTCCATCTTGTGATTATGATTTTGTAAGCTCTTTACCATCATTATTGACATCTTTTGACTTCATTCTCCTTATTTTACCTAAAATTCAAAAACATAATATAAGTAAACAAGATAAAGATCGAAAACATAACAAAAACTAAAGGTAGAAACGCATAAAATGTATATTTTATGAGCTTATCAAATACCTCCACACTTAGCTTTTTGCTAGTCCTCGAGCAAAACAAAATAAAAATAAAATAAGAAAATCTAATCTAATCTAATCCACTTTCGTAGGAAATTACGGTGGCACTTAGCATGTGACACAAGCCTTTAAACCCTTAGGTGTCCCTAGTGAACGGGTTTAGTCTCATGAGGGTTTACTAGGATATCAACCCACAAACATTGGAAACATAAAAATAATAATAATAATAAATAAATAAATAATTATTATTATTATTATTATAACTAATTTTTTCAATATAAATTAAAGAAAATCAATGAATAGGTCATATAAACTAATCAATAGTTCAAAGAATTTCATAAAAAATCATGCTTGAATGTAAATAGTTTGAGTTAAGCCAATATTAACATAACATATTTCAATCAAAATAGTGCATATTTAAACTTAATCTCAACTTTTCACATGGGATACTCTCATGATTTTCACTCTTTAAAGTAGTGGTAAAGTATTTACACTCAATCAATCTCATGAAAACAGTTCTACCATATGCTTGTTTGTCCATCTATTTCCTACTATTTAGATCATGCAACTTCAAAAATCTATAAGTATTTATTCAAGGTTGTAATGGGGCCAAGGGGTAATAATGTGGTTAAAGAATAAAAAGGAAAAGATATCACAAAGGTTCCAAAGACTTCATAGAATTTAGAGACAAAATAAGATTTTGTAAATAAAACTTTCTCAATATTCCTTGGAAGTACATAACCACATAGGCTGAATATTTCATGTTGAGCCTTTGCTTCATTCTAGCCAACCTTGTAAAATTCTTTTTCTTTTCTTTAACGAGAAGTTCAAGAGATGATTCAATTTTTGTTTTCTTTTCATTTTTTTTTTCATGGGGATGTATTTTTACAATGTTCCCTTTTCTTTTTCTCTTGACTTTTATCTTTCTCCTCCCCCACACTTTTCTTTGTTCTAACCCAAATTTTCAAAAAGTATCCCTTGTTTTTGCAATATGTCTCATACATTCTTAGTCCATCTTTAGAACAAAGGTAAAGATATAAATGTATTTAGGCTAGGTGTAAGATATGGTTACCAAAGAAATAGCTTATTAAATGTAAGCTCAAATTGGTTGTTCTCATGAAACATCAATAGGGGATTGATTTATTTGGCCTAGGTAAAAATCCTAATGCCTCTATCATATCCTTGTAGT
The DNA here is from genome assembly GCA_030761205.1 of Fremontodendron californicum. Classification (NCBI taxonomy): domain Eukaryota; kingdom Viridiplantae; phylum Streptophyta; class Magnoliopsida; order Malvales; family Malvaceae; genus Fremontodendron; species Fremontodendron californicum. The sequence continues at coordinate 24,062,054 of JAULJL010000018.1, read as the reverse complement.
TACATGCATCAATATAGTCTTATATGGTTTAAAGCAAGTTCTGGAGAAACATGTTATCATGAGAAAACACAAGAAAGAAATTGGATTGATATGTATAATGCATCAATCATATAGGCTCAAAACTTACAAGGATGATTATACAAGTCAATATCAAGTCTAAACATGCTTCTTTCTCAATCAACATATCATATTAACATTGGCTCATAAAAAATAATATCAAGCTTAATTCTCATGAAAATCTTCTCATTAATAACCAGTTTTAGACCTATGCAATTCATGTCTCATCATTGTATTGAAAAGAACTAGAAACACACTAAAAAAATAAAGACTCAAAACAAAACAAAACAAACAAATAACCTAAAAATAAAAGAAATCCTAAATTCTTCCCCCCACACTTAATTCTTACATTGTCCTCAATGTAATGCTATCACCCCATATGCAAGAATTATATATAAGAGAAAAGAACTACTAAATAAAAGAAGAAAAATAACTAAAGAACACTATAAAAAAAAATAAAAAAAAAAAGCATGAAAGAGAGAAAACAAATCTGGTTTGGCAGGTTGCCAATTTCTTCATTAATTGGGCTGCCTTCCCAATTAACACTTGAGTTAGTGTTTTCAACCTAACCAACACTCCTTCTTGGTTTTTTGGGATTTGCAGGTTCATACAAGAAACTTTCCAAATTTGTACGTTTTGTAGGGTGGTTTCTTTGCACAATAGCGGATTCATTCTCCATTACAAGTATTATTCCATCATCCTTTGTGGTGCATAGCTCATCAAGGAATGGTGCATATTTTGGTATTTGTTGAATGGCATCCACAAACAAACTGTTTAAGGTTTCCAGCATGTCTTGTTCATGTTCCTCCTCCTTGAACTTTGTGAATCTATTAGGAAAAGGTGGAGAAGAAATATTATTAAAAATTGAAACCTTAAACGTTACCTCAGGTGCGGAAGTACTCTCAATTGGAATTGTAGCTTCATTATCTTCAATAGTTGAATCCATCTTTAGTTCTTTCTCATCCTCAGGTTCTCTTGGATTTTCTGATTCATCCTCAAGTTGTGTGGCACTAACACTATCCTTTGGATCAATCATAGTTTGGGAAGAGAGTTCTTGAGATCTTTGTTCTACTAATTCCTCCATACTATTAACCAAGTTCATTTGCGTTTCCTGTTGAAATTGCAAAGTATTAGCAACAATAGAATTGACAAGATCTTCCAAAGAAGTACCTGAGTCTTGCAGTGGGGGTTGAAAAAGATCTTGTTGTTGTGTCCATGGTTGAGTGGAGACAGATTGAGCCCTTCATTCCTGTTGCATTGCCTTTTTTTCCTGTTGAATTTCCAAAGTATTAGCAACAATAATATTGACAAAGTCTTCTAAAGAAGTACATGAATTTTGAGGTGGTGGCTCAAAAAGATTTTGTTGTTGATCCCATGATTGATTGAAACTAGATGGATGATTGTACTTGGCAGAAGGATCTACTTCTTGATAATTTCCCGAGTAGCCATAATTAGTATGATCCCACCATTCCTCATTGTAAGTGTTTGAGTAAGGATCATATTGTTGATCTTGGAACCCTTGTTGGCTTTGGTATCCTCTTAAATCATAGGTTGGTTCACAACTATCTTTTTGGAAGTATGGGCACCAATTTGTTGGATGATCCATCATGAAACACACTCCACACTGCCTTAATTGTTGAATCTTACTTATGGCCACTTGTTGAACTATGGAGATGAGATTGTCTAGTTGGTTCTGAAGTTTTGGTGTAGCACATGCCATCTCTTCTTGCTTGAAATTTGAAAACAAAAACTGTATGCACAAGAAAAATAAAATTAATTACAACTAAAAATAAGAATAGACCAAGTAACAAATAAACTAAAGAAAACAATCCCCGGCAACGACGCAAAAACCTTGATGCACCCAAAAGAATGTATCTTTATTAAACCTTGCAATTAATATGATCAATTATAGTAAAGTAGCATGCTAGGGTTGAATCCACATAGATTGGTTTTTAGTTTATAAATTACAAGTTTAAAACTTAAATTCAAGAACAAAAAAAAAAAGGATTTTTGAAAGAATTTTTAAAAATTAAGAAAACAAGAAAAGTAAGAAGCAAATAAATAAGATGAAATCAAATATAAGAGAAATATGGTTAAGGTTTCATTCTCCACCACTAGACGTCATTGAGAATCAATAATAAGATCTATCTACATCAATTAACTACCAAAATTATCAACCGTAGATAACAACAAGCTCTTTTACCTCAATCTTTCCTTAGTTTGTCGTTAAATAGAACAAGCTCTCTATTTAATCTCTAACCACTAGACAACCTAGAATTAGCTCTCCAGGTTTCATGTAATGGCAGCTTTATAATGAGAAAGATAGGTTGATCTAGGCAACAAACACATAAGCTCGGATTGTTTAACCTATGTTATATTCCACTTTGCAATTAGCGAAAACTTGACCATAATCATTAATCACAAATTGCCACTTATGAATAGGAAATCAAGACAATTACACGGATCAAGACTCCTAAACTAGCAATAGACAATTATCAAAATCTATCTAGTTGATCACCCTAAATAAATCAAGACAACATCATGAACAATTTTTATGGAAGAACATAATCAACTTTGATAGAAAACTAATGATAGATAAATCATGAAAATCATTTATAAAACTTGTCTAGGGCTTTGAAACCACCCTTAACCAAAGAGAAGTTAGCCTTGCATAGGCATAGATAATATATACATAAAACTAAAAAGAAATAAAATAATGGAGGAGAAGAAGAATAATAATGATGATCTTTGAGTCTCCTCCCAAAGATGTCTAGTTTGTGGCTCAAAAGATGTTATTTATAGAGTTTTAAAATCCTGAAACAAGTCATTGCTGCACAAGTAAGGTTAGGAGGCAAATTTTGTGTTTTTTTGCATGTTTTCAATGTTTGTTTGCGATTTTTGGGCGTCGCGGCGCCGGAATTGGGCGTCGTGGCGCCGAGCTCTCTATTTCCATTTTTTGCTGCATCTTCCTTCACTTTGTTGGCTGATTTGGATGCCCATTTCTTGTCTGATTTGGGCGTGTAAACTATCGTTGGAAAGGTATTCAAGTCAACTTCAAAAGTTAAGAAGGAAGTTTCTTCAATTAAGGAATTTAACATCATTTTTTCCTTGCAAAAATCTTCGGAGGTCAAATCTGCCTTTTTACTTTGCAACCAGTAATTAATCTTTTTGACTCCCAAATCTTTTTCCATCTTGTGATCATGAGCATAAAACATGCATCTGACATCATCATCATCTTCAAGTGGAAATGTTCTATATCGGACACATCCTTCACCAATAGAAAGAGGATGCCTGTACTTAACCTCTGAAACTCTTTTTCTAGTTCCAGCTTTAATTTTTGTATGAATTTGCAGCTTCAGTTCCTCTAATGTGACGTCGTCTTCAACACGAAAACTTTTTGGACGTTCACAATCAAAGGTAGCACCTTCGTCAGTATTATGAATTTGGCCATTATAGTAGACCAATGCGATCATTCTATTGCTCATGTTGTGTAGCAAAAGAAAGAAGAAATATAGAAGGATGAGAATGAGAATGAGGAGGTTTTAGCACTCAGGAAAAATCTGATTGAAAAACTGTTGTATGGGGGTATTGTAAACCTTCATAAGTATTATGAATTTATAATGGTTCATTATGTTGTACCAGATAACAAATCCCATCCTTTGACTATTTGACTGAAAAAGTTATAACTTATTCAATGCAAAATGTCATTGATAAATCCCATCATTTGTCTCATCCATTGCAGAAAGAATCAAGTTCCAATATTTTCTCCAGCATTTGATGGACTGGAAAATAGCTGAAACCTGTCTAAAAACCTATATCATCAGTCTTATCCATTGCAGAAAGAATCAAGTTCCAATATTTTCTCCAGCATTTGATGGACTGGAAAATAGCTGAAACCTGTCTAAAAACCTATATCATCAGTCTTATCCATTGCAGAAAGAATCAAGTTCCAATATTTTCTCCAGCATTTGATGGACTGGAAAATAGCTGAAACCTGTCTAAAAACCTATATCATCAGTCTTATCCATTGCAGAAAGAATCAAGTTCCAATATTTTCTCCAGCATTTGATGGACTGGAAAATAGCTGAAACCTGTCTAAAAACCTATATCATCAGTCTTATCCATTGCAGAAAGAATCAAGTTCCAATATTTTCTCCAGCATTTGATGGACTGGAAAATAGCTGAAACCTGTCTAAAAACCTATATCATCAGTCTTATCCATTGCAGAAAGAATCAAGTTCCAATATTTTCTCCAGCATTTGATGGACTGGAAAATAGCTGAAACCTGTCTAAAAACCTATATCATCAGTCTTATCCATTGCAGAAAGAATCAAGTTCCAATATTTTCTCCAGCATTTGATGGACTGGAAAATAGCTGAAACCTGTCTAAAAACCTATATCATCAGTCTTATCCATTGCAGAAAAAATCAAGTTCCAATATTTTCTCCAGCATTTGATGGACTGGAAAATAGCTGAAACCTGTCTAAAAACCTATATCATCAGTCTTATCCATTGCAGAAAAAATCAAGTTCCAATATTTTCTCCAGCATTTGATGGACTGGAAAATAGCTGAAACCTGTCTAAAAACCTATATCATCAGTCTTATCCATTGCAGAAAGAATCAAGTTCCAATATTTTCTCCAGCATTTGATGGACATGAAAATGTAATGCAAGTTTTTTTGTTTGTTTTTTGTTTTTATCTAATACAAATCAATTAACAAAATTTAAAAAAATTTGTTCATAAATTTTAAATAATAAAATTTACCTTACGAATTTTTTTTTTTTAATTATAAAAAATTATTTTAATTTAATTTATAAAATTTAAAATTAAAAAACAAAACTTACAAAATTTTAAAACTTACAAAATTTTAAAATTTAAACAAAACTTACAAATATAATTTTTGATTTTTTTAATTTAAGAAGAAATATTATTTTGTTTTTTTCATTTTTATAAGAAATAAAATTTTCCATATTTAAATTTAATAAGAAACTTAATTTAATTTATAATTTTTAAATTTAAAAAATAAAATTTACAAATTAAAAAAAATTAAAATTTGTTGATTTATTAAAAAAAAAAATATTACATGAAGGGAAATCGCCACCCCCCATGGCGATTTCCCTTCATTCTTTTTACAAATTTGGTTAAAAATACCAAGGGAAATCGCCATGGGGGGTGGCGATTTCCCTTGGTATTTTTATCAAATTTTGAAAAAAATACCAAGGGAAATCGCCACCCCCCATGGCGATTTCCCTTGGTATTTTTAGCCAAAATCAATATTTTCATGCTGGGAAATCGCCATGGGGGTGGCGATTTCCCAGCTAATTTTAAAACAAGCGCATTTTGGGAAATAATCTAAAAGTATAGGTAATTTGGGGTTTAATTTTTTTTTGGCTATATTAGTATAAAAAAGCCGATTTTTAGATCGCGTTTTTAATTTTAGCTATTTTTAAAAATAATAATTTTGTTATGAAGTTTATATAAAATGTTTAAAAGTGTCATAATTATATTTATGAATATTTTTCAATTTTTTTTGTTTTAAAATCATTATTATTGATTTATTTAATTATTTTATCAAAATAAAAAATAAAGAATTTTATTTGTAATATATATAATAAACATAAAAATTAAATTCATTTATGGTAATAGAAATAATTTATTTTTATTCTTTTTAACCATAATTAAAAAGGATAATATTCAAAATTATATAAAATTGTATTAACAAAGAAAAATATTTTTAAAAATAGTTAAAGTTATAAAATTAAAATAAATTAATAATTTATATTTATATTTATTATTTTTATGAAATTAATGTTTTCAAATATATATATTTAATTTAAGTTTAGATAATTTTGGTTTAATTTTTTGGATAATTCGGGTTTGTATTATTTTGAATTCAATATTTTTTTTTTAGTTAAAATCGTTTCGGATTAAAAATATTTTTTGAATTAAATAAATTTACTTATTAATTTTTTATAAATAAAATTAAATTCAAATTCATTTGAGCTAGGGATTGGATATTATATAGGTAAAGCCAAAAATGAGTAAAGAGAGGGAGATAGTGTTTGCGACAGTACTAGATTCTGAAAATGTCTCATCAAACATAAGGGGTCGGTGATTCACTGTATCATCATTGATTCCATTCATTCCATCAAAATCAAATACTAAACAAACAAACAAAAAACCCAACACTTTTCTCTCTCCGCGTGTCTTTCTCTCCTCTCCGCAACAATATCCCCAAACCCAAAGCCAACATCAAGATTTTCTATTTATAAAGCATATAAAGAGATACGAATAAAAATAAATTAAGGATTTTAGAAAAACGTTTCAACCAAATCTTAAAGACATCAAAATGTCTGACTCTTAACTAAGGTCCGTATTTAAGCCCGATCTTTTTATTTCTCGATTTGACTCGACTTAACTTTTAATAAAAGAAAAACCCTACTTTACTTTTACACCAAAACCCAATTCTAAAAAAGCATCTTAATATTTGACCTTTTTACTACCCTTTAAAACTCTAGTCTCTAGATAGTTACAAAACACTAAAACCTTAACTATTAATATAACTTAGTTAGAATTAGGGTGTTCACTATTTAATTTAATCGAATTAATTGATCAAATTTTAATTCGGTTCGGTTAATCGATTAACCAAATAAAATTCGGTTATCGATTAATGATTTTAAAAAAATTCAGTCATTGATTAATTCGATTCAGTTAAGCGAAAATACTTGAATTAACTGAATTAACCAAAAATATATGTTTGACATTTGTAATGTTCATTATGCTTTATCATGCTTATTTAGTATGTTTAGTTGTTTAGTATGTTTGACATTTGAATTTTATTATAGTTTTTTTTTATGCTTTTTTTTTTTGGATTTTGGTTGGTTGGATAGATTATTTGGATATAAAATCATGTATTAAAAATAGGTTGCAAAATAAATTTGGTATTTATTCGGTTAATTAAAAACCGACCGAATTAATTGAAATAATTTCGGTTCGATTAGTTCTTCATTTTAATTATTCAGTTTGATTAACGGTTAATGAAAAAATAAATTCGGTTAATCATATTTCGGTTCGGTTATTAACTGAATAAACACCACTAGTTAGAACTAATCTTTGTCCTTTATTATCCCGACATAACCTTATTTGCCTCAATCTCATTATAACTAAGCACCTTTTTAATCCTTAGATTAATCATTATTATTATTATTACTAGATAAATGCCCACATTTCACTGCGGATATGTTATCGAATTTGAATTAATATTTTATAATAATTTAAAAGATAAAAAAGCAAGAGTAGTAAAGATAATTTAAAAAAATAATAACTTCTATCCTTATACGATACTTGGTAAAAAAATTGAGAGTTATTTGAATATGATCAATTAAATCCGGTAATTTCAGACAGAACATAATTATACGATACGAACATAACATGAGAAAAATAATTAAAACACAACATGATACAAAAAAAAATAAACACAATACAAATACATGAACGTGTCAAAATTTATATAAATATATAATACATCGAATACAATTATGACAGAAAAAACAACACGAACATGACGACACGCGACATAAATTTGGGAGTTATTTGAATAGTATCAATTAGACTTGACAATTTTGAACACAATATGATTATACAACACGAACACAACATAAAAAAATAATTAAAATACGACATGAAAAATAACATGAGCATGACACAAATACACAAACGTATCAAAATCTACATAAAATGAATTATTAACGTGTAAAAATTTATATAAATTTATAATACTTTAAACACACTATAAAATAACACGAACACGTTATGAACATATAATTTTTTTCTCTAAATTAAATTATTATGACAAATTATACAAAATATGAGATAAATTGAGACACAACATGAACACACAATTTTCTCTAAATTGAATCACCATGACAAACTATGCAAAATATTTGGATGAGTTAAAACACGACACGAACACATGAAAAATAATTAAAATACGACACGACACGAACAACACAACACAAATAACGAACGTGTCAAAATTTACATAAAACGAATTATTAATATTTAAAAGTTTATATAAATTTATAATACTTTGAACACACGAAAAAATTAATACGAACACGACACAAAAAATAATATGAATACGAACGAATATCCGAACGTATCAAAATCTACATAAAATAAATTATTAACGTGTAAAAATTATATAAATTTAAAATATTTTGAACACACGAAAAATAACACGAATACCCGAACATGTCAAAATCTACATAAAATGAATTCGTGTAAAAATTGTATAAATTTATAATATTTTAAACACACAAAAATAATATGAACAAAAAAACGACACCAACACACAAATTTTTCAACATCTTTTTTTTTTCCTTTCT